>JAOPJJ010000002.1:1562358-1575654 GCA_027122795.1 Enchelyopus cimbrius
CATTTCCGCTACAACTACTTGAATATACATGTATCATTGTTTCATTAGACACTCTGCACTTTACTGCATCTTTTGAACTTCTGGTGAGATACCAATTTCATCTGGTTGTCTTTGTACTTGTACTTTAGAGTTGAATCTCATCGTCTCATCTCATAAGCTGTTCATGTTGGTATTTATTCGATCCATAGTGATTTTACAATGGGTAAGGATACAATGTTGCAGGACATATGAGCAATATATTAGCCACTGAGTCAGGAAAATGGAGACGATGTTGCAGCCTGTCACCCTGCCCTTCCGTTGGAGACACACGGTTGCCGCACACTCCACCACAGCTCTGGAACGCTGCAGAAGCCAAAGTGGCAGGTACAAAGCAGTGGCAGCTGTCAGGGTCTATCTCTTGCGATTACAGGTACATTTTTCTGTTTCTGAATGTGCTGGTAGATATCTACATTTTGTGCATGGAGTGATAAGCATCGCACATTCATGGACGTTTTTAGTTTCAGTATGTGTGAGGGTTTTTGGTTTGGGAGACCGTGTATGTGTGGACACAAATGCACATCCATATGTTTGTGTGCAAAGTGGACAGAGGGGGCAGTGCAAAGAAGGTTGATTGTATCCCAAATGAGCAGGGAGAGAACAAAGCTATTCCTAACAGAACACATGCAGGCTACAGACATCTGACCCACAGTTGCTTTGCTTCATGTATTTTCTTTGCAGCCAGAGCAGGGCAGCCCTAGTCACATGACCAGGGGCTGGACTCAGAAGTCATTTGATTGATCTTAGAGCGCACTACAGGCATCCCTCATTAACCAAGCTACTTAAGAAGTTCCTTGGTTAACACAAGTGCCTTTGGGGTACCTACTTAGCAGCAGCCTCGGGGCGCCTTGCAGCGCCCAAGGGTGCAACTGGGTTCCACATTGTAACCCCCCCCCCCCCCCCCCATTTCATCTCCTTTGCCTCTTTTCATCATACTTCCTCCGCCCACCTCAAGAGCACATGGTTGTGAATCAATGTGTCACTTTGCAAGCTGGCACTTGAATGGGTATATCACTCCATACGCCATTAGCTCTTTATCCTTCTTGCAGGCCACTTGAGATGCAGACCAAAGCCTGCCGCAAAGGTGCACCTTAAATGTCATCGTCCACACACTGCGTCCGTGTAGGCTGGGTGCAATCAATATCTGTATGTCCCGTGTTGCTATTAGGATGATTAACTCTGGACTTGCGCTCAGGGAGTAGCAAACAAAGTTGAAAATATTCATCAAGTACTTCTTTATATGATTTATTCTCTTTTCACGGCAGTGCAAACAGCATGTGCAAATGAATATTGATATTGGTGTGACTAGTTGTGTAACGGGATAACAGGGAGGCTTCAGTAGGAAGAGAGAAGTGGAAATGCACAAAAATCAAAGGTCTCGTTGCCAAGTGTCAGGACTGTAGTCGGAGGTCCTTGTACCTTCAGACTGAGTAGTCCATGATGAAGAAAGGTCAGGAGTGCTCTCTTCTTATGGACTTCACATGGCACTCTGGAGAACACTGTTGTACAATCATGCATGCCTAACACTCCCATGCAGTGCACACACACACAAGATGCAGAAACCAGTGGATAACATGGGCACATTCACATTTACATTTAGGGCATTCGGCAGACACTTTTTTTCTGAAGCAACTTAAAAGTACATTTTGTCAAAGGGCATAAAAACGAACATATCAACGGCGGTCAGCAACAGAAACAAGTTTAAAACACTCATCTGAGCAGAGTAGATGCTACTTAGCAAGGATACCTTAGATATACAAGTGCTTTGAAAGAAGTGCTAAGAAGTGCATACCATTTTTTTGGGGGATAGTGGGGACAAAGCCTTCATGTTAGTTTTACAATTCTTATTTTTTTTAATAATTCGTCAGGTTGAATTGTAGCAATCAATTCTCATCAACTGACACACGCTTCTCATGAACTGTATAATGTTCGTCCATATTCATTTACAGTAATAACATTGAGGCCCTGTTCATAAACTGTACGTTACACCACACACATATAGATTTGCATTACAAAATTGTATTGCAACTTTTACAGCACGCAAAACATTTTGTTATATCATATAATGAGTTATCTGCCGATTCCCACATACAGTTGACATACAAACAATATTTGGAACATTATGGTGATATTTTAACTTTAAATTGCCAGCCACAAATTCTTGTCCAGCGAAACCAATTAGCTGCCCAACAAAGGCACGGTTTTCTATGCTTTAATGGTGTCTAGGGACACATGCAAGTACATACTGTATATGTATCCAAAGTTCTGCACTGACAAATAATTTCCCGTCAACCCTTACCTTAACCTTAAAAGCCAAATTATGGAAACGGTTACATAAAAACAAGTGCCAAATAGTCCGTTAAAATGCGTTTTTACCCGCCAGCTGATGCAGCTATAAGCACAGCCCATGGCCTTGCTGCCACCATGTTTCTTCATTCATTCATTTATCATATGTTTTAATTACATGACAATTTGAAATAGGTTGAAACTGTGCAAACCTCATTTGGCATTGACTGCAGTTAGCAATGCAGTCACATGGGGATCTTTATTTCGATATGTGGCGGGCGGTTGTGAGGATTTGACCAGCAAACTGGTCACCAAGGACTAATATACCTCAAACTAAACGGACATTCAAAGGCACAACGATTTGTTATACTTATGAGGCTAGAGACGTGGTTCCGCTTAACAATAATTCACATTTTATTTTACACCACACAATATCAATGAAAGAATGCCAATCACACACAATGAAAATTATGGAGGGGGGAATCAAGGAATATCTGAAGCTGAGGCTTACCAACTGGAGGATGGGTCACCAGGAGGCATCTCAGGAAAGGACACGTGCACATACCACACAAACACACACGGGGAGGATTACACCAGGGGTCGACAACACAGCACACAATAAGGGAACACCACCACCGATGGGCACCGACCACCACCCCCCATAGGCTCTCAGCTTCAGCATGGACTGAGGAGGGCAGCAGGGCTGAGGAAGAACAGAGGGTCCAAGACAGGCATCTGCTGCAGCGGACATTGGGCTCACCAGAAATTACGTGTGGTCTCGGCGACAGAGAGGGCAGAACATAGGACTCGTACCTGTCTTTATAGGTTGCCTGTACACAATGATTGGCTGTGAATCATCGAGCCAGTTACATCCATTGCAAAACTGTTGTTTGTGTTTTGTTGTGTTGTGAACGTTTATATTACATTCAAAATATTATTATTATTATTTTAGGTTTACACTTGCAATTTGTGTTTCTGAGCATCGCTTAACCACATTGATTATGTTCTTGTTTCCTTTCTTTAGACACTTGCTTTATAGTTATACCAAGTAAATATTTGGCCCATGGAGAATTTTTTTAAGTTGTACGAAAGTTGAAGGAACATTCAAATAATGTTTTCATTTCACATTTCCCATCGGGAAAAATAAAGTATCTATCATTCTTTGATTGTTCTTTCAACAGTTATGTATTCTGCCATTAGATAACATTGAACTACTTGTAATTAGCTGAAATAAACACTGGAGTACTATAATTTGTACATTAACAAACAATTCATGTACAATGAGTCTAAATCGTATGTGGGGATATTTACGGTATTTTCAAATGTTCCATAGCATAGTAGGTCCTGTAAAGATGGCTTGTCATTCTGCAAGTACGACTGCATTATGAGGGTTACTCCCACCACTGGCAACTTCTGAAGCTATGCAGTCCCCTTGGACAGGAATAATATACCAGTGCAGCTGCTTTGACACACTTGCACACATACATTTGGTGTGCGGTGTGTGCTATTTTCACAATGAGGTAAGGCATTAGAAACAATTGCCAAACATCAGGAAATACCTCTGCTATTATAAATATAAAGTACTATCTCACGGCAACCTTTACTTTAGATACAGCTTCTGGATGAACGTGAGAAGAATTGTCTACAAGGGATGTAGCTTAGCCCTTTTGAATCTAGAATTGCTTCAAAGTGTGCATGACTTGATTTGAAATGTATTTATACAACATAGAACTCCACTTGAAATGAGTATTCAACACTTTCACAGGCCAACTTTGTGGATTTTGGAGGTTTTGTGAAATGAACATAAGATAAGTTAATGGAGTAATATAACTGAAATTGTGCTTAAGAAACTTATTTTAAAGAACCTTCATCTTTGTGTTTTCAGAACGTGCCAGGTGAAATTATGCTCAGAGCTAAGTCTTAATTGAAAACCCTGAGCAATGATACTGTTTTAGAAAGGTGAAAGATGGATTGAAATATTTTGAAATCTATAACAGGGTGTCCCAAAAAACCCCACAGCTACATCCTTTTTATTACTGCCTTCGGTGGGCTGGTTTCTTTGTGACCAGCATATATCACCAAATGATATTCATGATTTGTGACAGGAAAAGAGATATATGATCAGGATATGAAGTGCGGTAGAGGGGGAGGAATGTAGATGAGTATGAACAACGCCATACTCTGGACTGACTGCATGGACAATTTTATGGACTTCGACTGAAAAGAACTACTGACTGTCCCTCGATCTCATCCACTTCTTATGAGGCTCTGTATTGTTATATTGCCCCCGTGCAAAGTTAGCGCATAGCAATTGAGTGCAAGTGAATTTCCTCCAATGTGTAGGGTTGCCACGAGCATTCATCACGGCTATATTTGGTTATACATTTAGGATAAATTGAAAATCGAAAACTCACAAAGCATATCACCAGCAATGTCTCATTTAGCCCATATGCAAAGTGGCAGAGAATTTGTCAAAGCATTTAGGGGTGGGGCACCCTTGTACAGCCCTTCCAGCCTACAGCATTGATCGACTGTGTCATGAACAGCATACTTGTCAAAAAGAGCTCTCGATTAACATGCCAGCTTGTGAAACCATTAACTTTGCCAAACCTGATTTGAAGCTCAGTGGTCTCGGAAAATGAATTATTTACCGGTGAATATACCCGTGATGTAAATACAGGAATAGACCTGATTCAGCCATGTGCTGTGGGAGCTAAATCTCCATTTCTGAGTGGCGATGCCGGTAGCCAATGAGAATGGTGTCCTGAGGTTCTCCCCACCCTGCACCGCCTCCCTTGCTCTGTTTCATGCATGCTGGATGCATGGTAGCGCAGTGCAAATGAACGAAAAGGGGGAGACCGGTCGAGGTTTGTGTTGACGGGATACAGGGGAAATCAGAGCAGAGCCTCTGCGGTGAACCTTGACCTGAACACTTGATCAAAAAACTGAACCTCCAGCTGTGTGTTGACCTCTGTAGGGGCGTGCAGCCAATCAATCACAGGAAATCACTTCTTCATCCCATCTTTCCATGTCCTACAGTGCTTCATGTATGGTTGGTTAGCTTGGGTCACTAACTAACAACTAATGTACAGTACTACTAATTTACAGTAGCCTTCTTCAACATGCCTGCATAATGAATATTTCACTACCAATGTATGAAGTGGCTATAGCTGTGCAGTGGAAGTTTTTGTATGTATTATTCCACTCGGTTAACACAGAAGCACATTGGGAGCACCATCTCTGTCTTTAATTTTTTCCTTTACCCGTGTTAGTATTATCCCTCAACTGCTCAGGTGCCAAAGGGGCTGGCAGCTTGCGGTAGAGGCAGGTTTTCTTGTGTTCTTTCACTGCGTTTTATAGTTCTGGCTGCAGGAAATCTCTCGCCTTGCAGAGAACCATGAGCGAGACGGAACTCTAAACTGTTTCAATTTGAAGCGTTGACTTATCTCGCTCTCTCTCACACACACACACACACACACACAGAACCCACCACCACCCCACACAGACGGATACACACGCGAGCATTCACCCATGCACATAAACACACACGCCCTCAAGACACCCACACACTACCATTCACACGTGCACATAAACATGCATTCATGATTTCACACATCTAGACATACACTAGTGTGCGCACACGCACACACACACACCCACATGCCATCACATACACGAGAAACACCAATAGGTTCATTTATTCACACATACCCACACACGCACACACACACACATTGAATATTAATGGTTAGCTCCATACCAAAATTGGCCAATGTGTCTTATCTACATTCCACGCATCAATAATTACACATTACCTTGGGCACTCTTGCTCAACTCTTTTCGCATGCAGACTTTCAAGTGAGAGGTGTGGGTGCATGCTTGCTTGCTTGCTTGCTTGCTTGTGTGTGTGTGTGTGTGTGTGTGTGTGTGTTATGGCAAAGATATTTACCGAGTGGCTTTGGCACAAATGCTCTCACTTGCCTCACTTTGTCAATTTATTTGGCATCTCTCCTCATCACGCTCGCTGTTCCTCCGGTTATCATTCGCACGCATATACACACGGTCGCCGCGTGCGTGGCCGATTACGTAAGAATCGGTGGAATAGCACCCCTGAAATAGACCTGAGGGTGTGTAAAGACTCCCTCCCTGTTTGGAGCTGAGGCCTAGGAGGTGAGCCTCTGCTCTGTTGTGGGGGGGGGGGGGGACAGTGGTGGTAGCGTTCATCAGTGGGCTAATGGTGATGAATGTGCCGCCATTAGCATGGACCACACGTAGTCAGCCCCCCCTAACCCCCCAAGGCTCAGCACCACCATCTAACCCGCCCGTCGCTGCATCGCAGACCGCTGTGGATGTAGTTATTCAGCCCCACTCCTCTGCAGTCATCCTCCTTGACTCCTTTGCTTGTGGATATTATCTAAAAGCGACGTGTTGTTCTTTACGTGTTTGGTGGCTCTGTGTGGGTTTCAAGCCGTGGGCCGTAGGAGGGGGTAGGGTCTCCCCCGCAATGCTAAGGGGAAGGCCTTTTTGCTGTTCTTGCTCCTAGGATCTTCATATCATCCTCATGTTATGTGAGGTTCTGGTGGGTACATACAGTATATCGCATAAAAAAGTCATTTGGGATTGAAAATGTATGCATTTTTTGTATGGACTCATCCCGCCCTCATTGTACCAAATATGACGTCCGGTTGCAGAAAAAATACAATGCAATGCAAATTTCACATTCCGTAGAAGAAAGATCAACACACTCTACTTGTCGACTTTTGGATTTATGTCGTTTTTTTCCTGTGGAAACTTTGAATTGTCAACTTAATCAGAGAAAAGCCCTACAATTTTCAGAGAATAGTTCCATAAAGTGAAGTGCACTTCAATCTAAAGTAAATATCACCTCAGTACAGAGCAAGCTGCAAAATGTGTTTGTCAAGAGTCAACCATACAGTATATAGCATCAAATCCTCCTTCTCACTAAGCAATGCAGTTATTATTGGTACTATGGACCACAAATCACTCAAAACCAAGAAAACCAAACACTCCCTACCCCAACAAACCCACTAAACCCCCACCCAGGAACCAAATTAAACCCCCGCCACCTAAACCAACTTAACCAACAAACAGTAAATTCACCAAACCCTCACCGAACAAACCCACCAAACCCCCACCCAGCAACCCACTAAACCCACCTAAATCACGACCAAGCAAACCCCCTAAACCCATTAAACCCCCACCGAAATATGCCACCTCCAACCCTGGAGGTGGCATATTTATGCCATATGCCAACCCAGGACCCCAAACCCACACAGAGTAAACCAGTCAGTGGTGAAATATACCCAAAAATCCTTTATTTTGGTTTAATTTCATGGGATTTCCCCCTTCAGCACTTTCACATGAATGGCGTGTAGCAATAGCAGTATTAGGAACTTTGCAATCATAGTTGTTTTCCCTAAAGAGAGCAGTGCTCTTTTTCAATAATGTTTAAGTTTTTTATTAAGGCAATGTAATAACTAATGAAACATTTGATGCAAATTGCTGATTTCTAAGACAACCGTGCACTTGCTCATTTGCTTTTAGATTCCCTACAATATTCAGACATTTAGATCTTCATCTTGGGAGTATCACATACTGTTTCTGTGAAAGCCATGATCCAGATACATTTGTAATAATGTAGTAAGCATGCTACTGTGATGAACCGCCACCTGCCCCGGATGCGAAAATAACTAAATAAACTCTTAGTGTGTCGGTTTTTTATATATATTTGAGATACATAATGGATGTAGTTTTACAGATATGCATTACTCAGCAACAAAACACCCACAAAATGGCACGTTCCCCCAATACACTGAAGACCCTACAAAGGCACAGTACAACATCTCAGTAGTATTTTGCAAGGTTTTTTTTGCATCACCTAGTGGAGCCTCAATATATAGCTTTAATCAAGACAGAGTGGCTTCGTTATCGATATGCTATAGCTAAGGAAAATGTAGGAAGCTACTGTTTATGGAGATTATCATGATGATGATAACAAAGGGAAATCGAAACGGGGGGGGGGGGAATAAGACGAATAGAGAAGCGTTTAAATGCAGCCCTGGATAGAAAGTAGTTTAAAATGAGAGAGGGGAGGAGGCCTGATGTTGATTGATGATTGGACGCTGTGATAAATGGTTTGGGGAACAGGAAGAGGAAGCAAAGAGGAAAGAGAACAGTAGAGCGAACAGCATGTTGGTGCGCCAGCGTTCATCATCCCACTCCCACCTATCTCCTCGGCGCTCTTACTCTCACTGTGTGTGTATCTCTCTCTCTCTCTCTCTCTCTCTCTGTCATTTCCTTACTCGTAACTCACTCCTTGGTTTCAGTGCTCCTTGCTGTTCAGTGGATGGTTCCAGGGTCAGACAATAAAAAGTCTCACCCCACGAACTGAGCCCACTGAGCCCACCTCATTCATTGTAGCTGCAGCTAGCATGGTGCTAATGGCACTGACTTGGAAAGACCGAACAGGGATTTCACTTTCAGAACCGGGGAGCAGCCGCCCCTACTTCTGTGAGACTGTGCTGTTAATTTCCGCCTATCTCTCTATCTCCTTTCGCCTCCCACCTCTCCCGCTGTCTCCCTCCCGTCTGTCTGTCTGTCGGTCTCTCCCTCTGTGTCTCTACGCCTCCAGCCTCCTCTCTGCTCCCCAGTGTTGAGTCGGAGGCCCCAGGGCTGGGTGGCTCTCCAGCGCTCGGCAGCCAGTGGATATCCTCAGGTGCCGGTTAATTACAGACACACCAGGCTCCCAGAGCCCCCGCTCGCTCCACTGAAAAAGAAAACTAGCTGGAAGGAACACACACACAGACAAGGCGAGTGGGGGAGAGAGAGAGAGAATCCCATTACAGGCCAGATAAGGCAGCCCTCTAAGGCTTTTGTTATTAAGGGATTGCCAAAATCGCTCACTCAGACATAAGGGTTGCCGCGGTATTTTGATGTCACCAGGTAACAATGTACCCCTTCCTCAAGGTACCTGCTTATGAGCCCTCCTGCCCATAATATTCATAACGCTGTACCCAAAATATAATCATCTTTGATCCCCAGTGTGCATCTCGCTTGCCAACTCTTTTATGTGCTGTCGGTATTCATCTGACGTTTCCTCAGATAAAAGCCCCCCTAAATGACTCATAAGTATTAATCAAACTTAAATAAGTAACAATAGAATTCCATATTTTGGAACATGAATTCATGATTATATTGGAGTATAATGTGTGTCATTATGTCCCATTGGGGATAATGACACTGGATCCGTTTGGCCTATAGCCCCCTGCCTCAGAAGCAGGATATCTTAAGCAGCATTTACACTTCTAATAACTTGTATTTAGTTACCTTGAGGCAGCGCCAGGTAAGATCAGACTACCGTGACAATAACTATTATGCCTCCCTCTGCCCATAGACCGCCAAAAACGCCCAGACTTTACTCAGGAGCAATGACACAGCCATCATGTCGCTTTGAAATTAGATCTTCGAGACTTCACACACAAGTAGCACTGTATCCAGAAAATCATCTGGGTGTTACTGAAGTGTAAAATAGGTTTTTATTTAAATAAATGTTATAAACAAGACAGAGGGTTCCAATTCCCAAATGTCTCACGGCCCGCAACGCCCCTTGTTGTATTTTTAGGCAGATGCCTGTGTATGTGTCAGGCTATTATTTATTCCTTTAATTTTCACATTTTCTGATGACTAGCACACTGTGATATGCATTTCCAATTGTACTTTGTCGGTTGCGCATAGCGTTGGCTCATTAATAGGAGAACATTAGCATTGTTGGTTTGGAAATTGCAAAGGTACTAGAAATGAAGATGTTGGGGGGCAAGGCAAGGTAACCTTACTTTTTCAATCTGTTTTCCGTCACTTTGCATGTTTAATGTTTATCTGTTGTGTATCCCAGCTGTCAAACCGATTATCCCTTTGTCTTTACTGTGTCTCGTGAGACTGACAATGTTGACAGATGTTCATTTGATGATGCTATTTTGCTGCATTTTTGGGGGGTTTGAAAAAAGTGAATATCTCCCAGAGATTTACTGTCAAAACAGACAGCGATCAAATTCATTGGATGGCTTTCATGCAATTCAGGGGATCGTCAAATACAGATTCTAGAATGTTTTAGTTTTTTTTACGTATACATAAGAAAAAAGACTGAACTAGGGGATATTACTTTAGGGGCTATTTCTGTATTCTGTATTTCTGTCTGTATTCTGGCTCTGATGTTTTTTTTTATTATCTGGTGTCCGATATACTCCAGAGAGGGAGAAAGAAATATGTGTGGATGTGTTTAAAAATGCTCTGATCAGCACAGGAATCTCTTTGCGCCTGTACCAGGGTCACCGTTTAATGCTGACACATCACCACAAACCTTGAGACATGAGATGTGTGTATGCTTGTGTTGTATAAGGTGTGTGTGCATGCGTGTGCTGCCTCTTTTGTGATTGAAACTCATTCTTATAGAATTCCTTGGTCTGTGTAAGCATACATGATTACTAACTGTAAATGCTGTGAAGCTATATACAGTATGTTTATTTCAGCCGACATGTACGTGCTTGCAAGGGAGGTTTATTTCGACAGCTCAACTCAATGATCAGGATAAATTGCTGTGAAATCTCCAAAGACATTAATGACCTATGGCAAATCATGCGTACCTTTCTTCCACACAATATTTCATTCTTTCTTCTGGTTCTGAATTAATCCTTACACCTTTCATTTTCGCATGAATGCCGTTCCCGTTCATGTTTTTACATTCAGATTAAATGGGTGTACATCATACATCTTGTTTTACGTGCTGTTCAACAATAGCACAATATTCCTTTATGTGGAGATTTATATCAAAAATGATTTCGATTAATCTTTTGCAAATACAGTTAAACAAAGTTAAACAAACTGCAAGCTCCTCTTCCGTCTCTCCCCTTCGCCTCCTCTCCGCTCCTGCCCTCCTCCCCTCCTCCCCTCCTCTTCTCTCCTCTTCCTCTACCCTCCTCTCCACCTTTCCTCTCCTCGCCCTTCCTCCCCTCCTCTCCACCTCCCCCCACTTCTCCCCTCCTCTCGTCTTCCTTCCCCTTCTCTCTCCTCTTCCCCTCTCCGCTCCTTGGTTTCCCCCCCTCTCCTGTGTTCTCCTCTGATCTCTGCCGTTCTGTTCTCCGCTCCTCCCATGTTCCGTTCCCCTCTGCTCATCTGTACTCTTCTTTTTCCTCTGCCGTCTTCTTCTCTAGTTCCTGGCCAAGCCAACACAAACAACAGTATATGGATGATTAGTAAGATATACCGACCAAACTACTGACTGACTTCCCACATTTCGCTAATCACAACACTAGAGATCTCAACATTTTCATTTGCCACGGTCTGCAATTTAACAGCCATGGAAGCTACATGAGGACAAGCCAGAGCTGCGGTTGGTAAAGTAGCTTAAGAGAACACTGACAAGGAAAAGCTGTCTTCAACATGTGGATTTACAGGTTTGTCAACCTGCTGGGTCGATAATCCGCCTTTCCCTGTAGCCTCTGTCCATCTCTCCTCTGCCCCTGTCTCTCTCCTCTATCTCCATCCCTGTAGCCTCTGTCCATCTCTCCTCTGCTCCTGTCTCTCTCCTCTTTCTCCATCCCTGTAGCCTCTGTCCATCTGTCCTCTGCTCCTGTCTCTCCATCCCCGTAGCCTCTGTCCATCTCTCCTCTGCTCCTGTCTCTCCTCTTTCTCCATCCTGTAGTCTCTGTCCATCTCTCCTCTGCTCCTGTCTCTCTCCTCTTTCTCCATCCCTGTAGCCTCTGTCCATCTCTCCTCTGCTCCTGTCTCTCTCCTCTTTCTACATCCCCGTAGCCTCTGTCCATCTCTCCTCTGCTCCTGTCTCTCCTCTTTCTCCATCCCGTAGCCTCTGTCCATCTCTCCTCTGCTCCTGTCTCTCTCCTCTATCTCCATCCCTGTAGCCTCTGTCCATCTCTCCTCTGCTCCTGTCTCTCTCCTCTATCTCCATCCCCGTAGCCTCTGTCCATCTGTCCTCTGCTTGTCTCGCTTTCCTTTATGTAGCCTCTGTCCATCTCTCCACTGCTTGTCTCCCTCCGTTCTTTGTATCACGGTTTTATCTCGTCTCTTCTTTCCCTCTCTCTCTCTCTCTCTCTCTCTCTCTCTCTATCTCTCTCTTTCTCATTCCATAAACTCAAGCTAGATTATTCAAGTCTTTTGAAAAGGGCATAGATCTGCCTAATCATCTTTTTTGGTCAGCGAGGCAACAGGACCCTTACAGACCTGAAAGGAACTGGTTTGAGTCAACACAATGAATGTCACTACTAATAACGCTTTAGCTTCATAGTTGCCATAGCGATACAAAAACACAAAGGAATTGTTCAAATTACAATAAAATCTATTAAACTAAGAACTCAAAGATAATTTAATTATTACATAGGAAAAACATGTCTGTTTTTGTTTGTGTACGTGTGTGCGTGTGTGTGTGCGTGTGTGTGTATGACAAAGACAGCGAACAAGCGAGACTATGAATAAGCAGAGAGAGAGAGAGAGAGAGAGAGAGAGACTTTTTATTCACCTTTTCTACCTTCATGTCTGGGTAAGCAATCTGGCCGGGCTGCCCTCTACATCCATCATGGTTATGGCCAGTGAGGAGAATGTCCCACTCAGGGTTGCTCTGTGCCCGCATTAATGTGTGTGGGATTCTGGTCTGTGTGTGTGTGTGTGTGTGTGTGTGTGTGTGTGTGTGGGCCTTCATACATGTGAGCAAGATTTATGCATGGGCTTTTGACATAGCGCACACTCATTCTCTTTCCCTCTCTCTCTCTCTCTCTGGAGGGCCGGTGAGAGGAGGTTGTGGATGTCTTGTGCTTACAGGTACAAATAGCTTGCGGGAGCCAGACAGATGCACTGGAGCCTGACATAACTTGGGGGGGGGGGGGGGGGGGGGGGGGGGGGGGGGGGGGGGGGGGGGGGGGGGGGGGGGGGGGGGCGGGCGCGCCC
>JAOPJJ010000002.1:1838340-1853178 GCA_027122795.1 Enchelyopus cimbrius
CCCCCCCCCCCCCCCCCCCCCCCCCCCCCCCCCCCCCCCCCCCCCCCCCCCCCCCCCCCCCCCCGCGTGCACTCAGAAACATAAAAGACTGTTTGATGTTAAAAGGCCAATGCAGAGAATATGAATATATTAAGGTCGGAGTACCTGCCTCGAAGGAAGAAAACAACAACTATCATCAGAATATTTTGTTCAGAATTAAATGTGATTGTGAGCAGCACCCTTAGGGCAGCCACGACGACACAGAGAGAGAGAAAAATATGCCCTATAGTGAATAGATAGTTATTTGTTGTTCCCAATCCTGGTAAAATATATTTTTTAGCCTTGATTGTGCGTTACCTTTTTTGCCCTACAGAATTACAATGGCTCCTCTCCGCTCCGGGCCATCAAGTCTTTTGAATAACAATGTTTTTCTTTTGTGTTTTTTGCTAAACCATGCCTGGTTACCAAAGAAGAGCATGTGACACGGGGTTACCAGGAAAACACCTATGATGCTGCTGACTAACCTTTAAGAAGGCCCCCCGTCTGCCTCTGCCCCCAACAACATGACAATACACGACGGCATGACGGCCTTTCTCAAATGTACAAAAGCATGGTGTAGGAGAGAGAGAGAGAGAGAGAGAGAGAGAGAGAGAGAGAGAGAGAGGGAGAGAGAGAGAATAAAGCGAACAATGGTTATCCTATTATCCTTATCCTTTCCCTCTCCCCTACTTGGAGGGCTGGTAATAGGTTATCAATGTCTTTCAGACATAATGTGCACCACCCTTAAACTCAACTCAAATCTTCCCATTGTAGATGTAGTTCTGTGTGTGTGTGTGTGTGTGTGTGTGTGTGTGTGTGTGTGTGTGTGTGTGTGTGTGTGTGTGTGTGTAAGCGTGTGCATGTGTATGTGTTATACAAGTGTGAAATTATTAGAAAATGAGTGTGTGTAGAGAGGCCGGGGGGGCTTGTGTGAATCTGCAAACCATTTCTTTCCTTAACTTTCATCCTCATCCTTCCCCCTGTTTGAATTCAGCAGAGCTTAACTGTGACAGGACAAGCCGGGAGAGCGACGGATTGAGAGGGCTTTGCTCTGCATTTTGGTTCCCCTTTCCGTAGCATCCACATCCTTGCTATGGCAGAAATCTTCCTGTAATGTCAGCAGCCACAGAAAGACCAAACCCATCCTCTGTGATTCAAGTTCCTTGTTAGTCATGTGAAAAAGTGAATATTTCTGCCTGTTAATATTTCATATTAAATGGTGGATATATTCATTACACCTAAGGCACTGTGCTAATTCAGATTCAGTTTTTTTTAACCAAATATTAGGATAATGAACATCCAAATATGCAAAGCACTGCTGTAGGGCGGTGACTTACGCCTGGCAATGGTTGATCAGTGAAGCACCTGTGATCCAGGGCTTGTTCACCGGTTCAGTGACAAATGACATCAATCTCAAAATGTGAAAGAAAATCAAGAGAACCGGCTTTTGTGTTTAGTGTTTCACCAAAGAGCCGTTCTCTGGGAGGTTGTCGATTTCGCTGCCTGGTTCAATAATATTAAGTTGTCTTATTGTGTTTGCACTGTCCAGCCACAGGCAGAAGGCCACAAAGACAAATGGTGTACCAAAGGCTGCTGGCCGCAGGTCAAGTCTTAACAGCGGAGGAAGAGCTTACTCTCAACAGCTCTGACACGCTTACAGTTTGTGTATGGAGTGGAGGGAGGAAGGAAATACAAGAAAGAATACTGGAAAGAATTGCAGAAGTACTTTATTTTGAGGCTCAAAAATATATGTAAGCAGTAAGCAGGATGGACATTTGTTAATATGTGACAACCATTATTGGCACCCAACAAAATGTTTCACTTTTGAGTGTTGGTTAGTTTTTCAACTGAGATTGTCCCTTTTCTGATTTGGACCAGTAGCAGAAAACTGTAAAATTGACTACATTTGATCAAATCTGTCAAATCAGATTATTAGACAGTATTTATGTTTATAAAATATGTTTATTTTCATTTTATTTCCATTTATTATCATCAGTGACATTATTGCATTGTAATTGATTGTAACCCTCGTAGGTTTGAAAGTATGCCGTACTTCACCTGCTTCGTACTTTTATATCATCTAAATAGAATAAAAAATAGAATGGCCAGTAGAGCCAAAAAATGTAATGTCTACAAAGCAGGTAATTCCTCGGAAACAGCTTTATTTTATGAGTGTTACCCGGTCAAAAGTACTTTGATTGTAATGTATGTTCTATTATCTGTGTGTAATCCACTGTGCATAATGAATATCATTACGTTATGAATTCATATGAGTTCCGGTTCATCAGCCCTACGATGAAAATTAAGATAACTATGTCAATTACCATGGCATAATGTCAGAGAACCCCCACCCCCGGACACACACACACACGTTTCAAGCTGATCCTGTAAATCATTAAGCAGCTTAACAGAAGAAGCTATTAAAGGCATAGTCCGGTATTTTACACTAGCCTTATTTCCTGTTAACGATGAAATAGATCAGCTCAAGTGTTTATTTTGACGAAAGGTGTGTTTTGAGAAGTTTAGGTTTTTTGCTAGCCCCAATGTAGAGGTAATTGAGCGCGAATCATCGGTCCTAAAGCAACATTAAACGTTTATTTGCAAAGCTGTGAAACTCACCAAGTGGTCACTGGTGTTTGTTGATCAGAGCAAAAAAAATCTGAGCAAAGTAAGCTTTCCAGCAGTTTAACGAACATAGAACTATTTTTTTCCGGTTCCGGCCAGTGGCGGACTAATATCGAACTCTCGAGGCTTCCTATAGAAATGAGCTACAACAAAAGGACTCGCACAGCCTGCTGGAAAGCATACTTTGCTCAGATTTTTTTTGTCTAACATCAACGAGCACCACTGACCACTCGATGAGTTTCACAGCTTCGCAAACAAACGTTTATTGTTGCTTTAGGACTGATGATTTGTGCCTATGGACCTCTACACTGGGGCTAGCAAAAAAACTCAACTTCTCCAAACACAGCCTTTGGGCGAAAATAACAACTGAAACGAACTATCTCATGCCGAGCAGAACAGTGCATCTGAAAAGCATTTCTTTGCATTTCCATTTTCTCTGTCTCTCATAAGCCAGGTTTTTATCTATATGATCCCCAGTGCAAACATTACACTGCATGTACTCGCTCTTCCGCTGGTGCGTGCACACACACAGACAGAAACACACGCACATAGGAACACTCCTTTCAAGTCGGTGGTGGTGTTATCGTGGGGTTTGCCAACATGTGTTTCTCTCTTCTAGGCTTGTGTTATCATGTTCCAAGTCGAATTGTGCACAAAATACTTTCTAGGCATGTACTGCTAATCACTTGAAATCACACTTCCTCCAAAGCATCTCTTTAGCCATGCAGGAAACATGAGATAGCGTCAGGTTAACTCACAACAAAAGAAGATGTGTATTGGCACCTGGCCGGGGGTAAACCACATAAAGGTGTGACTTGTTGTCTTTCCTGGTCCTATTTGCACCCGATCTACAACCCTTGATGATATGATGATGACGAATGATGTGGGCTAAAATGTTTGGGAAACTAAAAATGTTGTATTAGTCTCGCAATAAAAAGTCCATCCAGAGCCAAAAACAAAATATAAAGAAACTATTTTAAAAGCAAATGCAGGTAAATGGTCTGGGAGCATGATACTGCCTTTGAGTTACAGTAATAGATAGCAAGAAGCTAGCATTGATGATTTAGTTTTTTTAAGCCAATCCCATTGAAATACTGAATGAGAAAGGATCATGTTTCCTTTCAGGTTCAAACCACTGTTGATACCACCAATATTCTACTGTTCTACTGTACGTTTCCTGTAAGTGAAAGTTGTACAACATGTTTAACTACGCTGCTATATTTCAGGGACGAAGCTTAAGCCTCTAACTTCCATGCACATGAAACACAACACTGTTATGATATACTGCTTTTACAAAAATGTATTAGATATCCAAAACAGTGCCCCTTGCAGAAGAGAACAAATGTAGGAGAGTATACAGAAACTCTCCTGTTGTCAAATGCATGTCTATTATTTCACTTGATATGTTTGGACTTCTCTTCCATTCTTTTCATTGCTTCCATTCAATGCCAAGCCTGAACTAATTTCCTCAATGGTCAAGATGTGATCCGAGTCTGGTCGGGACTTGCCCATTTTTGTATGTTGTTGTTTTTGGTGGCTGCAATTATTTTTGCATTAGAAGGCAAGTTTGTGTTAATAAGAGAGAAAGGCAGGTAATAATTGGCAGTGCACTTCTTTTTGAGAAAACAAGAAAAAGTGAAATCTGAATAATAAAGAAATGAATGCGATGTTAAAACAATAGAAGGGCATGAGGCTTCTTCAAATGCATAGAACGTGAATAATTTATCTCAAGAATTGACAAAAAAAGCATTGTTGGTGTCCTTGTGAATGTTAAAGTTGAGCAATGAACAATTGCTTTCTCAGGTAATCCAGTTCAATCCAGTAGTCCATTATGGTCCAAAGAGAGCAGTGGTTGAGATACAGTATACAGGCTAGCCTTAGAACAATAGGCCCAACGTATCAAATTCTGCTCCACTGTGAAATTAGTCAGCAACTGCGAAATCGGTTTAAAAATCAGCCCCCCTTCATACAGCGCCTGCCTGGTTTCCGAAAGGCTAGCCGATTGCCGGGAGCCAAATTCCACAGCCTGGCCATTGGCTTTGTTGCAGAGCCAGTGGCAATGCCCCTGAGGTTTAGCCACTGAAATGTGGAACTGTACTTGGTTGAACTGCTTGTGGTGTTTTCCAGAAACGTTTTGCCATGCACTACGAACCAAATTATTAATGGTGGTCAGGGAAGAAAAACATTTAAATGTAAAATCAATATATCACCAAACAGATGGTTGCTTCTTTTTTGCAGACTTTTGATGTAACACATGGCCACGGCCAAATATGCAATGGTTTTCAATTGACCACAAGGCTGTGCAATATATGTAGCCATCTAACAAGTTCCAAGTCCTAAGAGTTGAAAGGAAATAACATAAGTATATCAGAATGTATAGACACAGTTTACGCTGTGTTCAATGACAAGTCCTCAACCCGTTGGGCTCTATACCTGTTTGTCATGCGCGCTCACACAAAGTAAAACACCATCATAAAACGGGGCAAGAGCCTTGGGGGCCCGGTCTAATAATGCCGCCGTTCTGGATAAAAAACATCGGACCCTTAAATGTAGTGTCCTTTAAATGTATGTAACATCTGCTTTAATGTGAAAATGGGACAGTGCATGTTTTCATTCAGTAAAAGGATTTAAAGAATCTTTTCGGTTCTGACCTTCGTGGCCGTGTCTAGGCCACAAAGCTGGGCATTTTTCGTAAACACTTATTGTGTTTATGAACTGATAATCCAAATAAAAATGTCTCCTTTTATGTACATTTGGACCTACTCTTAAGATTTGCTGAAAGGGTTGGAAAAATCTTTGAAAGGTACATTTTCAGAGATGGTACTGAAAGGAATAAAATCTGTGAGGCCACAGAGAATTACTTTCCGTCGGACAGGAAAAACTGTTCTCAGCAAGTGCACGGAAACTCTGACCTCCACTGACAGATTTTTTCAAAAGATGGAAGGAACCATTTTAGTAACTCCTAAACCCAGGGGACGTGCCCACCATGCAGGAGGCTTCTGGGATCGGAACCCATTTTGGCGGCTGAGGTGGTGAGAGAACTAGTCAAGGAAGGCCCGGGGAGCTGATGGATGAAAACACTTTCAAAAGTAGAAGAGTATGAAGGGGATTGGCTCCTGCAACGCAGTGACCGACGCAGCACCACTATATGCAGCTGCTTTAGATTCATCTAATGGCCAGAACACATTGGTAAAACTTGCATCATAGACATAAGCTACACATTAAAATAGAACATACAGATGACCAATTTCGCAAAACAACCATAAATAAAATGTAGGCAATAGTCACAACATTTTGAATCCCCTGCATCCCTTTTGATACTCTATCTAAAGGAACCCAAAGGACTATCATCTGATTTCAGCTTAACTAACTAATAAAGGTCAAACACTGCACAGGCCTCACGACTATGGCGGAGTAACGTTTCTCAGATGCTTCTGGGAGCTATTTAAAGATATAGGAAAAGGAAGGCAGAATTCTAGTCCATAGCAAGGTATTGCTAAACACATTGGCAAATGCTATAACCAATATTTTCAGTGCTGCAAGACAACAGCACACGACACTTCTCACAGCAGCGGCCCCACTGCATAGAGAGCATGATCGAGCTGGTGCTGCGGTACGTTGGTCGCTTCACCGACCCCGTTCAACCGCACCGTGGATGTAGTCACTGCGCCGGTTTGTGCTGCATTTTGGTGGTTACTGAGGTTCCTCTGGTTTCAGTCAAGAGTCAGATTTTGTTCTTTAGCCCCTTTTGTAAAGAAGCAGCCTACCAGCAGCTGACGACACGATAGAGCTGTTTAAGGAATCCACCTGTCTCATTGGAGTAATACCCCCCTCCAATGAAACGAGCTCCCCTGTTCTAACGAGTTCCCCCTTTTAAACTCTAAAAGGAACAAGAGTCAAGGGGTGTCCTGTCCCCAGGATCACACAGCAGGCAGAATGGATGTTCAACAGCAGGCGGGCCGCTTTGTTCACATCTGATTAAAGCTCATCCAAAATCTTAGCAAATTGTGCATGCGTACTTTACTGTGTCTCTGCGTGTGTGTGTGTACGCATGTGTATGCATTTGTGCATGTGTGTGTGCGTGCACATGTGTGGGTGTATGTATGTGTATATCTTTGTGTATGTGTGTGTGCCTGCGATTGTGTGTGTGTGTATGTGTGGTCTGCATGTGTGTGTGTGTGTGTTTGCTTGCATGAGTATGAGTGTGTCTGTCTGTGCTGAGGCTTTCTAGTGGCTGACCAAACACGATACAAACAAGCCAATTTGGCCCCTCAAGGTCCATAAGTGATAACATTAGCCACACGCCACTGCCGCCAGTCTGTTGCTGTATTGTAATAGTATAATGGGAACGAGAGATAAAAACTGTTTTGCATCCCCCTCTGCCCGGGTAAGATCTAGTTAAGCCTTCCTCACGCTTCCTTGACCGGAAGGAAATTGGAGTCACTGGAAATGCATCTTTTGCACAATCTTCCTTTCCCCGATTCGTCTCAGTGTGTGGTGTTGTTTTATTTCCCTGTGCGCTTGATGCCCTTTTAACACAGACGCATTATCAAAGTATTGCTCTGAAGTCATCGGCTGCATTCACCCACCAAAAGCCCCTGAGCCTGCCAAGGTTTGTGGAAAGTGGCCGTCCAGGAGCTACATATCAGCTCTGACAGCATGTCTGAGTACGAGCATGGACACGGGCCGGCAGGTTTGAATTCTCTTGTGTGAGCTGTTCTATCCTGTTTTTGTCAGTGCTTCACGTGCAATAAGGCACACACTTTCAAGCAATTTCAAGCATTCACCATATTCTTTTCTAGTGAAATTGAGTGTCTGAATGATTTTGAGAAAATCATCTGGGGTTTCATATCAGTGACACAACATACACACATAGAAGCATGTGTGTGATAGAGAACAAATTTTTAAAAATCAATAAATAATATTATTCAATAAATATGAGCCCAAATTAATGATTCCATATCCAAGTGATTTATGTGAGTTAACTAACTCATAAGAGATTTGAGAGCTTAACCTTAACAATATTACGGTCACTATATACGCTGTAATGATTCTTTTTACTGCGGCAGTAACTTTAACAATGTAACTAAAGGCGGGGCAACCCCATCAGAACGCGTTTAATGTGCGAAACAGGGTTCTTCGGAACCATCCTGTGCTAACTCAACAGCGGGTGGTGGGGAGCATAGCATATGCTCTGAGTTCATGTCGTTGGGAGGACCTTGAGGCGTTCCTCATCCCCCTGTAATGACCAGGACTCTGGTCCTTACTGCCTCCCCCTCTCCCAAGTGGGATTCCTTGTCATTCTTACACTGTCTTTCATTCATTTATTTTTTTTATATACACACACGCACACACACACACACACTTGTCAACATGGCTCTAAGTCAAACAAATGAGAAAATATGGGTTCAATGGACAAGCCGGCATAGGTTTGCACTGCAGCAGATCCTACTGGTGCGATTCTCTCCACGGTGGCCGTCTTTTGAAAAAGGAAATCAATGGAAATAATCTGCTCCAGTCGAAGGTTCCTCACGTTAGGCTTCAGAGTGGAGTACACACACAGAGAGATGCGCTCATGCTTTGCGCAGTAGACTCGAACAAAGACCTCCCAATGTGTTGCACCGTGACTGCGCCCGCGCGCGTCCTCACACGTGAGCGCTCACACACTGATGCAAAGAACAAGGTGTGAGTTTGGGTTTAGGATCGGTTGGTTGGGTGCCTGTGTTGTTTAAAAACTGTTCTTATGCCACCATCCCCCGGACTACGCACTGCGAAACACACACTCACACACACGGAAACACATATACACACGCACACATGCAAACATACACAGACATGTAAACGTACATAAACCCAAACACACACACAAAAGCACATAAACACACATGAAAACATACTGTACATAAACATGATACCACACACACACACAAAAACATACATACGTACAAACACAGACACACACACACATTCATACACACTAACCACACCATTACCTGCGGAGTGTGTCTGTGTCATCTGCCTATGGTCGAGGTAAAACTACTTTTTTGCCTGACAACCGGCATCCATCCTCTTCCCCCGCATCCCAATTCTTCTGTCATAACCTTTGGGTAATTGACCTTTGACTGTGGACTGCACTTGTACCCAGAGTGGCTCCTTGCTAAATGCTTTGAGTTGGCCAATGAAAATGCAGATTTTCACTCGATGGAGCGAATGGCGAAGGGGTCAAGGACATCAATTTGAATAATGCATTCAAACGTTTTCTCATTTTACGGAAATACACTACGATGAGTTAAGAGGATTCTTCAACTCCCACATATAGGTTTGACAGAAGGCCATTATGATTGCAAATGCAGTATTGTGCTGTCCACTTTAGTCAGAGTGCTTTTTTGCTAAAGAATCGCTGTTGGCCTTTTTCCTTCTGGGTTCGCTCTGCCTGCTGGTATGGGGTCAGGCCATGCATCTCTTGCATAAAGACCAAACAAATACATGAGGCATATAAATGATCGTATTTTTTGGTGTTTTGGAAGAAAAAAAACACCGGCTCTATTGTCTTAATCATCTTGCTCAATTTTAATTGGCTGGCAGCATAAATTATGTCCCCGAAACTCAGCCTTCCTCTTATGGTTTCAGCAGCTCCGCACCCCCCTCCATCCATATCCATTTCACCCGTTGTTTAATTAATTTTTTTCTTATTTTACGGATCACACTGGGAAAGATAAGAGTGCAAATGTTATTATGTGTAACAGGTAAGTTATGACTTTCTGTCACAGTTTTAAGAGAAAATTATTAAAAGCCCCAGACAGATGGCTCCTTTCTTATGTAAAACTATGCAGATAAATGTCTTTTCTATTAGCATATATTAAAGAGAGAGCCAGGGTGTCACTGCAACTCTTTCCTTGCTCCGTGTGCCATACTCTGCAGCCAGGGACAGTCTAATTACCTGCAACATTAGGTAGCCCTTAATGAGGTGACTACTTCTGCCCCCGGAGATGGGAGGGAAGGGGAGAGATAGAGAAATAATGAAGTATTCAGCGAGCAAAGGAGCAAATAGTGGAGGGAGAACGAGATGGAATCGGAGAAAGCGGAGGTGTGCTCAGGGAAAAGGTAACATGATGTAGCACGAAACAGGAAGCGGTCGTCTGAAGCGAGCTGTATGTTTAACATATTCTTCGGCACGCCGACGTTCAGTTCACTTTACAGCCTCCACTGTGAGCATCACAGTTTTTCAGTACTTTGCGAGCTGTAAACGGAATCACACAGATGCACACGACCTTGTGTGCATGAAAACATGGGGAATCTTTTAACAATAACAATCTTACAAAAGGTGAGTACGCTAAATACAGACACCATGCCATTCATGTTGAATTTTATGTTTTTTTATGGGATTAAAAACCAGCTACATGCGATGAAGAGGATTGGACTGGCCTTCCTTTCGCTATTAACAAATGTTGGAAGGTTTTACCATTCACACATTTGTGTGCTTTTAAGTGTGTGTGTGTGTGTGTGTGTTGGAGGGTTTGTGATTGTGTGATGTGTTTGTGTGTGTGTCCTTGTGCATGGGGTCTTCAGGCAGATTGAGGAAATCTTACAGAAGGGATAGTGAGACAAAGGGAAAAAAGTTTGGTACATGAAATGGAATGTGGAACATGTGAAAATGTGCACATATGAAGCCTTGAATAATGTTGGGCTTTGTTGCCTCTCATCACAGACAGCTGAGCAACCGCATGAGGGAGATGCGCCCTCACCACAGCTAGAAACGGGCCATCCTGTTCGACCTAAGGTCATCATTATTATGATGGATTTGGTAGGGGTTCTTCATGAGTATGCATGAGGTCCAAACTTGCAGGAAGAAAGGCAAAAGCCACACTCACGCCTACACAAGCACAAACTTGAATCGCTTGGTTTACAGTCAAGCGAGAGCTGAATTCAGCACAGGGATCCATACAGAGAAGGTTAACCGTGTGCAATTGTTGCTATCTGTCAGACCTCCACTAATAAGGTCTTGCGTTCTATAGCTGCAGATAAGAGAGAAGGAAATGATTTTCCCTCACCTCCCTGCCTCTCTTTCTCTATCATTTTCAGAAATGTGCCCATATCACAGAGAACGGATCACCTCTCTCTCTCTCTCTTCCTCTCTCTCCCTCCTTCTCTCTTGGTCCCTCTCCTGATGACATTTATTTAATGATTGTGTGCCTGCCACTCATTAATTAATTTTCTCAGTGTTTATGTCGCAATCTCCTCTGATCTCTAAGGCACCGTAGAAAGGATGTGACCATGAAGACATTGAATACAACTTTTCCACTGACCTAAAAGAACATCATGCAGAAAAGCCTGTGTAAAAGGGACTCAACAAATATATTGAAAAGCTACACACAAGCACTAAAAAGGGTAACGCAGTTGCAATGAAGACTCAATGTTGGCAAAGGTTGAGGGCTGTTGACCCGAACACAGAAATGATGAAGATGTTTTCACTGATATGGATCCGGCATATTGGAGGCCCTCTACTAAGGCCTTTCATAACTAAACATTGTGATACTTTCGAAGTAATTTTAGGCTTCTTTACGAAAAACCAAACACAGCTTTGGCCCTTTACAGGTAAGTTTGAGTCTCTATTTACTTTTTTACATTTTTACAGCTTTGCGCAATTATCTTGAGATTCGAGGATCAAGCCATAGAACTGTAATGTTACACTTTACCTCCCTTTTCGGCAAAAATAGACTTCAGGGTTCGGATTTCCTGTCAATGTATTCTTTGATGCAGTCGGTGTACGTAACCAATAAGTCTGGAGTTGGGAGTTGACCGACGAATGACAATGATTTCAACTCGGACAGCATGTGGGGTTGGGGCAGACAGAAGGGTTTTTTTTATCATGCATTACAATAAAATGAAGGGTTTCATGAGGACATCAGGGACTGTATCATTTCAGACATGCGTCCTCTCTAGTTCCTCTTTCCATCTCACTCGAGCCATCCCTCAATTCATTTATCCAGCCGTTCATGATGTCTTTGTTGTCCTAGGAGAGTGTGAGTCTGGATAGGAATTTCAGATAGACAGAACCTTAGCGTATCCAGGAGTATGATTATCCCAAGACAAAGCATGACATGGATGGCATGGAGGTATTTCATCTTCGAGTCCACTCATGCATCTGAACCACAAATTGTAGTTTCCAGTAATTATGTACTTTCACAGTTAAAGGAGTATACCGGTATTTTACACTTTAAGCCTTATTTCCAGTTTGTTTATGATGAAATAGATCGGTTCAGGTGTTCATTTCGCTGAAATGCTGTGTTTGGAGAAGTTTAGCTTTTTTTGTAGCCCCACTGTAGAGGTACTGTAGAGGTAATAGGACCAAGCGTCATCGGTCCTAAAGCAATATTAAATGTTTGTTTGCAAAACTGCAAAACTCACCGAGTGGTCACTGGTCTGAGAGCTGTACGAGTCATTTTGTTGTAGCCAGGCCACCGGCAGGAACCGGAAAATAGATTCTGAAAAATAGTACAATAGAACTTCTGCTGGAAAGCTTACTTTGCTCTGATTTTTGTTGTCGAACATCAATGAACACCAGTGACCAGTAGGTGAGTTTCACAGCTTTACAAACAAACGTTTAATGTTGCTTTAGGACCGATGATGCTTGGTCCTATTACCTCTACAATGGAGCTACAAAAAAAGCTGAACTTCTCCAAACACAGCATTGCGGCGAAATGAACACCTGAACCGATCTATTTCATCATAGAGAAACTGGAAATAAGGCTTGAAGTGTAAAATACCGGAATACTCCTTTAAGTATTTTTTTAAAAACTATTAAATATAAAATCTTGATTATGTTTGGATCATTGGCACCTTTGCATTTCATTTGACCGAGTAACCTTGTTATTCATACGCTAGTTATTGATTTGATTATATATATGGTTCTAAATGTCGGTCCATTTTATTTTACAGTGTGTGGGTTGTGTTTCCAGACTCAACGGCCACATCAACAGTGTGGCAGTGTCTGTAGACACCTCAAAGCAAACACCAAGATTGGAAGCTTTCTTCTGCTATCAAATCACACTGCTGTGTCCAATTTCCCCAGAACCACATCCCTGCTGCTCGCATTTGTAAAAGAGATGTGTATTGTGCCTTCTGGACATCTAGTTGGGTCAAAAATCCAAAGGAGACACAACAGCGGCAGACAAAAAAATATTTTTTCTTAAATTACATGTTGTTCAAACTGAGATTGTCACTTCCATTTCTGAACGGGGAATATATAGCAGGCGTATTGTTGCATATATGGAAATAAGTATTGATGTAAAAAAACACTGCAAAACATTAGAGGTTCGATACCAGGTTCTGTCTGGAAGCCAATCCCCCACATTGGATGGATTGCAAATGAGTTTCACTTTAGTCTTTCTTTCAAAACCAACTGTTTATTCTGAAACAAAAGACATATGACTTCAGTTAGGATTTCAGATAGTTTCTAAGTCTGTTTTGTACATACGCTGAACCCATATCATTACGTGAACGTTGTAGCTCAACAAATAAAACAGAACAAGACACGACCTGCACACCAGAGTCTGGTGGCATACAGAGCTGTAGATTATATATAGGATGTGAGTGGGGGCGGATAGTTTTTCAATTAGAGAAAAAAGAAAAACATAATATTATTGTCACCTTTTCATTTAAGGGAAACTCATGCAGATTGAGGTTTAAAGGTCCATCACACAAAGGAATACAACAAACTAAAAAAATACTATATTTTTTAAATTCACATTCACCACCCACCACCTACCACACTCACTCACACACACACACACACACACGCAGCATCCCCCACAACACACACACACCTACACAAGAGGGTGCGAGATTCATGGTCAGATGTGACCTTGCATCAAAGGTTAGGGCTGTGGCTGTAACTCAAAGGCCATTATTTATTGCCTTATTCATTCTCCTACCAAAGCAACCTTTCCTTCACTGTCAGACCTTAAAGAACAGAGGAACATTTGTATAAAAAAAATTTTGGACTGGTAATTGCAGCATCACTGAAGTCACATTGAAGCGTGCTAACCAGACTCAGTTATACAGTCAAGCATGGAAGTGTATTAGCATACAGGCCGCTGTTTCCTGCCGTCTTGTTGTCCTCATTTTTTATGTCATATCAGCACTGGAGCAGAGATATTAACAAGTCAGCGAGGAAGCCATGGGTTTATAGAAGGGGCAACGAACCATCTCTTGGTCCCTCAGTCTGCTTGTGATCTGCTCGCATTTCAAACCATCTGCCCTGGCGTCCCGTCGCCGTGCACTTGACCAGGTCCATCTGTCCACTGTCCTGAGCTCTAGGGAGCTCCCCAGTGAGTGGGTGCGCTGACGGTCTTACCTTTTCTTTTGTTGTTTGCCGTCGTCTCACGACACTGGTACACGATGATACAACGACAGACCTCACACACATTTTCACCCATCTCTGCTGCAGTTAAAAGGTCATTCTTTTTTACAATATCTGTTATATTTTAAAAGTGCTGTGTCTCCTATTAGCAGCCTCTAGTGGCTTGAGTTGCAGCTACAGTTGTAGTTATTTTCAGAGGACGTTTAAAAAAATTCATTACATTTAAATAATAATGTCGTGGATGGATTGAATAGTGGAATGGGGCACACTATCTTGACAGATGTTCTACTGATATATTCAGATTTTTTTAATGGAGTAAATTGCTGCAGTAGAAAATACAGAGTACAGGTTTAAATATTGTGTTGAATGACCGGATTTTTACTACCAATGTATTTATGTGGGACATAATTGTTTCCTTATGTAGCTATAGATATTCAACTGTTGTATCACTTGGTCATCACCTAACTCTCTCTCTCTCTAACACACACACACACACACACACAGATACACACACGCACACACACACAATGTACAACAAATGTTATTTCTTTGTGGTATTCCAGACACATTTAATCGTCCGGATTGTCAGTTATCACTTTTCATTTCCAACAAATGAGTGATTGTCAACGAGGTTTCCATTCAGTTGCGTTGTAGTTGCTCTAGCTAACTTCGCAGCAACTGTTCCCACAATAGAGCTCTATTGCCCCCTTTGGTAAGGTCATAGTATTGCAAGTGAGTGAGGTAGTGCTAAACCCACGATGTGTGTGTGTGTGTGTGTGTGTGTGTGTGTGTGTGTGTGTGTGTGTGTGTGTGTGTGTGTGTGTGTGTGTGTG
>JAOPJJ010000002.1:1909979-1943349 GCA_027122795.1 Enchelyopus cimbrius
AACGGCTCCACTGTCTCTATGGTTACAATCTCATCCTAGAAAGCAACAATGCAAGAGGAGAGGAATTAACAGTCAGTAATGAGACAGACCAGCGTTGTCACTTGTGTTTGCTCAGAGGTAGCCATCCTGAGGAGCATGGACTTTTGATGATGCCATTGCATAATCCAACCAGAAACTGTGAAACTCTTGAAATGTCCTACCCTTAGCCAATTTAGAAATGTCATAATTTGAATTCACATTGCAGCACATTGTTGATACACTACACATGCATATACTAATGCATGCAACAACAAAATATAGATTGAGAAGAAAAAATAAGAAGTTTGTTTTTTTCAGTTAGTTCATAATACAATGTACTAAATATATTAGACTGATCTAATCTGGACAGCTGTATGGTAGACGGATCATTGCATTGGTTCTTGTGATACACTTAGCAATCCCATGGAGGCAGAACCTGGAAGGTCAGCGGAACAGAGGCCTGCTTCTGCCTCCTTACCTTGTGACAGTTGCAGTTGATCTCCTGTCCGTCCACACTGGTGCTGATGCTGTAGGCCACGTGGAACAGGAAGACCCTGGGCCCCGTCGACACACACCTCACATACACACACCGCTCCACCTGGGGAAGGTCGCACACAAACACATCAACGCGCGCACGCACATTAAACGAGGGGAGAGCTGTAGGTTCACAAGCTAAAAGGCCTCGTGATGAATCACAAGATAAGTGCGTGCGTGTTGATGTGCAGTCTGACCTTGTGACCTGGGTTGAGGTCTCCGAGCGGTATATCTGGGAGCAGCGCTGGATCGCTGGCATCACACACTTCTGCACGGTCGAGCGTGACGTGGGTGGTCTGGCTGAGGTTCGCATCCTGGCCTAAGAGGAACATGTGAGAATTACAGAAATACATTAGGAGATTGTTAATATGCACAAGGCTCACATGTTGACGCACCAGTATAGACATAATGTCATTAAAGTGACTAAATAAAAACAAATGTTTTCAATACCTGGCTTCAGGCCGGCGGTGAGACAAACATCTCTGGCCATGCCCTCCTCCTGTGATTGGATGGTTAGGGTGATGCAGTACATTTCATTGTTCAGTGCTGGTGGTTGGTGGCTGAGCTGAACGGAGATCTTGGGAACTCTGGAGATGATCCTAAACAAGAACAAAAACCAAAGTAGAGTAGTTCTTTGGTATAATGTAGACAATGTGAAAATGTGTGTGTGCGTGTGTGTGTGTGGTCTCACATGGTACTGTGCTGTATCGTCAGACTGTCCCAGTGCCCCTCTGCGCCGCGTCCGCGCGCCCGGGACGATCGGCTGGCCTGCAGGGCCTCGTGTGCGGAGGCGGCGTCCCCCCCCGCGCCCCTCCAGCTGAGGAAGACCCAGCGGCCGCTGCCCAGCATCAGCTCTATACCTGTCATCTACACGCACACACACACACACACACACACACACACAATAAGCTCCAACACACATCGGGCCACGATGGGCTGATATACTGTACTTCAGGTGTTTGTATTTCGTGGCCCCGCTTATGCGTTAACTCTGAAGCCTCCACCTCAGACGCAGGCTCACCTCGATCTTCTTGCCCACGTCTTGGGTCTTGGCTACGAAGTTGAAACTAAAGCAGCTGGTCTCTCCCGGGGACAGAACCAGGTTCTGCTGCTCTGAGGACTCCACCACACACCACTGGTTGTAGCCCTGCACACACAACATGTAAACGCCTGAGACGAGGAATCAGGATGAGATTCACCAAAGGCCTGAAGAATCGTTTACATTTTGTTTGTTTTATGGTTTGCATGTGGGTTTGCGTGTCTTTGTGTGTGTGTGTGTGTGTGTGTGTGTGTTGTACCGGATTACTAAGGCTGACGGACAGCTTGTTGAAGCTGACGGGATGGGGACAGTCGGCCCGGAGGAAAACCTGGAGCTGGATTGGTTGGTCCACGTGGAAGCTGGGAGCTAGGAACCGGGCCTTACACTGGACTGGAAGAGGTCAGACAGAGAAAGTTCTGCCTAGTTCAGTAATGCTGAATTATGGGTGGAAACTTAAGATCTTTTCCAATCTAATGTTTAGCTGCTAGAAGCAAATGCATCGTACCATACTACACAGGCCACTGAAGTGTATTTGCGGTAGTCAAATCACATCCACTCTTTTTAGTTCTGTTAGGCCAGGTTAGATGGCGGACACCAACGGACCATCTTCAACTGAAAACCTGTTGTACTATTGTATCACAATCTCCACAGAACCCCGCTGCGTTTCAAATCGTCGCTTGGTACTCTGAGGTAAAGCACGGTGATTCCGGCCCTGGGGGCCATCTTCGCGTGTGGTCACTCACTGAAGGGGACGTAGTCCTGGACCTCGATGCTGAACTCGTTGCTGCCCGACAGCGCCATGCGGTCCTTCCAGAGCGCGGAGGCAGCACCGGACCCACCGGCCTCACACTCTGGTTCTGCATCCGGAGCCTCGTTCTGCGGAGGCAGGTGGGGGGGGGGGGGTTAAGAAACGCAATGATTCTGATCACAGACACACCGTGTTATAACCATGGCAAATGTTGATCGTGATGCAGTCTTGATCTATTTGGGCTGCTGCTCATCCAGTCCATTCATTCAATATAGTCGAGTCACAGGCACTGGTTCTACACACGGGTCTCCTGCATCACCCACCAGTGAGGGTCTCTTAAAGTGTGAGGGCGGTTTCAGCTGCTTTACCTTCAGGACTTTTAAGAGGTTCTTCTCTATCCGCGACTTCTGCTCCTCCTTCAAGGTAGAGGCTGGTGGAGAGGGACATACACACAATCATCATTCACCCTGTGTGAAATAAGGATAGATACATGTATACTGCACAGTTGGCAGGGTCTACAGCCGTAGCTGGGTAAGTTGTTCAGCAATTGGAAGGTTGCCAGTTCGATCCCCTGCTCCTCCTAGCTGAGTGTTGAGGTGTCCCTGCAGGGTGACAACTGGTCGCATTTTGCAACCAACATTTGAGAGTGTGGGACTGAATTTTAAATCTGGTCGCACATGTGCGTCCAGTAAATTTGCCGTTTTTATTTTATTTTTACACGTTAAACGTGGAGTCTTTTGCCTTCCAATGAGTGTGAGAAGGATAGGGAATGGCTAATGTGTGGAGTGAGAGGGTCCTAGACAAAGTCGAGCGCGAGTAAATGTCTGTGAAGGAGAACTATTTCACAATTGCGAACGCAATTTAATGCAAACGCAATTTAATCATTCAAACGCAATGCAAACGCAATTTAAGCCAACAATAGACTCCTGCTTCCAGTTGCACCAGCAGAACGTGAGGTTGTTTGTAAATTCGAGTATCAAGTCCGTCTTTACCTAACATTCGCCGTAGATAGTTTCAAACTAACTTAAGTCTCACGCAATCGCCGTGAGACCCGCGCCCACAAGCCACACTTTGTATTTCTCGTGGAGAAAAATATGCCGCAGCGCTCAACATTTCTCTGGCGCATGGCTGTCACTATGGAACCAGCAGAATCATCTGTGGGTCTCCCCTGGAATGTTCAGTTGAGCCTCTCACTTAACAGTCAATCAAAACATTTAAAGTGGCTCAATAGCCAATCAGAAAATAGCACTACAACCAATGAAAAAAGGTTATGTTGACGTAATTCTGCTACAACCATCAACATTTCATTCACCTAGTGTTAACTGTTAATAATGTTAATAACAACAGCACTAATAATAATATGGGGGCGGGGGGGGAGAGAGAGAGAGGTGATTTACGGTGTGTGCCCCTAATATTTCTGGTTGCGCCCCTAAAATGTTCAGTTGGGGGCCACAGTGCTCCTAGTGAAAAAAGTTAGTCTGGAGCCCTGCCCTGAACAAGACAGCTAACCCCTAGGTTCCCGACATCCTGGCTGTCACCTTGCATGGTTTGACCCACTGTCGGTGTGTGAATGACAAAATGTACTTGAAAGTTGCTTTGGATGAAAGCTAAATGTCCAAAAAAGTAAATGTAAATGCAATATTCTTTGACACTTATCCCCATGGCTCATGCTCATAGTACCGTGCGGTACGTGCGTGTTTGTATGTGTGTTTATTTTTGTGTGTACCTCTGCCCAGCAGCTCCATGCAGTACGTCATGTAGTCCTTGACGTTGGCCATCAGGTAGGCACAGCGCAGGGCTGTGGTCAGGATGGCTGTCAGCAAGCCCCACCAGCGCTCCGTACGGTAGTCACACATCACGTAATCCAGGAGCCTGCGACGGACGCACACAAGCACACATATGAAGAAACACATGCACGTACAGACACACGCGCACACACACACACACACACGCAATGAACAAACAAGTACACACACAAAAAGAGTTAATTGATTCTGGATAATTATACATTAGATTCACACACACACACACGTGCACACACAATGACATGTAATAAATCATGCCATGTCATGACTACATATATCCCACATGTCAAATAAAATTTGACATGTAATAACTTTTACAGGAAGCATGTTTGCCTGTGGGCCATGAGACGTAGTTGGGACATTGAAACGGTTCTGTAAGCAAACTTACTTGAGGGCTTTAGTGTAATCTTGGGCATGGTAGTACTCTTCTCCCATTTGTACCACTGTAAAAAAAGACAAGATACAATTACATGAAAAGATACTCAACTTCCACTGCTATCGACTTATTCAACTTGAGCAGTTGCCATTTGTAACCCGACATCCCTGGAAATAGTGAGGTGGTTTCCAGTGGTGTATAGCGTTCAGGAAAAGCAGAGAGCTGCTGGGGTTGTGGTATGTGGCCATAACCAAAGAGCATTATGAATCTCTAGTCACAACTGTGAATAAATAGATTGGATGACGGATGATAATGTGCAAATTCCATTCATTGAATTGACAATAGAGGCCATTTGCATGTTTCAGAAATAAAAACAACTATATCATTCTATGGCACGCGGTGATGACCAAGTCAAACACTAGGGTCACGAGGGCAGCCCCTGTGTTGCCACGGTTCACCACGGGCTACTCACTGAGGTGGCTCTTCATCCGTGGACACTTGTACTTCTTAAACTGGGCCACAGCATTACTGAGCAGTGTGATGATCAACTCCTGCAGGGAGACGATTGCAGTGTGAGACAGACCGCACCAGGAATATTTTGAAAGGTTAACGCATTAAAGAGGTTTCACTCAGGGAAATTGGGAGTTGGTTCTTTCTCTCCCAAATCTGTAAATAATAAACTGCTGTAATAAACTGCACTGCTACCAATAGCTGTATGCAGTATGTAGTTAGCAGTGGGAAACCTGATAAGTCAGTAGAATTGGCACTCTCACTGGTACTTTTTTATGTTTGTCGTGTAAGAGCGCACCAGTGGCGACTGGCCAATAGAAGGCGCTAGGGTGCCAACTTGAGTCACACAAAATAAAAATACATACAAAATGTAATAATAATAATAATAATAATAATAATGATAATAATATCAGTGTGTCAATATTTGCGATTCTGAAATATGGAATGCAGCACCAAGTAATATGTGTAAAATGACAGAAAATCATCTTCGCACCTCTGCCTTTCTTTAGCTCTGTGGTGCTAAAGAAAGCGCCCCAAGGAGGCGGGTCTATGAATAAGTTAAGCCAATTGCTAATTTAAGGTATGAATGAATGACATAACATTTTGCCAATCAGAGTGCTTGAATCCAATCCAAAAAGGGCTATTATTTGATCACGCCAATCTAGCCACTAATAAAATAACGACTGGGCTCTATGGGCGCCAGCGAGAAAGGGAAGAAGTATATGCAAGGCTTCTCCAGTAATTGGTACACCAGGAAGGCTTGGCTAGCTGGGTGGAGAAAGTTTGGGTGCTACTGCCTTATTTTATATTGCATTTTATTTTCAAAATGATGCCTTATTTTGCTTTCCGTTCATGCTTTTTAAAACAAGAAGTAAGAAAGTAAGGAAAAATGAGAACACCAAGGCACACATGGATAACTTTGTAAAGCTAGCCATATAAGGAAGGAAACACAATGAGGAGCTGGATAAAAACAGGCACATTTTATCCTTAACTATCAATTGTGTGACGGACTGTGGGACTTTTAAGTTGGCCTTGCGTGGGCATGACGAGACTCCTTGGACAACCCCAGCAAAAGTATGGCACAGCCCCACCGAGAATTTTTTTCACCAGCTGCCACTGCCGCGCACATCAACTTACTGAATGTGGTACATCTCTCTCTTTAATCTGCAGGGCCAGTATTCCTGTCCGCTCCTTCTCGGGGTCCGGTGGATCGATACCTGGGGATACAGGGAACCAATCACAGCAGAGGTTGCAATCAACCAACCAGAGGGATTTTTTTCATTACTATGTTGGCCAGGTTGCAGCAGCACCACAGGCACTGTGGTGTGTGTGTGTGTGTGTGTGTGTTCTTTACTTTGGTGTCCTTGTCTCCAGGGTCTCTGGCCATAGAAGTCCAGCCCACCCGTGGGCGTGTCCAAGGGGTCAGGGGCGGGACAGATGGCCCCAGGCTGCAAACCAACCAATAAGAGCCAACCACTCAGTGGAATAATATGTCCAAGGGCAACCAAATGCACACACATTGCTGCTGGTCAAGTGACAAAGGTATACAAAACAAGCGACTTGAAGAGTTAAGTGTTCACCAGACAAGACGCTTCCCGGTCTCAGTCCAAAGTCTGAGGTTTACTGATTTTTTGACGTATTCATTGATTGATTTATTTGGAATATTATCACACTCCACCTGCCTTTGGATGAAGGACTTTCTAACAGACCGCACTCTGAGGGTAAAAGTCGTCCCCCACACCACGATGGCCCTCAGCATCGACTCACCGCAGGGCTGCGCGCGGAGTGCTTTGCTCTATACCCTCTACACCCTCTACACCCACAACTGCACTCCCGCCCACCACAGCAACACCGTCATCAAATTCGTTGATGACACCGTGGTGGGTCTCCTCTCAAGGGCGGATGAGGCCGCATACAGAGACGAGGTGGTGCGTTTCGTGGGGTGGTGCAGAGCTAACAACTTGCTCCTCATCACATTAAAGACTAAAGAGCTCATTGTGAATTATAGGAGGGAGATGACAGTCATTCAGACGCTGCTGTGTGGAGAGAGTTTCTGACTTCAGCTTTCTGGGAGTAAACAGCACGGAGGACCTGACCTGGGGCGTCAACACCACTGGGCTAGTGAAGAAGGACCAGCAGAGACTTTAGTTCCTGAGTTACATTTACATTACATTAAGGGCACTGAGCAGACACTTTTATCCAAAGTGACTTACAAGTACATTCTGTCATCCACACAGCGACAGCGGGTCAACCATGCGAGGCGACAGCCAGCATGTCAGGAACACGTAGGGGTTAGGTGTCTTGTTGTTCACCTAACACCAGGGGTTAGATGTCTTGTTGTTCACCTAACACCAGGGGTTAGGTGTCTTGTTGTTCACCTAAGGGTTGACACCTCAGCACTCGCTCTACCCCCTGAGCTACTACTGTTCTCAGGAGGAGGAACAACGTCCCTGCGGTGTCCTTCTACCGCTGCTCAATAGAGAGGCGTCCTGACCTACAGTGTGTGAGGTTTTTAAGCTGCACTGTGGCACAGAGGAAAGTGCTCCAAGCAGCACAGAGAATTCCCGGCTTCCTTCTTCCCTCTCTGGAGGAACTTCATAGCTCCCGCTGCCTCAAGAAGGCCAAACCCATCGTGCAGGACTCTACACACCCAGTCAGTTTGAACTACTGCCATCAGGCAGGAGATGAAAACTAAAAACAACAGGCTAAAAAACCCTAACAGCCATAACTTTTTTAAATGGTGCTACTAGGACTGGGCGAATTGGACTAAACATAAAATCTAGATTTTTTTTAACAACCGGTAATGGTAATTTATTTCAGTTTTTCTCAAACAGAATATAATATTATTGTCATTAATATTATTATTAGTGCTGTTGTTATTAACATTATTAACATTCTCTCACGCTAGGTGAACAAAACTTTGATGGTTGTAGCAGAATTACGTCAACATAACCTTTTTTCATTGGGTGTAGTGCTATTTTCTGATTGGCTATTGTGTAGCCACTTTAAATGTTTTGATTGGCTGGTAAGTGAGAGGCTCAACTGAGCACTCCAGGGGAGACGTACAGATGCTGGTTCCATAGTGACAGCAGTGCGCCAGAGAAATCTGGGGAGTCTAGAACTGTTTTTAAATCGCAGTTTTACGGTTCAGCCATTTCACAAACCTTAGGAAAGTTAAAATGCTAATTAATCAATTTAATCCCAAAAATCGCCCAGCCCTAGGTGCTACTAAAGCATAGTTTTTTAATGAATGTGGATGTTTTTGTGTGGGTGTGCTTTTTAATGCCTATAGTTGTATAGTAGTATAGTGTTATATTTTAGTTTTGATTTATTTATTAATGCATATGTTTTTGCACTGACCAAGGACTGCACTTGATTTAGTTGTACCTGTTAAAATGACAAATGAAGTTTCTATTTTATTCCTTTCTTTCTAGTCCTTATCATTGTACATTTTAGAGTTTGCTCTGTGCCATTATTTGAATGGGCCTCTAATGCAGCCAATAAGGTTTGTGATTATTTTTGTTTTTATCAACATGGTTTTTATCAACTGAAGGCCATAAGACGACTCGGACCATCAGAAAATAAAAACAATTATTATTGGTCATTATAGTCGTAGAGTGGCAATGGTAGCAGCAGACAAAGGAGTACCTGACAGAGCTGTTGAGCCATGAGCTTCCGGTCCTGGCTGTAGCAGGCGGCTTGCTGGTAATAAAATCCAGGGTTCTGGGTCTGGATGGCTGTCAGCCCCAGCTTAATGGCATCATCAAACAGCTCGCCAAATGACTGGAACCTACGCAGACAGACAATACAAATAGACAAGACGTACAGAGAGACAGGCATTAAAGGGGGTGCGAGGGAATGGAAAAGGCGAAGGACGGAAACAAAGATTAAATGGCTATATAACATTGTAACCTTCACCCTACCCTTATTCATAGTTGAATAGATAAGTACATGGCACATAGATCATTCAATACATGAATGCCATTGCACCAACACTGTCTGTAAACTCATGTGTCCGTGTGGCCATCTCCTTTGGTCTAATACGGATTCCCACATTCAAGCGTCTCAAGGCGACAGAAGAGCGCCTCACTGTTTGGACATCCAGGCGGTGTGTTCAAAGGCCAGATCGCCACTGCCGATCTTCTTCTTGCACAGGTCGATGTGCTTCCTGAACTGGGCGATAGCATCCAGTGGGGTGTTGTGCTGGAAGCACAGGCGGCAGATCTGCAGGGAAAGGGAGAGCAGGTCAAATATGCAGCGAAAACGGTGATGCATCCCTGGATTCCAGAACCAAGGTGGATCGGGTTCTACCTTGTAGTTGATGAACCCAGCCATGGTTTTGATTTCCAACATGTTGGTCTCATGAGCTCTGAGCTCATGGACCAGGCTGTATGCTGTCCTGTAGTATCTACACACACACACACACACACACACAAACACACACATATAAGTATCACCTTGGTTTAATTAGAGAATTTGTGAACAGTTATGGACAGTTTGTTGAAGACTTACTTGAGGGCATTCTGCGTGTCCTGTTTGAGTTCGCTGAAGAAAGCAATCTTAAACTGGTGTCTGACAAACAACAGCTATGTAAAAGAAACAGAAAGGCGTCTTAGATCTTCAGGCTGTAATATCTTTCCACCTTTAACATGGAACAGGGGTCAGCAGATTAGGATACATTACTATTGGTTCTAGTGTCAGGGCCCAACCTGGTGTGTGGTCTTGTTCAGGAACTCTTTGTGTGACTTCACCCTGCGTATCTCTGTGTAATAGTACGTCTGGGCATGTTCGTAGAAGGCGTTCTCCAACCTAACCACCAGAGGGCAGATGTGGTTAGAAAATTGTGTAATACGGCTATAGGATCATAGAATAGACAGTAGAAGGTACCTGATGATGTATCCCACCAGGTGGTCTGTGTGAGGCAGGACAAACAGGCTCTTGCCAGACAGATCACAGGCGTTACAAAGAGACGATGCTCTCTCAGATGCCACCAAGTCCTCCCCTGGCAAAAAAGAACAGAATTTAAAATATAGTGAATATTAGATCAGAAAGTTCATCCCAAATCTCTCTCAATGTACACAGTGGATAAACAGTAATACGGTGCAATAGATAACGTTTTACTGACTACTACATTACATATTACATTACACATGTAATGTGTTATAAAGAGAAATTAAATTAACACTGGCTTTAAAATGATGGCTCAAGACCTCCCAACAAAAGATTATTCCGACTCCATTGATGGCTGCCCTTACCTGGAGGTAAAGGGGTTTTCTTCTGGATCAGAACCACTGCAACTTTAGTATTCCTTCCTTGCAGACTGGTCCTAGAGAAATTGTAAAATCTGTTAAAAAATCACTGACAGCTGTCAAGGTTCCTCAAAGAAATTGTTCTTGTGCTTATCCAGCGCTAGTCAAAGCCATTCCAAAATGATTAATTGTTAATTTATTAACATTTGTTATGAAAACCCCAAATGGAGACAGAGAGATGAAGCCAGGCCGTAGTCTCACACACCTGACTATTTCTACTTTAGTGGCACACTCTGACTGCTTTTCTTTCCACTGCGGGTCGTCCCAGTCCAGCTCATAGAACAGGACCACCAGAGCGGGCACCAGGTTCAGGTGTTTGTTCATCCAGCCAGTCTTCAGGATGCCTTTGGGGATGTACCACTCATAAGAGGTCCTCTGGAGAGCAGCAAATACAAACAGAGAGAGAGAAAGAGAAACAGAGTGACGGTGCAGAGATTAAACACAGATATGACAAATGCAGCCAAACAAAGCCATGTATAGGGCCCCTATTATAATACCAGGTGTGAGTGTGGTTAGCTATCACAACCCATTTCAGATCCTCCCTCCCCTGTGTCATGTTCACAAGGGTGAGTGTCAGATGCTCTAGTCCAATGGGTATGCTGGGAGAGCTATCTGGCATACATCTGCTTCGACACTCCCACTTGGGATGTCACTATGTCACAGGGCACGGTTGATTATCTAGCGGTAGGTCACTGCTTGTCAGAATTCTGGGCCCTTTGACAAGCCTGGACTTTCTTTGAAAATTGAGGACAACATATTTGACATTGTCTCTTCTCTGCTCTATTTAACTCTATTTAACGAGTATTCTTCTAATCTACCCGAGCTGTTGATGCATTGCACTCACATTGATAACAGATGGCTAAGACTGCATGTTATTTTCTAAGGTAGTACACATGTCATCCAGACCTTGGTGCGGCACTTTGGGTATTCATGGTCCCCGGGGAGGACCTTGAAGGAGATGGGGACCCTGTCGGCACGGCGGTTGACGCAGAAGGCGTCCCAGATAGCGCGGTGCACGGCATTGTAGGTGACGTCCAGCCCAGTCAGGGCCACGAAGGCCATGGGGCGGCAGCACAGCTCTGGGGGCAGCTCCCACTGAGACCCTGCCATGGCCAAGTATCTGGATGGTAAAGCGGCTCACCTGTGTGCAGGCAGGAGGGATACCATCAGCTCTGACTGTGAGACATGCGCACAGTAACTTTATCACTGCTGCAATGACTTCAACATCATTTTGGGTTTTTTATTTGGAAACAAATAAGAATTTCAATATGATCATTGTGATGAGTGTGTGAACTTTGAACTTATTCCATCTTTGATACTTTCATGAAGCAGAGAAAAAACAATAAAACATACCAAAGTTCCCCTTTCCCCAAAACATTTCCCTTTGATTCCTCCCGTCATTACCATAATAGTACTTATCTTTCAAACACCCTCATTACCATCATTTCACAATAGCTCTCCATCAACAAGAGCCTATAAACAATTGGTCGGCCTCAGGGGTCTTTATCGGTTTTGTTATTAAATAATAAACATGCAGTAGGCTATACAATAATGGCATTAACTCTCAGATTAAAATGACTATTTGTAGTTGTCCTACAGGACTCATTATGTCTCAGGCATGAAGCTCTGGCGAGATGACAGGTTGTACTGTAATGAGTAGTTGTATCAATAACGTTATGTTAGAGAGCTTAACAAATGGGCTGTATTAACAGGACGTCGTTTATATTTTGACATGATGTTGCTCCTGGACTAATTGAGCGTAGTTGACGTGTCTCCTCACAACCGGTTATAGGTCACCAAGATAGGCGCATTGTGGACAATTCAGTTGAATTGTTCGAATATTCAGTGGCCTTATGCAATTTCATTCAATGTATTTATTGACAAGTACTGTAAATATCTTACAACCTATAATGTATAGGTTGTGAGATATTTGCAGTACGTGTCAATAAACCAACTGTCTTAAGCTAACGCTAGCAGATAAAACCGGTCCTATGTTAATACGTCTGCCTGACGTGCATTTGGTCGTTAGTATTTATAATTGCAAAATCAAATAACTTTACATTGCAAATAATACCTACGACAGAAAAACCACACCATACCTCAAAAACATCGCAGGGATTATTGGCCTGTCAAACACTGCGGTCAGTTAGCCAACTAGCTGCTGAGCTGACCGTAGGCTAACGACGAGTGGGCGACGCTACAGTAGTTCATCTGTGGTTGTAACGTGTGTTCAATTCGGACTGAACGCGCCTGAGACACGCGGGACACGGAGTCGCCTGAACAGCAGATCTGACCGTGCGTCAAACGGAGAAAGATAACGTCAATACTAACAAATAGAAGAGTTCGGGTCAGAGCGTTAGCGTTGGAGTGTTGTGTCAGTCACGAGTGACGACAGACACAACAGAGACGTCATCGTTTTGGTTTTCTGTTTTCAAAGTAAAAGCCGAATCTATTTCAAAAACCGATGCAACAGCATTATTTGCAAACATTCACTTTAAAGACATACATATACGTATATAGACACATAAACACATTTTGCTATAATGTATGCCTCGTACTGCAGGCCAATATTATCCGCTGCTGTGCACCACTACAATCATTGGCAACGTTGGACAGTTATATTTGACGAGAGGAAACTGATAATATGCATTGCATATTATTAATGAATAGCCGTTCTAGTTGGGCTGCATGCAATAGATAGAACCTTTTGAAACACGTGCTTTTTTTCAATAGAATATGCATACGCCTAATTGGCATATATTTTGCATTAAAGAACCATGTTTACAAAATATAATCACTCATGTCAATCATAAAACGTAACCACGATTAGAAATGTCTCAAATAATCTCCCATTATCGGTTTAAGTGTTTTAAATGGTTTCCGTCTGAAATACCAAAAGTCACCTTTAGGTGGGCTCTTCGTCCACAAAGTCTCACACATTAGATACTGTGCACACACTACACATTTACCCTGAACCAATCATTACGAATATGAGACATCGAGGCGTGCAAGGATTGGGAAGAAGATGTACCTATGTGTCTATCTTTTAATAAATAATTGTGTACGAATTGTAAATGCAACGTAATGTTACTGTAAAGACAATATGGGCTTTTATCATATGCATGGCATGGATTTGATTACAATGTTGAAGTTTTAAAGTAGGGGCTAGTAAGCATGTGTGTGCATTTCCATTCTGAAAGTTTGGACTTAGTAGGACTGAGATTATCCTGTAGCAAATCATATGACTAAAACATTGCATTCCGCCTTTAATATTATATTGAATTAGGTACTAGGTACTAGCTTCATCATTCTCCCCAACTCACTCAACTCCCATCTCGCCGGAAATGTTTGCATACAATTCTTCGAATCTGATAAAGAGATGCTCAATGTTGAACCCATCCATGAAGACCAAGTGAAGAAACATGCAGTGCGTCCTGTCATATTTCCTCTCGCCCTGCCCCTTTGGGTGAAATTGCAGCATCATCCCTGTCATGCCTTCACTGTAGAGCTGCATAGTTTGGAGTGGCTACCGGTGGCGATGCCTTGGCTCCATTCGTAACCAACCGTGAGTACATATTTATATATATTTATCAGCTTTATCAGTTTCATGCAGCTACTAAGCTTTTCGACATGTTACGTAAGAGTAGTGGGGACGTCTTTTGTGTAGGGTCTACGGTGACAAACGGCGGGTGCCTCTTCCGCGGGAATGTTATTGATTATAGACAGAAACAGAACGCAGGAGAGCCCTTTGGTGTTGGTCCTAACAGGAACGACCTCGATAAAGACAAAGCCGATGTAGATATAGTCAAAAAACAAGCTCAGAGGTTGCTCTTCACAACCACTGTTGTTATTGCCTAGGCTGGGACATTTCGTCCTTTAAAATGCGCATGTGCCGAACCAAGGCAATGAATTTATCATGAGGACTGAACTTAACGATACTGGCGATACGGCAAGATGTCATTTGTGTTCATCGTGTTCTATGTTTGGGTTTGCGCAGCAGCACTCGTTGGCACATACTGTAGCTGTCCAACTCAAGCACCTTACTTTTGATGTGGATGGTCCAGCATAATCCTTGCAAAGAGGGCCAATGATGCTCTTCTGATCTGGCTAAGTGACTGCGTGTTTTTAGTCGTGCACTCGGCGCGACGCCGAAGGCCATAGCGCGTCAAGGACAAGAAGGTGGTGACGATGTGCCTTTAAATGAATCTGTGTCGGTGGTTCTGCAAGGTGATGACAGTTGCCCCGATAACCTGTTTAAAAAAGAATGGTGCACGCAGACTTTTTACTTTATCAAAACTTAAATTCAGCATTACAACTAAACGGAATAGACTTTCAATGTTTTAGTTGAAGTTCTTTATTGGAGTTATTTGTTACTCAAAGGTTGTATCAGCTATTCTACCATTAGTTTTTGTGTACGATCCCAGAGCATAGGCTGCCAACAGAGACGCGTTTTTTGACGGCCTGCTTATGTTTCCGACTACAATTGCTGATTCAACCTTTAAAACATAAAATAATGTGTAGCAACAAGTTGTTGCTACACATTATTTTATCACAGCAATTGCATTCAGCTTATATAAAGTGTACAACAAACATCTTCCAAAGGCATCTTCCAAAAAATTGCATATTTATTTGACTCGTTGATCAGTTAAATGACATCATCGGGTGCATGAACTCTTGATTTTGTCGCGTAACTGTAATCACCTTGGAACAACGTCATTGCCGATTGGATGGTGTTGACAGAATCGTTTTTGGAGGGAAAACTCTAACATGCAAGCCAGGCATGCAATTCTGTGAATGTGACTTTGAATGTTATTCTGAGTCAACAATTCCAATCCTGGGTCAATTCTCCTGTTGGAGCGGGTGGATCGACCTTACTATGATTTGACAGCCATATATCTAATAAAGGTGGTCCTCATACAGACACGCGCGCTCATGCACACACACACACACACATACAGTATATCACTGTCTCTGTCGGCTGAGGATCTGATGCCCAGCAGATAAATCATGTGTAAATGCAAGGGTGGCAGTGAGTGGACTTTGAGCCTCTGGACATTATTGGTCTTGCTCCTGCTGTCCACCTCAGTGGAACATGGGCACATACACACACACACACACATAAACATTGACCAAATGTAGCAGGACGTCCTTCCTGTTGAGGTCAACAGCAGAAAGCAGGCTCTCTTCTCTCTATATATACAGATGTACAGATGTTTCACTGCATAACTATGACTGCAGCAAGACTTCTGATAACTGTACATTTACCGACGCTATAATCTGAGTTTAATGATGTCATGCTGCAACGCGCCTCACAGGGAAACAATTGGCAGCACTTATGAACAATGGAATACCTCAAATGGAAAGCCAGACCCAGACACCCACACCCTCACAGCAGTGTCAGGTGTTGCAAAGAAAAGGACGCTGCAGTAGCTCGGGGCTAGTTTTCTTGTTTGAAGACACCTTGACCACTAGCCTTGCACCGCCCACCTACGTACTTCTGCTCAATTTTTCTCTTCAGCACTTACGGTCTGGCTGTAATGTCTGTTTGAACGATTTATTTTCCCTCAAATCCGCCTGTCCAATCAGTGAACAGGCGGCACGGCCTGAGAACAGTGACGTACCAGGTCGTGCACCAGTTTCAGTCAAATGAATAGGAAGCAGCAGAAAGAAACGTAACATGGTTTCCGGCAGGACCCCGGAGCAAGAAATACATCACAACCAAACGTTAGCGATTGGTTAAGGCAGATCAGGAGTGGCTCTGGGCAGAGCCAATAGGTTTTAGACCTCAACAGCATCCGCCTTCAAGGGAGAAATCGTTTGCCTCTATGGCAATTCTAGACCAACAGTACAAATACAATGAAGTACGAAGGTCTAGTTAGGACTAGGCTACTTGACCCCAGCAGGTGCCATGAAAACTACACGGAGAACTGCTCAGAGAACTACGAGTGCAATTCATGCATGTTGGCCAGACAATAACGCAAACATAGTAACTGATACTAAGCGACCGCTCACTCCTAGCATATAGCGTACAGAAGGAAGGCCTGTTGACTCTGAGAGAATATAACTGACTGAACCAAGAGAGGCCCAAGGGTCAGGACATACGATGTAGCATACTGTGTAGTGGTGCTCCATGTGTATGTGTGTGTGTGTGTGTGTGTGTTTGTGTGCGGTTGTGTCTGTGTCTGTGTGTGTGGGAAAAAGGAAGAGATGGTGAGAGAAAGAGGGTATTATATACTATATTCTCATGAATCATACATTCCATGTGTTAGATAAGCTCTGCTCTATTGGATAGTTTCTCTCCCTCACTCTCTATCTGGCTTTGTTTATCTTTCCCTCCCCACACGTCGTACTCCACCATATGCTGCCATGTTTAAAGAAGCCTCATAAAATGTCAGAAGAGAAATTAAAGGAGTGAGAGTTGGTTAAGAAAAACCAGAAGCAAACGACCAGAAGACAGCCACAGCATGTCTTTGACCACAGCTCATTTCATGAATACATTTGGTGGCTTATGGGGTTGGGATGTCCCTTGGGCCAGATGTCTGTGTAGCCTAAAAAAACACACAGACAATGTTGGGCTGCTTTGCTTGTTTGAGGATTTTTTTCTTTTCTTCCCACACTATACTGTCAGGCAAAGTGTTTGTGTGTGTGTGCGTGTGTGTGTGTGTGTGTGTGTGTGTGTGGGTGTGTGTGTGTGTGTGTGTGTGTGTGCATGGGCGTTCCATGGGGTGTGTACTCATATCGGCAGCTGAGACAGCTTGATACTGAACAGTATGATGAAGTCTTTTGGTGGGCCTATACTGTATAGGAAGCCAGCAAATCATTGATTCGATTGATTGAAAATGTTTTATTTTATTGTTTTATCTGCAATTGGCTACCCTTTAAGCGTCCTATGTAAATAATGGATTCTTTTTTTTACCATCAGATGTATGCGAACAGCACCCCATGTTTGATTAGTGGCAGCACTGAATACTGCAGTCATTGGACATTGGACATGTGCTGGTGTGATGCCGATAAGTGTATGTGTGTATGTGTGTGTGTGGTTTTGCATGATGTCCAACTCTGCCTGATAAGAAAATGGGGTGGCCCTCACTGATAAGCTGTTTCATACGTTGTGCACCAATATGTGTGTGGGTGTCTGAACGCACATATGCCCCTTACCACAGTCAACACAGTGGGATTCCCCTTATCCCTTAACTCTCCCACCCCCCATCTTATATATTGCGTTGGGAACGTCCACTCACTTCCAGCCCAAATTCTTCATGCACTGTTGACCTCCGAAGCAAAACAATTAAAACAATCTCGTACTTTTCACAGCGGTCGAAACGTAAGATGAGGTTGCAACTTCCGTCCCACAACCTGTGTTGCGTTGCCACTGCCCGATAGGTGGGTCAAGCCTTCACCATGACCGACCTAGACGCCGCGGTGGGGGAGCCCCCCCCGCCCTACATGATCTTCCTGGTGGTATTCCTCTTCTTCATCACCGGCCTGCTGGGCTTTCTGGTTTGCCACCTGCTGAAGAAAAAGGGCTACCGCTGCCGCACCTGGGACACGGACGAAGACGAGGACGAGGACGAGGAGGAGGAGAAGGTTGTGAAGAAGGAGGAAGGAAGTGAAGGTAACTGGGGACTAGGGACATTCAGTAGTTTGTACACAAAAACACACATACACACACACAGCATACTCATATACTATTTTGTTTGACAAATATCTAAAATGGCTTGAACTCCAGCCAAAATCAAATCAGAACTTCCATGAGCATTCATATAACTCCCATATACTACTTATAAATAAATAAATATATTACAGCCACACACATGAGAGTTTACTTTGAACTCGAAAGTGAGATGTCTCTGAATAAATGCTTTTATTTCAAGTAGAACAACCAGGGTTTTCAAGAACCTCTGTTATTTTAGTTGTTTGCGAATATAGGTCTACTGGCCAATTCGCCCATCTAAGGTTCCCTGTTCCACATTGTCTGTCCTCGCTGCTATAGTGTTCGATTGTGGTCAGAAAGGACAAAGGACAAGATATAAAGACAATGATTTGAGTCCTAAATCTTTGTATATCATCTTATGTGTTGCATTAGCCAAAGAAACGTAAACTATTTCAACCTGGTAACTATGTCTCTTCTTTGGTGATACTTTGCAATATTAAGAGGTCACAAGACAGTTGTAGTACAAAGAAATTATAAATCAACGCATATATACCAGAAACTAGGCTAATTAAATCTTTGTTTTGCCATGTCTAGCATGAGAAATGCTGTGGCAAAAGAAATGCTGTGGTTTCAAAGACAACAATCTTTCTACAAACTCACAAATCATTTCATGATCCATCACTCAACAATGACTGACCAACACAACATTACTACTAACCCAATACCTTTTAAATTCTCATTTGCTTCCAAAATGAAGGCGGTCATAGAAGTCCCATTACAAAGAGACAGGGCAGCAGGTGGCCCCAACAGAACAGTGCAGTGTGTTAAGCTTTCCTCAGGGTTTTTGTTTTCTTGAGATGTACGCAAGGCTATTTTTGTGTCCCCAGTTATAATGTATCGAAACTATGATGGTTTTTGGATAACATGATTATTAGTAGAAACTACTCTCACAAAGAATATCCTTAACTTAAGTCAAACCAGCATGCCTGTTTCTGGTGACGTATCAGTGCTCATCATTGTCCGTTCTCCTATAGTCTCCTACCAGGATATTTATATTTTTAGGACATTCGATGAGAAGCTAAGAGCTTTTGTAAACAGAAATGTATCACTCCCATTTTCCAGTGTCTTTCAAAAGCGTAGCCAAAAATAGGACATAGTTTCACTTTTTCTGTCAACTAACATTGCATCATAACAATTGTGCTATTGAATTCATACGTAGTCTTACTCTCAACGCATGGATATAAATCACTTTTATTTGTACTCCAGATGATGATGAAGACAATCAGGACACTGTCGAGCAAATCCTGAAATGTATTATTGAAAACGAAGGTAAGGGTCGGTCAAAATCACACAAACACATGAACAGGGAGCTGTTATCTGTCTTTTTTGTATTCTGTTCTATAATACTATAATACATTATCATTGCTGAGAGGGTTCTGAACAAATGGATTTCATGCAGGGCCATGATATTGAATTATTGCCTGACACCAGCCTCTTGTTTGCCTTTACCAGCCAACATGGAGGCCTTCAAAGAGATGCTGGGAAACCAGAACGTTTGTGCTCTCCACGACCCCAGGTGAGATTTTATACTGAATGATGTGCATTACTACTTCTCACTGAAGTTAAAGTCTTTGTATACATGTGTTCTATGTGAGTAAAACAATATTCGTTGGAATATGTCCCAGCAGACAGTGTTCTATCTCCAAGGGCTATTTGTTAGGCTATTATGTTAATTACAGGTGATAAAAAAGTTTACCCGGGAGTTTCCAAGGTGCTGCGGCAATTTGATCTCTCGGCCTCTCCTAGCTTTCTCTCTCTCTTAGCTTTCTCTCTCTCTCTCTCTCTCCCTCCCTTTCCCTCTCTCTTTGCTGCAGCACTTTACTGCAGCTCCACCTGCACTATAGGGCGTGTCTCCCACTCATTGGCAGTTATGTGGAGCTGTTGATGGAGACCTTATATCTAGGCTTGGTCTCAATTGCATAAAGGCTTCCCATAATCTTCATACCTATTTAGGAGGCTTGCTTGTTTTGTTACCTACTAGGTGAAAGTGAACCACCACACAGTTTGGGGGACTGGAAGATTTAATTGGCAATTCTTTATATTGTTATATTGAGAAACAAACAAAACAAAAAAATATATATATAATTTTAGAGGTGTTCTCTTACACATGATGGTAATTTATAGGTTTGGGTCAGGTTGTTGACTTTATTCAAGTGTTGTGTGTAAAAGGAAATCAGACTTTGAAAGTGTGCACCAGATATCTGATCTCACAGTGCTTCCTGTCCTTACTCTGGCAGCAGGTTGTTTGCTTTGTCTAAGGGCCCCGCTTCTCTCTCTCTCTCTCTCTCTCTCTCTCTCTCTCTCTCTCTCTCTCTCTCTCTCTCTGCCTATTGCTGAACCCCAGTGAGATACAAAATCCATACAAAAAATATTTTAAATTGTACTGATATTATATATTGCCACAAAATGTAGATTATTTACATCGTTATATTACAAATGTTGACAGTATTTTTCATTGGCGGTCCTTCAAATAATGGTGACACCATCATGGCATGAGAGGTGAAAGCCATGATCAGGAAAACACGTTCGAAAGTCCAGGCATGGCACTTTAAATCTCCGACACCATGACATTGTGCTGCGGTGGGGGGAGGTCATTTTTGCTGATGCATCCTTGCTGGGCTCTTTCTGCTGAGTCATGGTTATGATATATCATGCTCTGGAACATTTTTATTCATGTACGGGGATTGGGTTTACTATGGTATATTTATTGAACCCTAAAATAAAGCTATATACCTATATTGTTGTGTATACTTATATACTCACAATTTCATAATCCAGTATTTCATACAGTATTAAAAAACCTATACTTTGTCGTCGTGCATGTGAAAGTCCGGAATGTCAAATATGTGCCTTTAAATGTGTAAGAGTAAATGTGTAAAGTCCTCCAAAATAGTAAGATAAATAAAGTATTAACTAGCACAGAAATGTACTTAAGTACAACCCTGTGTTCCAATTCGCGTTCTTACCGTACCTATCTTGAGAACGTAGGGTGTTCCAATTGCCATTGCGGCGAAAAGAAATCTACTTAAAGGACCCGGATGTTGCCCTCAAACCAAGCAAAACGCTGAGTGTGGATCGGGATACACTTTTCGCACTCAACGGCAGCCATCTTAGCTACGTAGCGGAAGAGGTGGGGTCAGGCTGAGCAGCGCTACCGAAATGACGCATCCACGCAGCTGAGCGTCATTGTAATAATAGTTATTTCCGGCAAGTACAACATAGAGTATTCGATTCGGAACAGCACTCATTTCTGAAAGTCTGCGCACTCAGTGAGTGCGGATAGTGTACTACGTGAAAGTGCACTCATGGAAGTATGGATATTGGAACACAGCTGTCAAAGTGCTCTTGTCATTTAGTTTTCTTTCTGCAATAGATACCTCTCAATAGAATAAAAAAAATAATAATAATAAATGTATTGGTTTTATATATATATACATATATATATATATATATATATAACCAATAAACTAGGACAAGGTGCTGAGGAGTCAAAGTCACTGGAAGTTCTGAAACTGATATGTCCCTGTTGCAGTGATGCGTAAAGCTTCCAAATCCCTCCCTCCCTGGTTTTCTAATAAACTAACTTGACAACCGTGAACCAATCAAATGACTCAGCCCATACATACTGTTTGGTGGACATTTCCTAGGCTACTTCGGAAGGAGTCCCTTGGTGGAATTCCCCCTCATCACCACACAGTGCATTCTGGGAGCGACCGGAACTCATGTCACCTGTGTGCTCAGGGACGGGTACAAAAGGGCCGTCGCCGCAGCCGGGCCCCCAAGCCCAAGAAACCCGGGGTTCAGACAGTGTTCTCTGTCGGCAGGTATTTGACAAACGCTTATTGTCATCATTACTATTTAAATGTTGTTGTGTTAAATCATTAGATTTCTTATATCACAGTAAAAAAATCCTACTGGACCCTTTTCAACGAGGAGCAATTGTACATCACAGGTCAGGCTCAGGTCACTAACCATGGATCTACTTGTTTCGTGACACGGCCACATGCTTATCTGCACTACTTTACGCTGCCCTTCCCACTATCCTCACTAGTTTACAAAACCCATGGCCTGGGACAAAGGAGCAGACCAATAAATGGCATGACCTCTGTGTTAGTCTTACGATGACACCTCTGTGTAAAGGGTCTGGAATTGTTAATGAATGAATGAATGAATGAATAAATCCTTTGCAAATATGATGTGACAGAGCTAAGAACATATCATTATTAGTATGATCGAAACATAATGATAGATAGCATTTTATGAGTCTCAAGGTTCTAACCCATTTTTCACAGCCGAGCCATTTGTTAAGCAGATACATTGTGTAAGACAAATAAATAATGAAATGGTTATCAAATTAGTTGTGTGGCATCCCTTTATGCCATAAGTGCATACACAACTTCAGATGCAATAACCTACAGTTAGTTCAGTGGTGAAGAAAATAACAAACCCTGCATTTTCTTTTGCACATTCCTCCGTTAGATTCCGGGTGGTACACACTGACAAGAAGCCCCAAGGAAGTGCCAATCCAATGGTGGACTCCGGAGAACAACTGGATCAATCTCAAGATAGTAAAGATCTTAAGGAGGGCGCTGAGGTCTCCAAGGAAGGCTACAACCTGAGGAACATGTTCAAGGATGTGAAGCAGCCCACAGAGAGCTCTAATGGCGCCGTCCCAAGTACAGGAAAACGCCGGAAGAGCCTGACTATATTTGGGCTTGGCAGGCGAGGCAGTGATCCGGCAGGGATGAAAACGGCGACCCTTCCTGGAGGTCGGGTTTTAGGCGGTCTAAGGGAGACCGGAGTGAAATTCTCGAAGCAGGCGCCCATAGTGTTTGAGGAACAGCTTCCCACTGGCTCAGAAACAGACACGGCGATAGACCCGGTCCCTTATTCTGCGCCCCTTGAGTGTGTAACTGAAGGGCGCTCCTCTGTTGATGCTGTGGCTCAAGAAAACCCAATTCCCAGCTCCTTAGCCATTCCCAACTCTCTTCCAGCCCAACGAACAAGAAAAAGTCCTGCCCCAGGGGAAGCAAGGGAAGACAACAAGCTGGGGGAGGTGTACTCGCCAGGTCCACAGCAGACCTCCACACCCATAGCCCCTGGCTTTGGTGTTGCTTTAGGGCTGACATCTTCTGCTGCAGCCACTCAGCGTACCTCTTCCAGTGCAAGTCTTTTACCCAGTGGTACTCTGCCCAGCCCCTATTCTGTCACCAGCCCTGACACAGATCCGGGTATTGGAGGGAGCCATGGCTCAATAACTCTCGGCTTGTCTCCTTCCTCACCCTTCCCAGTCCAAGCTCCGTCCCCGGCCTCACTGAGAACTCCTAACTCCCATGCGGTGCTCACCCAGAGCCTTACACCGCCACCTCCCCACTCCAGACACACTCCTGTGGAGCCGGCGAAAACTCCCTCACTCTCCCCAGCTTTGAAGCATAGCCCTCAACTGACCTCGGCCATGAGTGGGTCGAATCAATCTCCGACAACTTCTCCTACAAGCCTTGGGAGAATCCCCAGCGCATTTGTAGGCAACACCGCTTCTCCTGCACTCACCCTTGATGCAAAAGCCTGTGGAAGTTCACCCTCTCAAACCCCTTCCACCCTACTGTCTCCGGGATCTTCCCAAAGCTCACCACGTGATGGTTCACTTCATGTGGGAGTAAGGTCCAGCAGTATGGCGTCTCAAGCTCTAGAGCCTGACAAGCTATCAGGTGTAGCCCTTGGAGATGTTCACAGTGTTTCTGTCACCTCCCCTTCTGCCCTGCCGGGTATGGACGGGTTGAGCAGTAAACCCGTGACTCCAGGCCAATCTCTGTCCCCGTCTCTGCCTCAAGAGCGAAGGGTGAGTAGCCTATCCATTGTCAAAGCCAGCCCTGATGCAAAAAGGGAGTTTTCTGTTGTGACTATGCTGGAGCAGGGAGAGACTTTCATTTCGACAACATTAGAAGAAGAGACCCAGATTGGAGAGACTGCTGCCCTCAACTTGGTAAAAGTTGATCTTAGTCCAATTATCAGAAGGGAGGAAGACTCCTTAGTTTCAGGGTCTGTACAAATGACAAAGCAGGACACTGAGCATTCTACAGTGCACGTGGTGCCGTCTGTAAGCCAAGGAAAAGATGACACTGTGAACACGCTAGATATGAAAGAGGGTATACAGGATGAGAACTAATAAAGCAACAGGACTGACAAACGTGTGTTGCATTGCAAATGAAGGAACAGAGTGGAAATGGCTGACCCTGAACAACACCATTAATAACAGCTGATTAAGCAACATTTAAATTGTAATAACAAGGGAACAAGGGTGGGGATGGGGTTGGGTGGATATGATTATATTGCTTACCATGGAGACAGAAGTAGTTAAAAGATTGAAAAAAAACCACTGTAGGCTACCCCACTTAATCGTGTATTTTATAACGTATTTATAAAATTAAAAAAAGACATTACACTGGCTAAGGTTGTTGAGATATGAGCCGCCTGGGTGGCCATCAGATTGAGGCTCTGTTAAACTATTACGTACACCTACTAGCTGCTAGCTTGGTGAGCTAATGTTAGCTTCTTTGACAAAGAGTTGGAGCTATGGGCCACAACACTGTGCTCTGCAATGAATAATGACATGATAACCATGGTGCTCATTCATCAATATCTAAATGCAATGATAGCACTATGAGTGCTGGCACTGGTGTTCATGTACTTCACATCATCCTGCCTGAACAACAGAAGCTGAGTTTGTAATTATTAAAGCATAACTAACAACACATACTTAGTAGCTTAACACATACTTATCAGAAGATGGTAACCTATAACTGCAACATCAATCTGGTATATGTTTAGGTCACCATTGCTAATGTATTGTATATTCAACTCTAAGCCAACACTTATTATCTTAGGCAAATTTTGTCTAGTCCAGTTCTTCCAAAAGGACCATATTGGTTTGCGATAGCAGTATAACCAAGCTACATAGCAAGACACAAGATGGGACTTTCAATATTCGTTTTGCCCTCAGATTGTATCATTACATTATTCGGAATTCAGACTTCAGGATGCTTATAGATCAACACAAAGCAATATAACACCAAAGACGAGAGGTTTTCTGGACAAAGGATATACCAAGTATGTTTGGTTGATTGGCCATCATTTTTCACATTTAGATTTAGAAGTTTTTGTCATTTGTCAGTTATGTCTTTTACCTTAAATTGCTGTATTTACCTTACATTGCTATGGCAACAACTAAAGGGAGATAACCACCATGGAATTCCATGTGAACCTTGGTGTCGATGTTGGGAAACCAAAAGAAAATGGCCTCACTAGTGGCAGTTGAACAATTCTAACATTGTGAAAAAATAAAGGTTTTCGAGACATTCAAATCCGATATTATGTGATATTGTAATTGCAGTATGTGTAGTATATGGGGCTAGGAGGGTTTTGATCCCTATCCTACCATGCTTGCCTGGGAGTAAGTTGTAAGTGTTATTCACAAGCCATGCTGTATCACAAACCTGTTATTTTTAAACAAAAGAACAATTCATTAGTTAAGCAAAAGGAAAGGCCAGCAATTAACAGTAGGGCTTAGCACAAGGACCGTGTACACTATTCAGCTTATATGTCTGTTTTGAACCATGACAATTGTCCTCATATGGACCTTGTTCTATACTTTTGACTAGACTTGTTTATTCTATATGTCTCTTGCAGAGGAACGCTTGGCGCGCTTCTTGATTCTCAGGAAGGGTCCCAGAATAGGGCAAGATATTATTATTACTCTAAATATAATCAGATTGATAAGCAACACAAGTTAACGTCTCTTTGTGAACTGTGATTGTGTGTGTCTGCAATTTAGCAATCTGTTGGAGGACAGAGAACCACATAAACATACATTTCCACATAAACATGCATTACCACAAGGTTTGAATGCTGCACCCTTATATTATTGTAGTGTACAAATAAACACATGCATACCAGCAATTTTGATTAATTTAAGCTGTTGGTTTCTAACTAGTATAATATGGCAGTATTAAGTGTGTCGACAAAATCAAATGTCTTTAGATGTAAGGAGACAGTGGTGAGTCTCCAGATTTGTATATGTTCCCTATTTCCTTCCTCACTTTCGTCACACTAAGCTTATATTTGTCTTATTTCCCCTTTTCTATTTTCTGTTCCTGTCTGATAACCACCAGTATGCTGCAATCATTCAGTCAATGAAAAGATGTCTTCTGAAAATGTGGTTTCACTCCATGTAGGTATTCTGACTGCATCACTGCCAATAAATTTCTTCTATACAATGTCCCCCTATGTTCAGCGATTGCTGAATGAGTGGTAGTACCTTTACATACATTGAAAAAGTGGGCAAGTTAAAGCAGCTTGAGGAGATGGTTTAAGAAACAAGGCATTGATGCAGAGGATACACAATGTTTAAACCACACCATTTTTCATGCAGTATATAGCGAAAGCCATTGTAGCACTGAGATTATAAGGAATGAAAAGTCATATTCGTGTCCTGTATTGAATTAGTCATGTTTTGTTTTTGTTTTTTTTACAATAGCTTTCCTTCACTTAATGTGAATGTACACAGTTTTGGAGGGTATTATCCAGAGCAAACTCATTGGGCACAAACCCTAACACAATTCAGAACAGTACACTCACAACCCAAGAACCTTTTACAGAGGCATCAGTGTTGCCTGTGTTTGACATTCAATGAAGTCTCTGTGGAAAGGGTCCATGTTCCATGTTCATGTTCACCTGCACTGAGATAAAAATTAAGAAGGATGTCTTCATCTAGAATGAGGTTTATCTGAAGATTTCCCCTTTAGCACAATGTTCACTTGAATACACTCGGCAATAAAATAAATATTTAACGCTATTGAACAAGACAATGTTGTACTTTGTGTCACAAGAAAGGAATTACATTACACATTTGCCTGGGAAGCAACATTTGGATGTCAATACGCAATATACATTTTTACTTAGATTATGGAAATATGTTGAAACCCTAACGTCCTGAAAAGATGTTGAAACCTTAACCTGAAATGTGTAAATATGGAGGTCCCTAGAATGAAGCTGTGTAAATAATAGTGATTCCAGCTCCTATCGACAATTTGTTACGAAATGGATAAAAAAATATCAACAAAACGTGTTTGGACTGCTAGAATCCGCTAACAAAGAATGAAGCAGTTTTTCCAACACGTCATTGTGTGTACACAACCTCTTGTCAGGCCTATGCTATTTCTAGCTAAGTCACTGAAATATTTCAGTTTGACTGCCTTACCCCTGATATGGTAAATTGAACTACATGATTTTAAATGGGTTAACACAATGGTCTCAGCCTCTTCTTTTTCATGTGCAGTATGTGGACGAGTGAGTCATCCTGAGTAGCTCGCTCTGAGAAAACAGAGCCACTGAGATTAATGTGTATCTATGTGTGAGGAAAATGGAAGAAGAGGGAGTCATTTCATCATATTTATAATGTGATCATACTGACTGAAAATGTATTCGATTTATTTGACCATGTTCTCCTTAAGATTGTTAACCTCCTACAACATCTTGTTCGACAACCATCATTTTGGATAATTGTGAAATTCCACTCCCACAAAAGATAGAGAATTTCAAACTGATTTGACATTTTAATATTGTATATATATTTTCACAAATCCCTTTTTGGCAGAGGAGCTCACATTTTTTGGTGGTCATAGACTGAGGTCACCATACCTTACTCCAAACACCTCCCACCAAGACATTGATTACCTTTTAACATTCTAATAAATTTTTTCAGTGTGTCAACAACCACTAATCTGCAATCAGTTGCAGCAGATCAGCAAACCGGATGCGACAAGACTGAATACAACATTGTGGCGGGACATAGGGCATTTGGCCTGCAGATGGGGCTTGGGAGTCATGTTTGGAACACTCAGGATCTGCCGGGTTGATTGGGTCTGATTGCGGCTGATTGCGGACACCTGCGCGCAATCGTTTCATCATCTAGATAAATTCCGCTGATCAAAGAAGTTTCACACCCTTGAACAGCTAATTCTCTCACACAACCACATAGGTTTTGGGTTTGGCCACTTCAATAAACACAAATGCTCTGTGTAATAATCACAGGGCAACTAGTAATGAGAAACCAAGGCAACATCCAGGATGTACTTGTACATACCACAATTATGCACCCCTTTACGGAAAAGCTTATTATAATATATTACAGGCAAAAGTGTGATATTTAATGCAGCACTAGGTTTTGCCATTTTGCAAGCTAACGGCAGTGAATGACGAAAGACTAATTTCATCATTAAGCTACGCATCACAGGCTACTTTACTGTAGAAATCTACGTAACAGTATCATTATGGAAGCTGACTTTTCATTTGGAGTTGCTGGTCTAGGCTTTTAGGGTTATCAATAAGGAATATGTTATGGCCTATATGCCAAACAATAAACCACAACACCCCTTTCTTGATTTCTTGTCCACCTGTCGCAATGCATTGCAGGTAATCCAAGCAACTGTAGTAACTGCTTAACAGAACATTTTTTTGTTTTTTTTTACCTTTTTGCAGTTCTTGTAAATATCTCGTTTGCTACTTCCTGTGCTGTTTCAGTCAGTGAAACACACCGGATGTACATTTCAGGCCATGACATGTCTTCCAGAGATCTCCATCGCCTCTTAGAGCAACACTGTTGTAGTCCGTTTGTGCTTCCTTCCATCTAGGGTGGGTTAGGGCTGCGGAGAGACCCTCTGGTGAGGGGGAGGAGGGGGTGCTCGACACTGGAACACAGAGAACGAGAGAAAGAGAGGGAGAAATGTAGCTGTAGCTGACACCAATGAAATAGACAGTATGAATTCCATGCGTTACATGTAAAATGTTTCATAAACGTACAGGTCTGAGTCTCCCCGGAGAGCTGTGGCTACTGCCTCCGGCTTCTGCTGGCAGAGACACACATAATGAAGTCAGAGAAAGACCCTAATGCATCCATTTAAGTTGAAACCCTCATAACACTGGACGGTGGAGAGAGCCTTGAGATGTGCTTGACTGCTCTGTGTGTGTGTATGTGTATGTGTGTGTGTGTGCGTGTGCGTGTGCGTCTACCTGCAGGGCTATCAGTGATCCGCTGCAGCTCTGTGTTGAGGCCTGATATTCTGACCCCCTGACCTCTGAAAGGAGTTGTTGGGAGAGGGGGCTGGGCCCTGGGCATGGGGTGGGGGGAGACGCCTGCAGGGGCTAGAGAGGTGTGAGGAACAGGGGGAGGAGGGGAGCAGGAGGGACCTGGTTGATGGCTGGTAGGGCTGGGCGGAGTCTTGGGAGAAAATAAGAGATTAAACTAAAATTAAACATAATGCCATGATTTGGTGCAATCATCAAAACGGACAAGGCATCATTATATTTAAACTCTCTTTAACCCCAGTGCAAAAGGGTTGTGATAATGGTTTTTATTTGCAAGTTTGAGATGTGTTTGAAGTTTACAATTTAGTTATAATCTAAAGTGAGCCATCGCAGCATAGTTTGCTGCATATCCACATATGCAATATAAAGTAGTGCTGTCAAAATTAGCGAGATAATATTGCGTTAATATCACATTAATGCAATCTTAGTTTAAAGCAAAAATTTACCAATTAACACACGTTCTCTTTGACCCTTTTATTAAAATCAGTTCTTTGTCTGTGCAGTGCGCTGCTCCAACTCTCAGTCACGCTGCTTGCACGCACAGGCTAGTGGGCGTGGCTAGAGTTCCCCCGCACACGCAGCCGCGGTCCTATGCACGCAGCAGGCAGGTCTCAGTGAGTGAGTGAGAGATGGGTACATGTACAGGAGGAAGTGCTTGCCAACAGTCCTCGGCTCACTTCAACAGTCCAGTCGAAGTGAAGTCTGAATCCTAATAATATTAAATATTAGTTTGTTGACTATGAATGAAATTCCATTTTCTCAGCAGGCTAGACCTAGGGTAGGCTACTATCAGATGGCCCACTAAAAAGCATAGTAGTAATTCCCATATCATTTTAACACGACCTAATTTGCCTATTTGAAGGTAATTTATTGTTGCCCATAATTGACCTGCACACTACAAAAGTGTACTTTTTTTGCCAAAGGAATAATTAGATTGCATAATTATGTAATACAATTATAAAGAATTGCTTTGTCTTAGTCTTACCATGTTAGATGTAGGGGAGGGTTGGATATGTGTAATATATCGACAACAAAATTCCTTAAAAATGGGATTAATCGTACGGTAACCCACCAATCACTATGTGATTTATCGCGATTAAATAGCTTGACAGCCCTAATCTAAAGATATACATATTTTCTCGATGTATGCACAGCACCCCACCTCTTCTACCAAGTGCTCTTCCTCCTGGTCCTCTGTGATCAGCTCCACCATTAGGGATGGGAACACCCCGATTTGACCCTCCAGCTCCCCCTCCCAGAAGCCATCATCCACCTGAATATCACGAACGCACACACATCTGGTCTGAAATTGCAGGAGCGGGGAGAGAGGCGCACAGAAAAGGAGCTTCCCTGAACAATTTTTTTTTTAAGTGGGTTGTTAAAATGTTATATCAAATGTAAAATGTTATATCAAAAATATAAAAATACATTTAAGTATAATTTAGACTTCAACACACAAACCTCTCCATGTCCACAGCGCAGCAGGCGTATCACCGCCCCCTCCTGGAACGATAGTTCCTCTGGACTTTGGGCCTGGTAGGCATACAAAGCTCTAGCCATACCTGCTCGGAGAGAAATATGCACAAAGGTAGATCTAAAAAATCCATGAAGACATACTGAAATATATTGTATGTATGCGTGTACAAATTATTTTAAAGAGTAACAATTAAAGTAACAATTTTAATTGTGTTGGTCTGCCTAATGTTCTGATCCAAACCACAGACCTAAAGAATATCCATTTCTGATGTTTCCAATAGAGAAACAAGAGCTAAATGAACAGTCCAGCTTCAAAGCGTCCTCTGCTGGTAGACAGAGATACTGCACGTATCGCTCTGGCACGTAGCCGACCTGGCCACACGAGTTACAAACCTGGGAAAACACGATCAATGAATGGACAGAAAACTAGTGGAAATGAATAGAACTAGTTTCACATATCCATGTATAAATATTCGTTGTCTAGGATTCTGTTTAACAACTAATTCTTAATCTTTATATATCCCACAATTGTCCAGAATCACAATTAGAGGCGGCTTCTATCAATGTTACAGATAGCTTGAAGGGTGCTAGATTGAAGGGTGCATCTAGGGTATATAAATGCACAAAAAAAAACACTAGCTCTGACACCAAACAGTCAGCAGGGTGTCAAACAGGTAAACCAAAGATTCAAGGGCATACCTGTTTCCACAAATGACTACAGCGCTGAATTGAAATGTTCCTTGGAGAGCTCTGTTCCTACCTTCAGCCAGTCCTCCATATCACCTTCCTCTATCACCTGGAGTTCCTCCCCTTCCACGATTGACAGCTCATCCGACTGGCTAGCCTGAAAGATCACCAGATCTGGTTTGATTGGTATCCTCAACCCTTCATTAAAATATGGATTCTCAAACGTTATTTCATTGTTAAAGGGGTCCTAATATGACAGTAGCATTGGTCTTCAAGTCTCTCCACTTTGCAGCAAACACATCCGGAGGCGGAATAGGCGAGCTAGCTATGCCCACTAAACACAGTGGGATGACGCCGATTGTCCCTGCAATAAATACAGATTGCTAAATTATGGATTTTGGTAATATCTGTCTCCAATATCCAATACTAAACATTTTGGCTTGGCGGGATTAATTTGTGTACGACAACGACAGGGGTGTTATGTTTGAAGGCAAGCAATCTGTTTATGTTTAATTATGTCTGTTAGTTGCTCTTATCTGTTAGCATCTCATTCAAGGAATAAAGAAGCACTGCTTATACGTGCATCATCAACGTTAGTCATGAGGAACCAATGGGAACAAACTGGCCTTTCTGAGCGCTTCATATGGGGCTGCTGAAACCGCAGACTCAATCATTCGTGTGTGGCATTCACTACCTGGTAGTCGTACACCACTCTGCAAGCTGCTGGGTACAGACAGACTACAGACGATGAGGATAAATCCACAAAGATGTCTCCCTCCTCCTCTTCAAAGTCCTCCAAGTCAGTCAGGTCGAACTCCTCCTCCTGGGGAAAAGAATCGTCAGGAGGGAGTCAGACGGGGTAAACTGGAGCCACAACCACAGACCTCCTCACGAAGGAGTAAGACAAGGGAAGCTGGACCCAGAACTACAGACATCATCATGAGGGAGTCAGAGGAGGTAAACTGGACCAAGAACTACAGACCCAGAGATGTTGGCTTGGTTGAGCATTAGATTTAAGTATGAACAAACAAATCTCTGTGTGTGTTTGTATGTGTGTATGCGTACACCTGCATGTGAGTGTGTGCATGTGTCTGCATGCATGCATGCATGTGTCTGCCTGTGTGTGTGTGTGTGTGTGTGTATGCGTACACCTGCATGTGAGTGTGTGCATGTGTCTGCATGCATGCATGTGTCTGCCTGTGTGTGTGTGTGTGTGTGCGTGTGTGTGTGTGTGTGTGTGTGAGAGAGAGAGAGTTTAAAACTGTTGTCCCATACAGAGGCATCCCCAGCGGAGCATCTGGTCTCGCTGAGCCTCCGTTCCCCCTCCAGCTCCTCCTGGGCCTGCCTCAGGGCCTGGCCCAGCCACTCCTCCACCCCTACACCGCAGTCCTCCAGCAGGGCCAGCCGGGCCTCCGCCTTCACCCTGCTCACCTGGCAGAGACATCCAAACGGAGACTCAACCACACACACACACACACACACACACACACAACACACACAAACACACAAACACACACACACGGACAGTGCAGCGGCAGTTAATATGGATGAAATGGGTATGAATAAATATATAAGATTACAGATCAAATCTGTCTGGTAAAGGTTTATACTGTATGCATGCAGAGTAGTATAGAACCCATGTTTTATAAAACTATTTGATTAAATATTGGGACATTTATATTTATATAAATGTCACCTTTTCCAGACTAAAGTACAAGCCACAAGGCAGAGACAAATCCTTTAACAGATTCCCCCTGACCCTGCCACCTTGTGACCTTACAATAAGTGGCGGTGAATCAAGTGTTCTCCACACAAGGACGCTACGGAGCTTTACCTTGGCCTTCCTGATAGTCTCCTCCACTTCAGCCATTCTCTGTTCCACACTGAGCCCCGTCTCCTTTGGCAAAAGCTGCACTCGACTCTCTAGGCTCTGCAGGGCCTAGAGAGACGAAGGGATAGAGGGAGGGAGGGAGGGAGGGATGGAGGGAGGATGGAGAGGGAGGGAGGGCAAG
>JAOPJJ010000002.1:2015433-2025844 GCA_027122795.1 Enchelyopus cimbrius
ACACACACACACACACACACACACACACACACACAGTCACACATGTAGGCTGTTCCTTAGCAACGGCTCAGGGCTGTAGTTCTTTGCAGAGCAAGAGCTGGTTTCGTCTTTCCCTTTAAGTGTCTGTCAGACTGCCACCAATTAGCGGTTGCTGTAGCAATACCATTTAGTTTCCATTACAGTCAAAGCAGCGCAGTATCTGTCATTGTGATCCCAATTAGGCCCTCACAGTTCACTAATTACCCTACAGAGTTTTCTGCAGCTTCACACCGGTGGCATGTGTGAGCAGGTTGTGAGAAGAGCAGGTGCATGACATGTGAAAGCCATCATGAACCAGAACTGGTAGGGTAGGTTGATATTATCATGTATAATTTACAAAAAGTATTTTTAGTTTATTTTTTATTATACCCCATTATTTGACAGTTTCACTCCCTTACGCTTTTTAAATACACATACTGGTGATACAGGAAGAGGTGACTGAGTGAGTATGTAAGTGACATTGGGATGTTTCCTCTCAAAAGTCAGGGTTACAAAGATGCCTTAGATGCCATAGATATTATAAACGCTCAGAACGCTGCAAATCAGGGATCATCTCCCTGGATTATGGATTTTGTACTTTTTTTTAAACCCAAAACACTGTCTGTCAGTATGTGACATAAAGAACACACTGACAGCATAGTGTGCTGTGCTTAAAAAGCGGTTGATATGGTTTTGTTCCATTCCCAAAGGATAAAGCATAAGCATACGTGGATGTGTTGGAAGCTTTGTAGTGTATATGGCAGCAGTAACCATTCTGTAATAATTATTGATAAGGGCCTACAGTATGATCCACCATAAGCCACAGTGTGCGGTTGTGCAGTAGACTAGGACTATATTTCCCCTCAAAATGACATGACAGGGTGATGGTACACATCAAGTTGTCATATTGCCACTTTTCAACTTGATAGCTCGGTAAAGCAATATAAATGCTCATCAAACAGCAATTTAGCTGTCTGTCCGCGGTGATTTCCTAGTGTGACATTGACTTGCTTACTTTGTCTTATCAAAGCTCAGGGGAACAAAGTGTGATGAGAGAAAGGAGAAGATAAAGGGGGAGAGAGACAGGGATGTACGGAGAGAAGGTGACTTGTTCATATATTGTAAGGAAACATATGTCTGGCGGTCCTCCAACCAGACATGTCTATTCTACGACCACCGACGATCAGCACCTCTTCCGCAGGAATCCAGGGGCTTCCACTCCGACCACAGTTAAAAAGTGACCCTCCTCTCCACTGAAATTCCGTATCCAATTCCAAACATGGAAATGTTTGGAATTTACATTTCATTTGCATCATTTACATTTCCCCTCCAAACCCCTATTTAAGGGTGGTAGATTGCAGCATAAGGTTCCACAGTGTCAAGCTCTCTGAGCTCTGCCGTCCCTCCAGACTTCCCTTCATTCCAACCCTTAACGGTTTTCGCTCTTGCCCAGTGTGTGCATGTTTGTGTGACTGTGTATGTGAGAGAGACTTTTTAATATACAAAAACAACGGTTATCAATAAGCGGACTACCACTCTCTCCGATTGCCTTATAAGGGCTAAACTGTATTTGTATTTCCTTTACATTTCAATGCAGCAAATGCAGTGAGTTGGATTGGTAGATAGACATCTGGACTAAAGCACACGTTAGAAAAAGAGAGACCAGAGAATTTCACAATGCCGTAATTGTGATGTGACCAAATACTGGGTTTATGTTTAGGTATGTGATGTTTTCCTATTATGATGGAGTTACCTCATATTGCATCAATAGCTTAAAGTAAGGATGGTGGCTTGATTGTTTCACCAATGGAATTGGTGAAACAATATTTTTTACCATCACTCAAGATATGGAATGGTCTTCTTTGCCAGTTATATTAAGACTTCTTAAAAAAAACCTCTTTCTCTCCCTAATATAGTTTGGATTTATATTTTTGTTTCCGAGGGCATCCAGGGCTTTGGTTATTGGACTGCGACCGTACAGTAACTATTGCTGTGGCCACCCAAATGTTATTCATTGAGGCAGACATGCGTTTTTAATTGTAACTATGGTAACTGTACCAAATAGCTCATTATGCTACACACAAATAGAGTCATGTGAGGAAGCATGAAACAAACATTTTGTTCTCGTGTCCACCAGGATGGTTCAGTGATCAACAATGCCCGGGCTGGACCTTAACAGGCTATGCTTCGCCGGTGATTTAAAGTCACATTGTTGTTTATAGTGCAATACGTTACGGCTATAAGAAATCAATGTTTACAGTATATCTGGAGAATAAAAGCCATACATTTTGTGGCATTTCCTCTGTCCTGTAACCCCCATGGGAAATAATGAGTTGTTTAAACCAAAGTCTTTCAGGATTTCGCCTGAAGACATCACTTGGATGTCTGTCAACCCCAGACACAGGAGGGATGTTGTGTAGTCGATGTGTGGAATTCCCCATGCACGTTCTATCACAACAGCATACGGTGAAAAGAAAAGGCCCTTAAAGACCATGATATATTCTCAAAACACCATTCGCTTAAGTAAAAAAAAAAAAAAAGGTAGCCCTACCGTTTACACAGCACCCTTTGTATTGGGTGTCAAACTCAAACTGTGATTGAGGCAACGTATTCGTGGGCTTGTGTGTAGGAAGGTGTGACAGAAGTGGTGTATTGTGTTACATATGTGATGCAAAACACATGTCGGTTTGCAACCTCGTTAAGGACATGCGTTTGTGTACCATGGGCATCCAGTGTCACGGCGATTTAAAATAATGAAACAACAGAGACTCGTCTGCCAGGCTTCAGAGAAACCACGGGGACCAGTGACGTTAAATATAAATAAAGGAGATGGTCCAAAGTGACATACAGCCACTGTGAGAAGAAAATAACTGCCAAGCTTTCATTCATTAATTATCATGTAACGCTGAAGCCGGGTCCTCTAATGATATGTAAATGAGCAACATAGGCTAAATAAACCCTTTAATTGCACAGGGCTTGGACACAAAAATACTTATGCATCGGACTAGAGAGACTGAATGGTTGGAAAAAGAAAGGCAGATCAAAATAGGATCAAAGCCAATTACTGTGGTTGTGGGGAGCCTGACCCTGAAAACAGAAGATGTTTTCTGCAAATGGCTGTTGCTGTTGTTTTATTTGTTTTGGATACTATAACGATGAAGTGAAATCTTTTGTTCGATACCCATAAATGAATATACCTTATTGTAGGTATCAGCAGCATGTGCCGATAATTAACCAACATTACTCTTACTATCAAAGTCAACATGACACAAAGTTATCATGTAAATAATAAATTGAACGACGGGTTCATAAAAAACACTACTTTGTATCCTTGAATGAAAGGCCAGGGTTTGAATTTCCTCGGACATGGATAACTCGTAATTTATTCAATCATCATGCCAAACGGATACTCCCTTGGAACATCAAACAAACAAATCACGTGAAGCAGAGGCAAGTGGCTGACAGTATACGGCTGATCCTGATAGTATTATCTGGTGACACACGATCATTCCCTGGCCAATCACCCAACCGTTTAGCCGAGCAGACTTTTGGCAGGTGTGATGACTGGGAGGGAGGCTTGGAAGTGGGCCTCGCTAGAGCCGCATCCCTTGCTGGGGCGCCAGGCTCGGCTGGGCGCCCTTGTGCTAAGCACAAATTGATTAGAGGGATGGACTCACTGCTGGGTCTGACCTATGTGCCTCCGCTGGACACGCCTCATGTTGTGGCAAACCCACGAGACCTCAGTCTACCCATCTGCATGTTTGGACTCACTGCTGGGTCTGACCTATGTGCCTCCACTGGACACGACTCATGTTGTGGCAAACCCACGAGACCTCAGTCTACCTATCTGCGTGTTTTCAACCGAGGGATTCAAACTATCCAGTGAGTCTGAACACAAACTCATCATAAACTCACGGGCGTCCCAAGCCTCCAGGGATGGTGACGTTGACCGCTAGTGGGATTCATGCACCACACTGTGAAAAAAGGAATACGGATGCGGTCAGCAGGACTCCAACATGAATTGTGATACATCCGGACCGTACATCAAGCAAAACTCTCTGGGTGCTCTGGTTTAGCCTAAAGGTATTTTTGGTGAACAGTAATAATATCAAAAGGAGATCAAATTCTACTTCTACTGATATACTCATATCTTGACTTCTGGCTGTGAGTGAACCCTGGTTTTACTGTAATATCGCCCATGGCAACCAGCTTGACCGATGTTCCAGGCTAAGGCTGGATTAGTACTGCCAGGGGCCTCTTACACCTAGATTTAGAACTATCCTCTCTCATTACAAAAATATTCTAATTGAAATTAGTAATTTGTCTCACAAGTACACACTTTACATTTCATGTAGTCAAAATGTGGTTTGTCTAAAACAGCAATGACACAATCATTTATATCAGTTAAAACCCTTTGCGAAGCAGCCGAGACATTAACAAAAAATGGGTAAAAAAATAACCATCAAATTCAGAATTATCAAAAGACTTATTTGGTAAACCAGTTAAAAAGCTATGCAAGACAAATGTAAACTTCAAATATAAACTTTAGAGTGATAAGACACACCACTGAATTCAGCTCAACTGTTCATGCATGCCATCATATTTTCACATTTATCCAATTTAGTTAAAGGTTATATTAGCAATTCTAGGCCGAAACAAAAATGATCACATTCATCGGATCTGACGATCCGCTAGCTGCCCACCACATAAGCAGGCAATCAAAAAAACACGTTTCTGTAGGCAGCCAATGCTCCGAGATCGTACACAAAAACAAATGGTACTACCAACCACTCAGAACCAAAACAAACAGTATTCCAACCAATCACCGACAAGGAGTAGGTGTTGGGGGTTTTGCGCTCATGCACGCGAAGAGGCAGCTGAAGGTGATCTGTTGGAATATTGTTTATACAGTCGACAGTCAAACCGGTTATATCACCATACAAACCAGCACTGAAAGTTGTTCAGTTCTGAGCTCAAGTGAAGCTGTCCAGTTTTCTTATATCAAATATATTTGTAAATGTGTGAACAAAATTGGCCTAGCAGTTTCTCCACCTACTTTCTCCATAGGTCACCAAACAAACTCGGGTAGAATCGTCACGATGGAGATCGGCATATGTCCACTGGAGGGTCACACTGTGCAAAATCGCTTTGCCCTCCCAACAGAGCTAAAACAAACATCTAAATATGTGTCATGGAACAGGGATACACTGGCTGAGAGAAAACCAAATGTAGTATCATTGATCTCTGATTGTTGGTATGCAGAAAAAGGTACAGATGCACATAGACAATCATGCACACAAAGACTATGTGCATGCATGAACATGGACATACACAACAGAAAAGATTATGCACATAAATATTATATTTCAATGAATAACACACAATTACACACATACACATTTGCAACACCTGGTCATGGAATGTAATGTGAATTTTTTTGAATGTCGCTATTTGTCTGTGCTCAATTCAAGCAACTTACCTTCGCTAATGATGATATCAATAAACCTGTTGTTTTCATAAAAAAGCCTAATCAAAGACAAGTGTATCATGTTACTGTAACCTATGCAAAGGTTTTTTGTATCACCCCTGAAAAATACATCAATGCATTAATTAATAAATAAATACATCTACAGGACATTGAACAAGATGAGATTGTTTTCAACCTAGTACTTCGTCAAGACAGGGGAAGCATTGCGGGAGATGGGGTGCAAATGACATGATCGATTGTCAAGGCATTGGCAACTGCAAGCAGAATGATGGCCCTGGGCACCAAAGCAGCATTACAGCGGTGTGGACAGCTACCATTTGCAATGTGGATAGGCTTGACAAATGTATGGGGAGGGGCTTAAACAGGCCCTAATCAGTATTTGTCTGGCCGAAGTACTGATCCTGTTTCCCAACAGTGCCACAAGCAGTATGGAAAGTGTCCATCAAAGTAATTATACCCATAGGGCTATTCGTTTTTCGCTGTTAGTGTGTGTTCAGATTCACCTTCTTGTTGTAAATCCAGACATCGACTGGTAGCATCACACCTTCACGGTCTCATTCGTAGCGCTTTAAACATGTGATTGTGATAAGTGATTGAACATATGAATGGACAATTTAAAGTACCAGTGAACCCAAAGCATTGTTTTGTTTGGCTTCAATCGTGAAAGTGTAACACTTAGTTTGTATTTGTTGGGAAAAAACGTCTGTCTAGGTACGGAGCAGATAAATTGAGACGGAGAGGAGATAGAAGTAAGGGCACAAAAGGCCTTAGGTTTATTTCGGTGACAAAAGTTGGACACAGTTTACAAAGTGTAGTATAGTAAGTCGATGAGCTAAGTCCCTAACAGCGCTGAGGTCGTCGAGAGCTTCGCCTCCGTAGAAGTTCTACCCTGGATGAGCATGTTCTTTATCTGTGTGTGTATGTTTTATATGTGCCCCCTCCCTGCGCGCTGCGTGCGTCAAGCCGCGCATCAAGGTCCGACGGGTGTTTTTTCTGGGTCTGCACGAGGTATTCCGCGCATCTGCCTTTCCTGGAGGAGAGCAGAATGTTTGTTTGTTTTCGTCCGCCACATGTCCAATGCATGAGAACCCAGTGTGCTGGGTCAAAGAAAGGCCCACATGTCCAATGCATGAGAGCCCAGTATGCTGAGTCATTTGTATCATCATATCCCAAGTAACCTGTTGCCCCTACTGCTCTGCCTTACCCCTCCATTTTGCCTGTTTGTGGGTACAGATGGGGTGTCCATATTCTTGTGTGGATAGAGAGGGTAGGGTCAAGAGGCTTGGCTACATGGCCTTCAAAAGTTAGGTATTTCAGGGACACACTCAAAACCACATTTAGTAAGAAATCTCATAGAACGCCTTGCGGATCAAGTACAATTGTCATAGTAGGGAAGCAATTTCAGGATGTTCTGCTGACAACGGCAAGAGGAAGCCAACTGCCCACGCAACAGAATTTGCCACAGTGAAAAACGAGAAATCGTTATTTGAAATCGAGATTTCAAATAACCTGTAACAAACTACGTAAAGGCCATTGATGACTTCTGATGTGGAACAGTTTTAAAGGAGTATTCCGATATTTTACACTTTAGGCCTTGTTTCCAGTTTGTTTATGATGAAATAGACCGGTTCAGGTGTTCATTTCGCCGAAACGCTGTGTTCGGAGAAGTTTAGCTTTTATTTGTAGCTCCACTGTAGAGGTGCTGTAGAGGTAATAGGACCAAGCGTCATCGGTCCTAAAGCAACATTAAACGTTTGTTTGCAAAGCTGTGAGGGCTGTTCCATTTCAAAAGTGAGGGGCACTCAAAAGAGAGGGTAAAGGGCTTAAAATAATAAAAGGGTTTTGGCTATGAAATTTATCATATTCTATTCTGTCGTGGCACTTACTAAAATAATAGAGTAATTAGGAAAAAAACTGGTGTGAAATCCTTTGTTTATCCCAGTCTCTGCAAGCCTGTTATTGATCATTATAATCTGCTGTGGTAAGACTCCTGATGCTCTTTTGACAATGATGTGACCCAGAGAAGGTGTGTGTGGATCTGTGGACCCCCGTCTGGGGTGGGCTTAATGTAGTTGGCCGCCTTCAAGAGGCGCTTCTCGGACACTGATAGAATAACACAACTGTGTCTGGGGCATGTCATATAGCTATCACAAAGTGTGCGTGGGCCGCGTCCACAGTGTTAACAACCAAAAACACAGGTTTGAGTTTGAGCTAAAACTAGGGATTCCCCTACCCTATTAAAGTCAGTAACAGGTAAGAGTGGATGTTGTGGTTGAATGGAATCCCTGCAAATAAACTTGAAGATAACTAACTTTACTCAATATAGTACATTGAAAAACAGTAATGGTGCCTCTGAATGATGTAACTCGCTGCAAGAGAATCTGCTCATTTTTTATGTGTCAATGTCATAACGCAGTGTTTGTGGGATACACACACACACACGCACACACATATATATATATATATATATATATATATAGAGAGAGAGAGAGCGACAGAGATCCACCTATAATTGTTACAATTAAAAATACAGCTCAATTGCAGTATTAGTTAAGTCAACACCGAAGGGTCATGATCCAATGGACAGCCTTTATTAAAAACAGACCACTTACATCTGTCTTTAGATGCACACGCCTGCACACACGTTGACTTTAGGTGTATTGTATTTATTTATATTATATTAATAATTGCATTAATATGTGCCTCTTTCCCGTTGTTCTTTACTTTTTGGGTCTTCTCTCTCTAGCTGCTTTATTTACTCCACTTTATCTCTCCATTTTTACACTTTTCATGAATATGCTTTCAGACATCTGTGTGTATTTGTGTCTGTGGTCACTTCCCATAGTTGCTTCTTCCGCGTTGGGTGGGAGGACACGAGGGACGGAGAAGGGGTTCGTTTTCATTACTCAGCATTTGGTACGTTGTGCACATTCCAACAATGCAATTGGCAATTCATACCTCATGTTTAATTTCCATGAGGAATACCTTTTCAGGAAAATCTGCAACCCAGGGATGATGTAGTATATATTCTTATCAAGAGAACGCAAGGCTCGTTTTTCTCTGGGAAATTGTTTCATCTTATTGACGAGCAGGACTGTTCCCATTTGTTTGTACGGTATTTCAGTTGTTTGGCACCACATCCTCACCCAAAGTCCTTTTTTGTAAATGCAAATGTATTAATTTGCTTGGTCCAGAGGGGAACTTCGGGCAAAGCAAGCCGGGCCATTGTAGCAACCCCCAGTGCCCAATTATGGGCTCTACTGTTTCTGTACTGATGTTGTTTTCCCTCCGTGTTCCCTGAATATATTTATTAGGCTGTATTTGCACTATTGTAATGGGTTTTATTGAGCACTTTCAGGTGAAGGGAATGCTGGCATTTGATTACACACGGCAAATAATTTCCATTGGAAAGGATTAATACGTAATGAATACAGTGAACAGTGGGGTAGAATCATTTTAGAAATAGCAGGTCGTGTGAGCTTGTACAAACAAAAAAAGGTTTTAGTTCCTTGCGAACATCAGCAAAGCGTGCCCTTAAAACATGGCAAAAATAACTCAATGGACCCAGGGCCATTACAAATACAAAAACATCTTAAGCCATGTTAAACACACACGTTGGTTGGATACAGATATGTGCCAACATCATTGATAGCCCCTAAACCGAGGTATTGTTTTGGAACTTATCATATTTGAGCAACAACAAAGTTTAATTCTGCAGGCACAAGTTTTGCTGAGGCGGTGTTTACTGACACAGCCTTGTAAACATATGATAAATAGACTCTCCCCAAAGAGCCAAAATCATCAATATAAAGTCCTTAACCCTCAGGAATACCCATACTTGACAACTATGCCAGTTATTTCATTGCCAGGCTTAGAGAGAAGAGATTGGAAAATTAACATAAACATATCTGTAAGGTACACCATGCTGCAGCTATGAATTATGAATGTCTCAACAGGCTGACAATAGAAGAACAGGGTTCTGTGTCTAAATTCTGGGCACATTTCTTTGCATAATTTCAAAACCTCAAGAGTGAGAATCCTTGGCTGAACAATCAACGTCTCCAGGAGATATCATAACATCTTTGTTATGATCTTTGCCACACCAACACTTGCTTGTTGTGTTTTTCAAGCCATCACTTCCCGAAGGGTTTATGTATTAATGTGATACCGCCATTAGAAAAATGTGCTTCTCACAGAAGCATGGGTGTTTGTTTGTTTTCTTTAATTTTAATGAAATATATTCTTGATTTCCCAATGATTTTTGTTAATGGTTTTCACCAAGTGTCCCCAAAGTACTCATCCTAACACTCTTTGAGTTCTGCTAGAAACCAAACACGTTTGAAAAGTAACATGATTTAATAAATGGATTTATAGTCCTCTTCCCTGAAACGTCTATGAACCGCTTAGCATGTGTCATCTCCAGTTTGAGACACACACATGTATAGCCTGTTTCAAGTTAAATTGACCGTTTGATTCTGTTTTATAAGAGTCACAAATGTACATAATTAATGGTTTTGGGAATGTCCATTTGAAGAGATGTACAAATACACAAATAATATCATTGTTTTACAGCAGTCTCTCTCAAGCAGCTTGAAACCAAACTGCAGTGGAGCAAACATCTGTAACTGTAATACCTGTCTGTTAAAATGGCTTCAAAACCATGATTTGTCCGCGCATCACTCCCTTGGTGTCGCTACGTAGGTATAGGACCCTGATGGACAATCAGTGGCATCACAGCATTTTAGGAAAGGGTGTGAGGAACAACAATACTGCCCCATAGGGATACTGTGCCAGCTGTTCGCTTTCCCTCCTAAACCTTCTGCTTGGACGCAGCTCTTTCAGAAGCTGCTTCGCCGGCCACGATGCACAGATACACAGAGGCTCCTTGCTGCATTAACTATCCAC
>JAOPJJ010000002.1:2064482-2076645 GCA_027122795.1 Enchelyopus cimbrius
GATGTCTGGATATTCAATGGCATGTTTAGTTTTGAGGTGGTAGAACAGATTGGTTGTGTTACTGCTCTTAGCCAGAAATGTTGCCCCACACACTCTACAGAGTATCCTTACCTGCTGCTCGTTGGACAGCTTATATCCGAACCAAGTCCAAATTATGGAAGTCACACTGGTCTTTTGCACTTGTTCTAGCTGCTCCATTTCGCCTTCAGCCCTGTTTACCATATGACGATGACGTGTTGCAGGCAGTTGCAGCTCGTGGCTCTAAATTTCGCGGATTGCGGATAGATTGTGTCTTCAACATGCATTATCACGATAGAGCATAGAATAAAAACCTCTATCGTTGGCAATTTTTTATCGTTTATATCGTATATCGTTTATATCGCGCATTACTACCTGTGCGCACATTTTATTGTATTTTTTCAGTAACATCCGGGGATAGTGAGGGTCGCCAGTCTCTGGCACCGTTATTTTGGAGTTTGCGGGTTGACAAGTTTGGGAACCCCTGCCCTAATGTATAGCCTGGAGATAACCCTGTTTGATGTTCTTCCAACAGTTTGTTCAATCTGTTCCCTGATTAATGTTGGGGGGGGGGGGGGGGTCGGGGTGGCAGACTTGGAACACTCTTGGACATATTATTGTAGAGCATAAGAAGGGGAAGAACCAAGCATGAGGAACATACTCAAGGGAAGTACACACTTTACAATGAGGGGGCTCCCGAACAAATCCTCCTTGCATGAGTTATTGTTGTCCTGATCTTACAGCACTGTGTGTGTGTGTGTCTGTCTGTGTGTGTGTGTGTGTGTGCGCTGAATAACCACCTGTTAAGCACATTTCCACTATTATCTGCTTGGTAGTGACTTATCTTTTAATAGCATTTTTAAGAGGCTTTAAATAAATTATTTGTATTATTTTAAACTTGTTGACTTCTTAAAATAAGGTTAAACTTTTCATCTTTCAAAATAACCCACATTATAAAGATATTTTTCCATCATATTTCAATGATGATTAAATTAATTGAACAACCTTCTAAGATGATTTGCAACAAAAAAGTGCAACATTCTATGGAAAACGATGGACAGAAGAATGGTAACGTATGACGACGATCTTCCATGGAAAAAAACAATCTCAAAGACGAATAAATTAGACTGCAAGACATAAGTTACCATTACAAAAAAATCATTGAAAAAAAGGGAATAAATCCAAAACGTATTGACATGATAAAGACCAAACAATGATTAGTCTTTTCCCTTCTGGCTTGGAGGCTGTTCCACTCTCCACGGTGTACTGTTTCACATGTCAACAGGACCTATACACCATGCTAATGAGGCATGTTACAAGCCTGATGCATAATCAATAGAACAAGCACTCTCTAATAGGGCTTGAACTACATGGCTAACAATAAAACCCAATGCTCCGGTGGCGTCTACCGCCCCTTTCTTACTGTTTTGCATTGCATGCAACTGATGCTGTTTAAAACGTTTTCATTGCCTCACTGGCTTCTGTTCAGTCAGCTGGACAGGAATTATTATTCCCAGCTAGAATATCAAATTATATAGACCGTATTCCTATAATTACTAGTCAATTGAAAGGGCATTTGTATACATTCGTCTTGCACCTAAAGATGTCCCTTCCTGTCTCCAAAACATTTTAAGGTAGTTGGCATTTGCATTGCCACTATAGCCATTAAGTGATATTGAGGCCATACCAATCTCCTGACTTCTTTGATGTGTAGATTCCTTTATCGGTCTTGCAGCCTCGTAGAAATATCCACATGGCCCCAGTGTATTCAGGGATCCAGGCTAACCTTTTTCACTAGGAGCACTGGCCTCAAACTGAACATTTTAGGGGTGCAACCAGAAATTTTAGGGGCAGACACAGTAAATCAATATGATAACTAAATATTCAAATGTATACACATTTTCGCAGTATTACTAATAAATACTTTGATAATAGATGAAGGAATTACAATGTGCTGTTTCATATTCAATGTAGAGGCCAAAGTATAATTCATAGTAACGTGAATAATAATTAATGTTTAATAAGATCAATAATTTAATTTAAGAGTAACTGTATCTTACAGTTGCCATGTTTGCTGCTGAACAACCTTACAAACTCATCCATATCCAAGGCCTTGGCTCTCTTGGACTCCACGCACACCAAGATCACTCACAAGACTTTCATTGTTCATGGTGGTGCGCAAGTGATTTTTGATCAGTTTCAATGCAGAAAAACTGCGTTCACAGGCAGCTGTGCTTACAGATGTTTAACATTTTATTTAACTTTTTAAAAGTTGAATTGGATCATTAAGCTATGACAACTCCAAAGTAACATTTACATTTCAGCAGGCAAGTAATACAAAAGAGTAATTCAGATGTTGCTGGTGATAGGTTAATAGAATTTGTTATAAATATTATTCCTTGGGGACCTTTTGGTGTGGCAAAAGTAGGATGAACTGGGAGGTTCCTGTTGGTGCTGGAGCTGCTGTAGCTGTCATCTGACTCAGCATCATCATCACCAGGGTCAGTCCTCTCCTTTTGTGCATCTAAAAGTATTGATCGACACAGTCAACACTTGATTAACAATGATTTGTTGACAAACACAACATTTATTGTGTGTTGTGCCAGTTTAGTACTAGTAATTAAAAGGAGGTATTTAAATTGACACACTGTCGGTTGGCCCCTGCACTCTGCCGCACGAACATTCTACCATTCTACACAATCATTGAACAGCCTGAATTTTTCCAAAATCACTCACCATCATTAGAGGGTCAGGCTTCAAAAACTAAACATCGTAGGGAATAAGTTAAATACAACTCAAATAGACAAGAGCCGTGCCTACATTTAAATTTGAATGGTGTTTTTAGGTGAACGTATGCCAGAGCAGGAGATGTTTGAAAAAACGTTGCAGATTTGGGACTTTTTGACCTCGTCCCATTCATTCCCTATGGGAAAACGACACAAAAAACTTCATATTTTGGTGTGAAAAACAATAGCAACCTGAGTCCTAACGAGCTGCACATTTTGAAATATTTTTTGTTTGTCAACGGTGCAGGGCGTGATGGTGACAGAAAAAAAGCGGAATGAAGAATAATAAGAAGAGGCGCAAGCAATAACAAGAGTGGGCTGTGGGAGCACAGCCCACTATGGACACCTATACCTTTGCTATAGAGGTGTCCATAGTTGGCTGTGGGAGCACAGCCCACTAATTATACATTTTATTTGTAACTCACTTTACATCAACTCAATTACCTCAAAGTGCTAGTTACAGAGGCCAAGGCAAGATTAGCACGAAGGATTGTATGGTTTTTTGTCCATTTAGAAAATTCAGACTCATGCAGCAAAGGGAGTTGTCAAATGTAATCAAAAACAATGTCAGACATGCACGATATCTTACACAATGAAAGTTGCTCAAATAGAATAGAGATGTTTGTTTTGCTATATTTGGGTCTCAAATTTGATACCCAAATGGAACCATTTTCATTTGTCAAAACTGATTTGGCGCTTGAATGTTCAAATAATGAAAGTGTCTGATTGAACTTGTCAAATCTAACAGTGGATAATTAATCCACTATGATATAGCAATTGGTGGCAGGAGACTGCAAGAAGTCTCAGCCAATTGGAGCAATCAAAGGGAAGGGAATACAAATATAACATACATAAAGAATAAACATTCTTTATGCAAACTATTTGCGCAATGCCCCACCGACCCCGCCTTGCCTGATGCTCTGAACCACTTTTATGCCCGTTTTGAGGCCTCTAACAACTCCCCTACCACCAAGCTTACATCCTCACCAGGGGACTACACATTGAGTGTATCAGAAAGGGAGGTTGCATTCCTGCTACAGAACATAAATCCACGCAAAGCTGCTGGACCCAATGGCATTCCAGGTCGTGTCCTAAAGGAATGTGCAGGCCAACTCTCAGGGGTCATGTGTGACATCTTCAACACCTCCCTGGCACAAGCCACTGTACCAACATGTCTCTAGACATCCACCATCACTCCAGTGCCAAAAGCCCAGACGGTAACCTGTCTTAATGACTATAGACCTGTTGCTCTCACCCCAATCATCATGAAAACATTTGAGAGAGTGGTAATGCTCCATGGTGCGACTAGTCTCGACCACAAGTCTGTAGTAGTTGCGTAGTATTTTAATTCACGGAGGTCATTCTCAACCCTCTCCCGGAGCTGGCCATACAGTTTTCAGATGTGTTCGTATTTGTGTTACCTTTGTTGGCGGTCACAGTAACTCCACACATCTTGCAAATAACTTATTTCTGCTCCACATCCGACTTTTTAAAGCCAAACCATGTCCAAATCACTGACGTGGCACCGTTTTTATTTACCAGCTCCTCCTTCTCCGCTGTCTGTAGGGCTGTCAACGAATATTAAAAATTCGAAGGTGAAAATGTATATTAAAATTAAAACACACGTTCTAAAACCTCCATTAATGTAATATTTGTTTCAATCACTGAATAAAGCCTGCCATATTTGGGACAAGAGGGTCGGGACCTTAAATTGCTTGCACAAAACTCTTGATCAGCGCTCAGCATTTGTTTATTGCTGTTGTTTATTTAAATATGTATGTGCAAAGAGAGTGAGAGCGAGGTCTGCAGTCTTAGCCATTAGTTCATTAACTTGTTTTTGTGAAGGTAATGCGTTGCCAAATGCTCAAACTTAAATAAATGACCTATTCAAGTGGTTATGTCTTGTTGTATTGGTTTGTCCTGTTATTGACGTAATGTGCGTCATTGACATGCACAAATAGATATTTGAATATATTCCATGTTTTTTTTTGGAGGAAATATTCAAATGTCATTTTTGAGCAATTTTAACAGCCCTATGTCTCTGTTCTTGCTGCCATTTTCTCTCTGAGGAAGGTAGGATGATATTGCGCAAATCTCTACCGTGTGCCACATTTTCTACCGCAAATACCGCACAGCGCTAGTCGATACTATATTTGAGAATAAATGAATCCAACCGTCCACAGTTTGCACCAAAGTTTGATACGGTTGTAAAAAGCCTGGACAAAGCCACTGTTTTTGGTTGTCCAACCATGTGTTCATTTCCACTGACATGATTCTGTTCTGCAATGAACAGAATCGTGTAAGTGGTTGCTGCATGCAGTAGGACCGCCTGCAGCAACCAGGCAGTCCTACTGCTTCGTTGACCTTGGGACCCCCTGGCCCTTCTGCCCCATCCTCTTGCGCCAACCGCTACCTGCCATCCATCTGCACAACCATCTGCCTCGCAAAGTACGCAGCAGCAGCAACACCAGCAGTGGCTCACAAGGGGTTTAAACCCAACTCACTCTGGTTTATGGGCCTGATACAGAACATGCACGCTTCGGGCAATTTAAATGTCAACGGTTGCACTCCTAATAACCTTTTCACCGATGGTCCTTTCATGGTGGTTGAGAGGTAAAAACAATACGTACAATATGTGTGTATAGTTAAACCGACACGCGGCATGGGATCTCTCTGCAATTATCCTTTCATAGGCTTTCCTCTTTTGTAAAACATTTTCTAAGCTTTGTCTTTTCACAAAGACACATTGTTCAGTTTGGGCTGAGAGTTAACTGCCTTGGAAAAGAGGATAGGGATTAAATAAATAAGTGTGTGTGAGAGAGAGAGGGGTGAGGGAGACAAAGAGAGAAAGAGACGTGTCTGTTTACAAGGTAGGTACTCTGTATGTCAGAGGTGAGAATCATAATGCTAAGAAATCAGGCTTTCACACAGTATGCTATGGGATTGCATGTGAGTGTGCTTGTGTGTGTGTTTTTTGCCTTACTCTTTAACACTTAACATTCAGTATGCATTACCTTAAATTTAAAATCCATTTAATAGGAAGTAACATTGAAGATATTCCTTAAATCAAAGTTAGCAAGTGCCCTGCAAACTTGAAATTAATCAATAAATGAACATATTCAGTTTCATTGTCTGAGTGTTTCTCTGGACAACCGGGGCTTGGCTGAATATTGCAAGGCTCTTGCTGTTCCATATTGGAGTGTCCTTCTGTCAAATGTCAACAGATAGATTTGAAAATTTTTATATTTATGAATATTATACATTTTGCCACAAATTGTTGCAGAAGAGCAATCTTGATTACATTATATCATTTGAATGCTTGAATTATAAATTGTGAAGTGGGAAGAACAAATGTCTTGAACATCATGTAAAATAGCAAAAGTGAGTAGTTATTTATTTTAATGGCTGGACCAGCTACGACCAAGATCATTCTCATAGGAGCAGCTCCTAACAATCCTGCAATACACACCCTGGCAATCTGAAGCACTGAAAGAATCTACTCCCGCAATCACACCTTTTGGTCGTTGTTGACCCCTTGTTTTAAGGGCTGAGAGTTAGGGCTGTTGTATGTACCATTATGCACTTGCATGTGTTGGTATTTAAAAGCGGAGTCCTTCAGCACTTGAGTTGCCATGGCTTTTCCTACCTCTCCCCTGTTATTGCCCTCTCCCTCTAGACCTTTGCAGAAAGCGTGATCAAACCTTAACAGTTGCCGCAGTGCCGCTCATTTGTTGTTCCTAGGAAATAAAGCCCTGTAGCAGTTGCTAGCTGGCCCCCATGCTGTCAGATTGGTGATGCTCTGCACATTTGCACATTAGGTATTTAGTGTGTCTCTGAAAGTGCTTTTATTTCGTTAGTGTGCATAAAGTGCACTTGGGCATCTTTGCTGGCATGTGTATATGCCCGTTGGGTAAAGGAGTGTTTTTGGTGAAGATGAAGCTAGCGATGAATGGTGAAGAAAAGACAAAAACACTAGCTTTAATGTTATTTACCACATTCACAAATGCACACGCATACACGTGCTTTGCATACAAACGTGTGCACAAACACAAAAGTGCATCTATGCATGGTCACACACAAACACACACTTACACAGACATATAACTGCAGTTTCATCCATTACACACATTTCGTTTTGTGGCTTTGGAGAAAAACACAAACTAAGTAATAAGAATTTCCTTTGATTTCTTTGCGTTTTAAAAGTGTAGCATTCCATAGCTTACAATTTAGCCAGCTCACACATATACACACACACTGTAAACCATATCACTCCCCCTATAAACCCCTATCACTAATAATGATGCTACATAAAGCATTGGAGAATTCTGAATTTATTTTGTGTTCTCTCTCAGGTCTCATTGACCTCTATGACAGAGACATGTTGCTGTGCTTCTGGAACATTGAAATCAATTCAACTATTTAGTGGTTGTTATTATCATTTAGTGTTTTTTTGCATTCATTCATTTGTAGATTCACTTTGTTTTGGTTCACTTTTCTGTCAATCTTCTGAATTGTACTACTTGTTTATATTTTTCGTTACCGAAACCAATTGTAGGGAGCTGTAATACGCACATTGATTCATGAACAACATTCAACACAGCCTTCATCACTTTAGTTGCCTGCCACTTGACAACCTGACTCAAATGGTTTCAACAGATGCTGTTTCTTCATCTGATAAAAGGTCAATGCAATAAGTGATATCATAAACGAGTTGCAAGTCAACCATAACTAGGATCTGGGCTTTCAGATTTTTACCAGCTACCTCTTCTGCCAAAACTGGTTTTGTTTATCTGCTCATTCAATCAAAGGAGGCTTGTCAACTCAATGTCTCTGTGTGATGCTAAATAATAACAAGACTGTGTGTACCTGTTCAGTGCAGCTTTCTTGTCTTTGTTGGGTTTTGGCTTTGCACAATCCATCACCCTAATCCATGGGGGCTGTTGTTGAGGTTTATTCTGGGATGTAGAGGAAAGCTGTCAGAACGTCTCATTTTATGCCTGTCATGTTATGTTAATGATGGTGTGTGTTTGCGTCTGTTCATGTGTGTTTGTCTGTTCATATGTATCTGGTCTATTTTCTATAGCATTACTTGTACTTCTTTTTTAAATCTTATTCAGATTTGTAGTAGCTTGCATTTAGAGTTCAATAGAACCAAAAATGCATAAATGATATGGACCCCATGACAGTAACAGTATTGTCCATTGCAGGCTACAGTTCCTAGCGTCTGAAGAATGCACTCACCCTCTTTCTTCAAATTTCTTATTTGCAGTGCACAATTTTTTCAGCTAACCTTACTTTGGTTAATCTCTTCTTGATTGCTCACCAAAGTTTTGAATGTTGTGGGTGATGTTTGAAAATAATAATAAATAGAATAAATTGTATTTGGCTTAGAATGCTTTGCAGTGTGTAGTTTAATAGTACTAGTGCAGTGCCCGTAGGAATTATGTATTCCTATAGTGGAAGCTTAAGTAGATTGTTAAATTATAATGCCTCTTGCTAGTGTAACCTTAAATAACACAGAAACGCTATCTTTCTGTCCGTATTATGCTTCACTGTCAGTTGATAAAGTTTAGTTTTCACGGTTTTCAATGGAGCAAACTGATACAGAAGAAAGGGCTTAACAACGAATATTCGGATAGTATCTCAAAAGCGCATTTCAAAACTCAGCAAGATGGTAAGAGGTAAGCTAAATACACTTACAGTATGTGGAAATCCAGGGCGCATTGGGTTACTGATACGAACATCAACCAAGTTTATTTTCCGATGTCCGATTCCAAGTTTACTTTCCGACCAACCAGGTGTAGGCCTATCACACAATGATCTGGGGGAGCCCCCCCTAAAACTGGTCCCCTCGGAAACAATACACTGCCGCGACTCTGCGGCCTACGTAAATAATCTAATCATCTTTTTAAAAAAGAATGCAAAAATCTTTGACGATGCACAACTTCGTGCCATGTGCAAGCCGCATCCGAAATCTTAGGTCAGTCTGACTAACCGTCAGCAAGATATGCCCATCACACACAGACACACTCCTTCAATTAATAGATAGATGTTTGATTGTATAAGCATGCCTGGATATTGTAATTCATTCATCTAATGGATTGTGGTTGAGAAAAAGTGTATGAAACAAACACTGCTTGGATCATAGCACTTGGTATGGCTTCTTCCTGCAACTGGAAGGTGCAAAATGGCGTGTTGTAAGAGTCATTGTAGAAGAAATGTCCCGACAAATATATTATATATATACAATATATAATATTTTCCTTATTATGCGTCTTCTCCCATGAATAAATGTGTGCATGCACACTTTTGTGCATGTGTGTGTGTTTGTGTGTGTGTGAGAGAGTGTGGACAAATTAGTGAATTCCAGGACAGTGGCAGGACTGCACTGAAATAACGAAGGCCATTCAGATAGCAACAATTATGCAAGAGTTCCACATCTCATTGCAACTATCTAACACTATGAGGACTAACTCTGCAATATAGTAATTTGATGGTTCAATACATAGCTCGATTAAAAAGTATTTATTCATCAATGAAAATGATGAGAATAAATAATTAAATGATTTCATGTGTTGGAGTTTAAGCAGAGACTCTATAGGACTATATTAGGACCAGTATCTCACTGAATCTTTTAAACTATCTTCCACATGCATCTGGGAAATCATGAAGTGACCTGATTCTGCAGCTCCTAGCTCAAACATTTTGCTCTAAACTTGTCTTCTACCTGTACATAGAGATAGAACCACTTATTGTTGTTTGTAATTACAATTCCTTTCAGGATGCCATCCCCTCAAAATAGATGTAGAATAAAAAAATAAACAAAACGGATGACTTCGCCATTTACAACGCAGGCAATGTCAGAATTTAAGCACACAAACACACACTGGGGCACTCAGACAAAGGAACAGACCGTGACAAACAAACTGAAATGTACACAGACACACACACACATTCACACACAAAACATGCCATGGACACTGCCTCCATGTCAAACGAGATGTTAGCACGCACACACAATGCACATTTACAGTAGGTAGACACACACATACAGACATGCATGCACATACACACACAGTCAGAAAAAGGGAGACACAATACCCAACACACACAAGGCATCCAGACATCCCCAGGGCGCAGCAGGGGCCGGGGAAAGTCAGTTGAGTTCCGTCTACAAGAGGCCTAATCAGGCAACAGTAGCTGTGATCATGGAGTGCCACATGGTGATGTGTTAACGAGCTAATGGCGGTAAAATGCGCTCCTTGCTAGCATACGCACGTTAGCACCAACAAGGAACCCCATCTGCACTGTAGCCCTGTTGCTGCAGCTGACTCAGCTGGCAGTTTCACTGACACCATTTGACCCTTATTGGCATCATTCACTCAGCATGCACGCCACCTCCTTCACCGTAGACATTCACTGTTGCTGAGCATTCTTGGCGTAGACGTACTGTTTCATGATTTAGTTGAAGGCTACATAGATGACTGTAATCCATTTTTGGATGGAACATGCTTTTGGTTTAATCCTTGGCAAATGTGAATGAACCAAAGCTTGACCTGATGTTGATACTCCTTTTGGTCCATGAGCATTGGATTTCTGACTATTTGTGCCTTCCATTGGGATCTTTGCACATAGCTCAAATCTAATACTACAAGAGAAATAGTTTCAAGCGCAAATGATACAGTACTCTTCTATTCTATTTCATACAATGTGAATATATTCAAATGACATTGCTAAGGAATGAACATGCTACATTGCACGATAACACAATTGAACTCAAATAATGAATAGTACACAGCAAATAATTAATAATTAATATAATAACCCTGGTTAATTAAGCTGGTAATATGAACAAAGACACAGATTCAATGTCAAAAGTATTTGTATTTATTGCTCCAAGTTCTGCTAACGATGTAATTTCAACAGAAGTTTAGGTCATTAAGGTAATCAAATGCAAGCAAACAAAGCAATTAGAACGCATACCCCAAACAGATGTTTTTTCCAGAATGATGCAATTCCTCTCTGAGACCCTAGCTGAATAATACAGCTTTGAACTAATGTTGACGAATTACAATAGGCTAAAGAAAATAATGAACAAACAAATCAGGAAAGGTTCTTAAGAAGCCCAAACGAAATGTCTAACAAAATGTGGGCAAAACATGTGATCTAATGACAAAGTTAGACACATGTTAGCATACCTCACCAGAATTATTCATCGAAATAGCAATAAGCCAAACAGTACGAACCAACCTTTAATTAGCTAGGTGTGATCCACGTAACTGTTGTCTATAAGTCGAGTCATCTCTGTGCATATTATGGCTGCATTAATAATTGTCCTTGGTGTGGAACAAGTCAAACATAGTATGTTGGGCCAGGCTACAACCAGTTGGCCTAGCTCGTTCTAGCCTCCCATTAGCTGTCCAATCAAATGCAACTGGCCACTGTTGGTATGCTGTTGGTATTCTGTATCTGACATCTGTACGTCAAGCTTTAAATCCTACAGCAGTGGACCTCAAGAAAGGAGTGGAACCATACCGCCAAACTAAATTGTAATACATCTATGACAGAATCCTATAGTGCAGAAAGTGTTATTAATTACAATCCTGGCATCTGCAGGAACTGCAGGGAAGCTGAAAAAGAAGGATTATGTCCTTTTCACAAGACCTAATAGGAACCCCACCAGCCATTGTCAAATTATTTTCATGTTCAAGGATCCCTTTTTTCAGCTGTATTTCAAAAACAATGAGAAAGACGGATGTGTATGAGCATGACAATGAGTTGAATATGATACCTTATACTTTTAGATTTACCAGGCATGAAAATCACTCCCCTTTCGGCGAACTTCGCCGTTTTGAAACCAAAATAGGTGACCTACGTGAATCATGTAGATTTGATGAGAACATTTTTAGGGGGTAAGTACGCACCGTTGGATGACGAGTGGAAGACAAGAGACAATCACTGCCGCTGAGAGTCTCTGAACCGCAAACAGGTGCACGTGCGTAAAGGGACCTGATTGAGCAGTTCGCTTCGCTCGTGCTGACCAGAGCGTACACATCACGAGCAGTATACACACTCGCACGCCTCTCTACCAAGTCCATTCTTGTGTGCGCTACTAGCGCAAGCGTAGCGCAAACACAGTCTTGTGGGCGCACTCTTTCTCGCTGGCTTGCTCAGGTTTCCGGGAGATTTGTGCATGATTTGCGGGCATCAGGGAGAACTTGCTATTAATATGTGAGAGACTCCCGGAACTTCCGGGAGACTTGGGATGTCTGAATAATGTAAATGCCGGTAAGAAACTGTTCTTAAAGGTGTCGTTCACCGGTAAACCGTTTTTCCTTTTCCTTTTGAGATATGATAGG
>JAOPJJ010000002.1:2114345-2128340 GCA_027122795.1 Enchelyopus cimbrius
CACACATATTCACAAGGACACACGCACACACACACAATAAATCCCGAAAGGTTAGATTGATCTTAGCCGTAGCTCATTCCTCGTCCCTCTCATATATCTCTCTCCCCTACCTCTGTCTATCTCTCTCTCTCTCGCCATCCATTTCCCCCCCCTGCCCCTCTCCCTGACCTCTCCACTCTCACGCTTATTACATCATGACCTCTACCCTCCTGATATTTTTCATTCCAATTCGTATCACGCTCTCCTTGTCTCGTCCCTTATGTATTTATCATTCAACAACTCCGCAGAACTCTGTGTTTTACCCTGTTCTTTTCCAGCCCTCTCCCCCACTTTACCTCCCTCTTCTCCCCCTCTGTTGGTATGTCCCTCCGCTGTCTGCGGTTCCCTGGGCCTCATTCTGTGAGTGCCAGGAATAGTTCCCTATAAATCACGCCTACCCTCACATACATCACAGCAGGTACGCACGGCCAACACTCTGGATGCCGGGTGGCACAATAAGCACAAGCGAAAAAAGAAAAAAAAGCATGCACACCCACATGCACGTACGCATACGCATACATTTATTGCATCAGCAAGCCTCACTGCACTCCTTGTGATTCTTGCTTGAGGAATCACTCTCTCTCTCTCTCTCTCGCTACCTCCCTCTCTCCAGCTTTCCCTCTCTTTCTCCCTCGCTCTCCAACTATTTCTCCCTCTTTCGGTTTCCACATAAATGCACACATCTCTTTATGTCTCAGTATGTGTTTGACAGCAGAATATACCGTATAAGTCATAGAAATCCCCCAAAGAAATATCCATACACATACCCCACACACACACACACACACCACAATGCACAAACATACACATAGACACACACAGTCAGATGATCATTGAATGAAACAGCGGCCAAGTCCCTCTTATAATAACTTGCCACCATTCAAGCAGAGCATAGAGTGGGAAGCAGACATCAGCTCTCCCTGATGAGATTCTCAGCCAGAGGAACGTGACCTGTGTCCAGATCCTAGCCGTCCTTCCCTCAGCTCTCTTAAAGGGGACAGCTGTATCTTTGTCTTGATGTTGTGCTGTGTTTCTTGTTTAGGGGTATGTCATAATTGGTGGTGATGCAATTTAGTGAAGGTTTAAGTTTCTGTTAATTTTGTGCTTTAAAAAAGAAAAGATGAAAGTTTATCAAACGTAGACGTTTCAATGTTGTTGTTTCATGGGTTTTAATGTTCAGGCAGATGGCTTGATACTTTTTTTTGAATGTAATATGAGTGAAAAATACACAGCAGTGTAGTGCCCGAGCTAACTGGCTATGTGTGGTACAACACACAGGATGATTTCCTCTCGGGGCAGTCTCTTGCAACATGCAGTCTATGCTGTTGCATAGGGCCCCCAAAGACACAAGGGGGCCCCCAAGCTACCATTGAAGCCATTTTTTGTGTTAGTATTTTTAGTTGTTCTCATTAAAGTAAGTGGTCTGTCTTGTTGTGAGTCGGGTGAAAGCACCCTAAGCAATTTAAAATATCCATTTCAACAAATAAATTAATAAACAGATACACATACATCAGCTTTATATATATATATATATATATATACTTTTAGACCTAAAAATATATATACTGAAGTGCAGCGTGGGGCTGTGATTGAATGATGACCGGTGTCGTCCATGATTCTCAAGTGTCGTGATCAGCGCTGCCGCCACTGTCGTATCAGTCAGTGGTTGGCTCAGCGAGGCAGTCAATAAACAGGACAACAGAGGTCCCGTACGGGACAAATACATTCGGCCTAATATACGGGACGTCCGGCTAATAAGGGACGGAACCTTGGCAACCCTATACGCAGCCCCCAAAATTCAGCAGACTGCAACTTGGCTCGTAACTCCCCGTTGATGGTGTGAGCAATGCTCTGCGTGATCCGTGTGCCCTCTTCACCAGAATGATAAGAACCTCCGACATTTACTGCTAGCCGCTTCAGTAAAGGAACATCCTCACAATAGGAAGACATGGTAAGTGGGTGTTTAGCATTATTGAAGGCGAGGAGAAAAATATTAAAGAAGAGCATGCTGCTGTTCATGCAGCTTGTATTGTCAACTGGTAAGCGGGCGACTGAGCAGATGTCCACTTTTGCCTGGACCGGTCCTTTTTTTTAGACCTAAAAATGTGTCCAGGCTGAATTTATATGTATCGTTGACGTTCTTGTTCTACTACAGTTTATTTGTATAGCACATTTCAGCAGCAAGGCAATTCAATGTTCTTTCAATGTGCACCAAATTAGTGATGCCTTTCCCCTACTCATTTATTTGCATTGAGTTGATGCATAATTGAGTGGATGCAAAGTGCATTTGGATTTTATTTTTTTAGGTGACGAAACACCATAGGAGCTGCTTAATGTCTGTTGATTTTTGGACATCTAGTTGACAAGCAACAAGTGTAAGGTTGGATGAGAAGTGATCGGTCAAGTACGGAAAAGCGTGCAGTAACGCAAGTGGGCGTACACATTTTGGATTTTTGTCGTGCAGAAGCATACCAGTTATGCTATACATTTTAAACTTCAACATTTTAAATATACTAGTGCAGTGCCCATAGGAAGTATGTATTCCTATAGTGGGAGCTTAAGAAGCCTAGATTTTTCAATTATGGCCAAATGAGGCAGTGTGTGAAGGTTGGATGTACAAAGAGGTGTATACACTCCTGTGTATTGTGACCTTAAATAACACAGAAACGCTATCTTCCCGTCCATATTATGCTTAACTGTCAAGGTAATAAAGTTTTGTTTGTACTGTTTTCAATGGAGAAAACTGATATGGAAGAAAGGGCTTAACGAATATTCTGATAGTATCTCAAAAGCGCACTTTAAAACTCGAAAGGTAAGATAAATACCAGCCTGGTCTCACAGGAATCCTTGAAATAACAACAGGTAACGCTTAACTCAAAATCAGTGGGTGGTGGGCCCACGGAAACACTCAAATGTTTGTGAAACAAACATGGATTTCGCTCCAATGCAAATTAATGAAACTCGTGTCATTAACTAACCCTAACCGTAACGGTAACCCTTCACGGAAATGTCAGCGTCCGTTGTATTGTATTGAGCAAAATCTGCACTGAGTTGTTGAAACGGGCATCCATGTGTGGGCCACGGGATATAAGAGTCTTTAACTTGGAGTCAAATCTGTGTGTGTTACACGGAAAGAAATCTGTGTGTGTTTCACAGAAATGTCAGTGATTTCATGGTCCCACCACGGATTTTGAGTTAAGCGTTACCCGTAGTTATTCCACGGATTCCTGTGAGATCATGTTGCAGCTACACTTACGCGGAAATCCAGGGCGCATTGGGTTAGTGATGTGGGGCGGAGCCCCCACTTTCCACGTAGGCTATCAACCAGTTTAGGCACATCACAATGATGTGGGGTAAAAAAAACTTTAAAAATCTCTTTTTGAAAAACATTGCAAAAACAATGCAAAAATCTTCAAAAATCGAGGCTGCAAAACTTTGTGCCATAAGCAAGCCACATCTGAAATCTTAGGTACGTAGGTATTTGTTCTCAACACAAGGTAGCATGCCATGGCCAGGAAGTTCTCTGAAATAGTGCCCACAAACCAGAGTTTCAATGACATTGTTACATGCCACTTTGCATGCTCACAGACTTGGAGACTGAGGGGTGTGTAGCTAGAATTATGATTGAAGCTGTGAAATAAAATGGATGCCAATGTTAGCCAACTGCCCAATTTTACCACAGACACACACCACAGGAGGGGTGAGTGGAACCATTTGAGATAGAAATTATCAATAATCAAACTAAGTCCCTCAAAGTGCACTTGATTGATGCATTTAAAGATCAAATGCATGCCCCCAGAACTCCTCAGAGGGTTTGGAATCCCCCCACCATAGTTTCACAAAATTGCGTCCTTCAAACCACTGTGTTGTTTGGTGCCCTCACAAGGCCCTTTGTCTCCTCTCATTTCTACTTACATACATTCTTTAAGATGCTTTTTAAAAAACAATAAACGCTAGGTCATGACTTTAGATTTCAAAGATTGCAATTATATAAAATCAGTTTTAATGCCATGATTATTGTATTATTGATGTATTTTACCCACCAACAACATCCACCTAGATGACATTTAATCTGGTTAAATTCAGTAGCAGCTACCGGGATGCATTTCTTAAGTTTCACTGTACATTTCAGTGTCCTGTTACAGTTTAATTGTACAAGTAAGTTATCGGTAGTAAGTGATGTAACATTCAACAGCATGTTCTCTAAGTCATCAAATCATGGAGCAACATGACTACACAGTGTGTTTAGGGTAGGAGTATTTCTATGAAAATATTCTCCCTGCTTTTCACGTTCTTCACTAATATTTACCAGAGATTCATTATAATACCTTCATTCACCTTATTCCATCGTGAAATGCATTAGGATGCACTGACGTTGTATGCAGTTACTTTCAAAATGTAATATATAAGATGTTTACTTTTAGATAGTAACTTCCATTTGATTTCCATTTACTTTCATTGAAATAAAGTCAAACTTTTGCGTACTTGTTGCAACATAAGGGGGTGAGGAGTTGACTGTCCAATCTTGGACCCAAACCTTTAGAGAAAGACGAGGCCCTTGTGAATTAGGACCTCAGAACTCATGTCAGCCATTCACTCCACTTCATACCATCAATAGCCTATTGTTCCAAAGTCCAACCACTCAAAGGAAAGCCACAGTGTGGCTGCTGCATAAAGAGAATGCATCATGTACAGTGAAGTATTGTGTGGAGAATATTTTTGTCTTTAGAAATTATGAAACCATGCAGTCTGGGACGTCGTCATATGGCTTATTTGGTTTGGGGACTTCTCTGTGAAAAAGGCGAAGGAAATCCCCACGTTGGTTCAGCCCCGCTGGAGTCACGCTTAGACAACGCCTATACAGACCATGATTGTTATGACAATGGAGCCATAGACATGTATTTATAACTTACCACGGATATATATCTTGATGATCGACAAGTCAATATCATGTATCCTGAGGTGAACGTCTTCATATGACATGAAAATAAGCTCATCCTCTCCTCCATCATCGCAAGGTCGCATCAACCTTATCGTTCATACATGTTCATAAAAATGATTCTGCATCAAAATAGGCGGTGATCTGTCAATGCGGAATTTGCTACACAAATCTGGCCAGCACTATGGATGAAAATGGATGGCAAAAGTATTGCTCACGTAGAAACATCATAAGCGTACATGTGGAAATGTGTAAGGTGGGGAAATGGGTCTGGGGATAAAATATTCAATACAATATGCATATTTCTTTACTCAGGAAATAATTTTTTTTTTCCTAATTGCACAACATACAATTGCAATTCTTTCTGAGAATTGTTTAAAATGTACGATAAAAAATGGTTCTCATACATTTTGTGCTTTATGCAGAAAATAAATGGGCAGTCACTGGAGAGAAATGGACAATGCCCCCTCGCAAACAATTTTTCCTTGGTAGAATAATAACTCAATAACCAAACGGGAAAGAAGCCGTCACCCTGCACTAAACATTTTGTGGTTTCCGGGACTGGCTCAGTGCCGGAAACCAGAGACACACACACACACACACACACATACACACACACACACACACACATTGTATGTGCTTGTGGACAGGCATGACATTTTCTGTGGGCTGTTTTCAAAACCTCCTTGGCGCCCCACCTCAGACACTCTTTACCAACAGTATCTGATAACCAGCTATCGATTTATACTCTCCCTTCGTCTCTTTCTCTCTATCACTCTGGTCATCTCTCTATTTCTCTCACTCACTCTGGCTGTCTCGCTCTCTCTCACTCTCACTCACTCTGGCCTCACTTTCTTTCTCTGACCATCTCTCACTCTCTCACTTACTCTGGTAGTCTCTCGCTCTCTCACTGACACTGGCTGTCTCTCTCTCCCGCTCTCTCTCTCTCACTCTCTCTGGCCGTCTCTCACTCTATCCCTTACACACAGTGCTGGCATGTCAACAGACTCGTGCCGCTAGAGTCTGACAGAGAAGACAGCACATCCCTCCAGGAATGAAAGGCAGCTAATTACGGAGGAAATTGAATGGGGAGATGGGATTATGATAGAATCCAAACCAACTCCAACTGAAAGTGGATGGATTGGAGGGTGCAGTAAATGAACACACGCGTGATTCTCTATGCGCCTGACTATTTCATATTTCACACGGTTCTTTCTATCGTGTCGTACTCCTCGGATATTCTTTTACTCCATCGCTACAGTTTCTTATGCCGTTTCCTTCCCTTCCCTTATCCTCTTAGCTGCCTCCTCCTGTCTTTGCTGCGTGAAAACGATGAAGTCATTGAATCCTTTCTGATATCACAAAGCACATGTGAAGAGAGACAGTCTCAATCTGTGAGGAATGGATTGGAGCGAGCCGGATAGAGGCCCGGGGTTGTGAAACATACAGCATAAACTCAGAGGGATACAACCGCCTGTTCTGCATACCTTATTTCCTTCCTTCCTTCCTTTCCTAGCTGATCTTTCAATCCAATCCATTTAGTCAAATCTTCCTTTCTCTTGTCCGCCCCTACTCCTATCCTGATAGAGATGTGATATGATCTATTTAAAAACAGCAACTGTAATTTAATTATTACAAAATAAAGTGTAATTGACAGTTTTAATATATACACTAACATAAACACTATTATGCCAAGTCAAGCTCTAACTCGTCAAACTTATCTACTAATAATGTTCCCTGATATCTGATCCATATATAGTTCTGTATTATTATATAGGGTCATGAGAGTATATTGAGACTAGTGCATCACATTTTGCTTGAACACAACACAAACTGCACAATAAAAGGCACTTCAAAGGCTAAAAAAGACAGAATAAGAATCATTACACGCGTTTGGGCGACTAAGGGCACATAAAGCCAATTGTACTAAATGAAGGCAAATATAGTTGGGCAAATGTCAGTCATTGTGCTGTTAAATTCAATTTGGTACAGTAAAAATAAAATTTATATTTTTTTTATACAACATATTGTACACAATAATGCATACATAGATAAAATACCCTTTTTTGACACCTTGTTTCAAAATGTATGCGGCCTTTTGATCAATGATTCAATCTTACAGACATTTGCAAACAAATCTATTTGTCGGACAGCATGTGCTATAGATCAACAGGTTTCATCTTTCCAAACAACATTCAATAATGGAAGTCTGTAGCAAATATGAAAGGCATCCATCTGACAATTAAAAGACTCCTTCTGGTCGTTCTGTCTGAACAAAACTGAACAGTGCAGACTTGCGTTTTGAATTATATTCAAAACCAACATGACCTCACAGGAATCCGTGGAATAACCACGGGTACTGCTTAACTCAAAATCCGTGGTGGGACCATGGAATCACTGAAATTTCCGTGAAACACACACATATTTTGTTACGTGAAACACACAGATTTAATTCCGTAAAACACACACAGATTTTGCTCCAAGTTAATGACACTCATATCCTGTGGCCCACACACGAATCCCCGTTTCAACAACTGAGTACAGATTTTGCTAAACAGACGCTGACATTTCCGTAAAGGGTTAGGGTTAGGGTTGGTTAATGATACACAAGAGTGTTATTAACTTGCATTGGAGCAAAATCTGTGTGTGTTTCACGGAAATTTCTGTGATTCCGTGGGCCCATCACAAATTTGGAGTTAAGCGTTAAAGATGATAATCCAGGAGTAGGGCCAAGATCACTTTACCTGAACCCTCACATTCATCTTAAAAGAGTTCATAATCAGAGTTTCATGGTTTGAGGGAACACTTGATGAATGTGTTCGGGTCAATATGGACATTAAACCAAAGCGTGCACCAAGCACGTGACTTTCTAATTGTCTTCCTCATTGTCTACTTTTCTGGCCGATTGCTTCATACATTATTCATATTCAGATTTTCTGCTTTCAATGTGATAAGAAACCTTAACTGTGTTGGTGGTGATTGAGTTTGAATCATTCTTCAATCATTTTAGATTATTTCAATGATTGATGGTGTTTTTGATTGGATTCAACTACTAAATACTTCTGGATCAATTGCTGTTTAACGTACAGTGCCGTAGATTACTAACTTAGTATACAACGTAATATACAAGTTCAATATTCAGGTAGTTGTCAGAGCAGTGAGGCAGGGTACTTTATTGTGTTTTACTCTCAGCCAAACTGTTCTGTAGTAAAACTTCAATGTTTACCTTTTTTGTTTACGGCATTTCATAAGACCAAAATGCTATTTGTGGCAGGCGTGGGTACACTGAAGGCTGGTTGGCAGAATTGGTTACCATGGTTTAATCAGCCAGATCGGTGTTGTCTTTTCATGTTGATAGTGTGACTTAGCTCAAACTCTGTGACTGGTTCTCCTTTAAAAACAAATAAAAGTATTAGCTAAACACTTGATGTGCCTCACCTCCCTATCACAGGTGCTCATCCATTTAGAGCTCTGAAATCCTCTACACTATACATAACAACATATGCTGTCTTTTCTCAAAGCACTACACAATAAGAAGAATTCCGTTTGGTCAACACTGACAAGAAACCTGCTACACACACGCACACTGACACACACAACTACACTTGCACAAAAGTCAATATGGCCCGGTCAATGAACCGTGTACTGTATGTGACACATATACGTGTGCATGCATGTGCATGCACGCACACACACACACACACACATACACACAAAAACATCTGAATAGGATCTTTTCCACTGACAAAACTGAGGGCACAGTTTCTATTGAGCCCAGCCTATTGATTCTCCCGTGCACCCCCTCCTTACTATTTCACATCCTTTTGCACTCTCTCGCTCTTTCTCTCTCACCTTAATCCCTTTATCCCCCCTGACTCTAGCTAGTCAATATCCCCCTCTCTCTCTCCCTCCCTATCTCGCTGCCTCTCTCTCTCTCCTTCCTCACCTCTGCATCCTCCTGTAGTTGGCCCTACAAGCCCCGACACAAAGAGAAGACAGCTTTTGAGATAAAGACGACGGCCTAATTTGACCGACAGACGGGCAGCCAGCACCTATGCCCTCTACCGGCCGCTGTGGAGCCCCAGCAGTCTTACATGTAAGACGCTACCGATTCAATTCGTTTTCAAAAATCTTTTTAGGCTGCGATTCCTGCTTCACACACGTTAACCACACTAATGTGCATGTGAATTCCTGGGCATGTCTCTTTCATACTTTAACAAAACAATATCTGCTGGAAGATTTCAATATCAGCCTTTCCTACTGAAAGGCCAAAACACGTAACAAGGAATTTGGGAACACTTTACAATAACAGTTCATTACATCAATTCAAATGGAGCCATGCAGTAATAAGCATTATTATATTCCATTAGCACATGGGTTAGGGTTGGAGTTTGGGAGTTAAGGGAACTCCCAAAGAGTAAGAGCTAACCCTTATCCTATTGAATAATGTAAACGTTAATACCTTAGTGAACATCCACACCATTATCTTAATATAGACATCATCAGTACATTTAAGACACCCTCAATAGAAGATTTCATAAGGAGTATTCCGGTATTTTACGCTTTAAGCCTTATTTCCAGTTTGTTTATGATGTAATAGATCGGTTTCATCATGAACAAACTGGAAATACGGCTTAAAGTGTAAAATACCATAATTCTCCTTTAACGGTGTAATGAACTGTCACTTAAAGGCATAGTCTGGTATTTTACACTTTAAGCCTTATTTCCAGTTTGTTTACAATGTAATAGTTTGGTTAAGGTGTTAATTTCGCCGAAATGCTGTGTTTAGAGACGTTTCGCTTTTTTGCTAGCTCCTCTGTAGAGGTCCATGGGCACGAATCATCGGTCCTAAAGCAACATTAAACGTTTGTTTGCAAAGCTGTGAAACTCACCGAGTGGTCAATGGTGTTCGTAATTAAAATGAACACCTGAACCGATCTATTTCATCGCAAACAAACTGGAAATAAGGCTTAAAGTGTAAAATACCGGAATATGCCTTTAATGCTTATTACTGCATTAACTAGTGTTAATTAATGGCTGATAATGTATCATTATTGTAAAGTGTTACAAATAAAAAAATTAAATGAACATGCGTTATTATTCCATGAGTACATTTTGTTATATATACAGTATATGTATACAAACGTATATATACAAAAATATGTATACAACAAACACAAAGCAATAGACAATATGCATTTGATAGACAGTGTATCTAGTTCATAAAACCTACACAGGACAGGAAAAAAAATACCCTACAGACTACGACTACCATTTTTAAATTCATTGAAATGTGAGGTTTTCACTAATGAATGTGTGCAATAATTTTTAACAGGAAATCCATTTCACATCATAAACAAAAATGTTATTAACTACGATGGCGCTATAAATATTCTGAGCCACGGACCACTGTTGGTGCTCAGGGTGAGCAGTGTGTGTGTGTGTGTGTGTGTGTGTGTGTGTGTGTGTGTGTCGGGGGGGTTGTTTGGGTGCCTCATCGCCACTCAGTGGTGAAAAGATCTGCTGGTATCCGGTTTGCTCAGGAACAGAGACCTGTCCATCGAAACCCATGGAACACCCGCATTGGCCCCCACGCTGGCCCGGGCAAGAAAGAAAATCGGCCAACTGGCCCCACGAAATCCGAGAGGGGAGCTGACGCAGACTGACCCAACAATTGTTTCCACCGAACACCGCAGAAATAGGAGCTTACTCGTCCCCTTCTCCATGACCACGGAAGCCAGCCGGCCCAGGGTAGAGTGAGACAACATGGGAGGGGTGTCACACGGAACATATTAACATGTAAATACATGTGCTATTCTAGCACAGGGGTATCGCTCGCAACACAGCACTCTGAGAGAACGACGATCCCCGGATGAGCTCCCTAACTTGATAGGGCTTTGTCAAGTCTGACCGGTCAGCCCTCATCAGACATGCAGGTCTCTGTACTCAACACTGTTTACACGCCTGTAAGACAAGTACATTCAAAACTTCAATGGAGTTTAAACTTGAACAATAGGGATGCGAAAAGGCAACCAAATTGAAATGGTAAAACCATAGTTATTAATCCATTATACACACATTTTGCAATGCTAATAGCACCAGATATTAAGGGAATTGAGCAAAAAAGCTAAATAACAAATGAGCGGAATACAGATCTCCAACAGATAAAGAGTTTGAATAACTGGCAGGGTTTTGGATTAATCACTGCAAAAAGTGTTTCCTCTCTCTGATTATGATGGATTTATATAATACTGTAAACAAAAACCTAATGACGGGTTGCATTTTTCCTAAAGCAGACAACTGGAGCCAACATGGACTTTGTTGGCAGTTGAATTGGAAATGATAGCATAATCACATAAATCATAATTGTCGGAAAGTCATCACATTGTTATAGTTGTTTGGGTTTTGTTTTTTTCACGATAATAACAAGTTAATTGGGGTGGCTCCTTGCCATATTTGTATGTACTCATTCCATTGTAACATATGTTCTGCTTGCAGATACCTTTTATCTTTTAATTAATCACAACAATTTGTCTTATTTTCCTCTGATAGATGTTTGAATAAAGTACTTCCATCTGCAATGTCGAAATTGCCTGGACTAAATCACCCTGAAGCTTGTAGCTTGTAGAAGTTTTTTGCAGGTTTGTGTGTATGTATGCGTGGGTGGGTGAATGGCATACCCATTTAGCATTTTAAACGTATCTGTATTTCTCCCTTCTTTAAGCTTCATTACACTGTGGTGCATAATGATGCAATTTACTTTCCCACTCTACTGTTGCTGACCTACATCTTTGCAACTTATTACAACCTCTCAGTGTGTGGCGTCCATCTGCAGTGCTGGTGATTATATTGCACAGTGCAATTTACCATTGATTCAAATTCAGGTGAACTGGTAAAGGTCCCATCAGTGATCCTAGGCCGAAACATAAATGATCACATTCATCTGATCTTTCCTCATGATCCGCTAGCTGCCCGCCCCATAAGCAGGCCGTCAAAAAACCCTGCATCTCTGTAGGCAGCCTATGCTTCGAGATCGTACACAAAAACAAATGGTATCACTAAACTAATGTCAGAATCGCTGATACATCCTTTAAAGGTTTGAAAAGCACCCAACAAGAGGACAGGGATACATGTTTTGATGTGTGGTGAATGATCCAGGGCAGGTGTAGCACATAACACTAATCAGGGTCTGTTCCATTTATGTACCAGCGTGCACCAGCAGAGCGAAACCCGGTGCAGCTAACACGCACAGGGTGCCGGTGCTCTGGCATACATAACACAAAGGCAGTCGCTGTGGCACAAATGAATGAAACACAGCTAACGTTAGGAGCAACACCTGTGTTCTCCCTGCCACAAAGCCGATCCCAAAGAGATGGATCTATTGAGATGAATAACAAATGAACCCCTGGTACTCTTCATGAATTCATGATTCTAGAGGGAAAAGAACAGAGGTAGACGCATGTACATCACAGGGAAAACCTCAAGGCCATGCTACAAATTCTCAGTGCGAGCAGCCATGGTCACGGAGAGGATTCAGTGGGTGAAGCGGTGAGTGAGTGGGTGAGTAAGGGAGGCAAGTGAGTGCGTGAGTGAGTGAGCAAAGTGTACAAAATTGATAGTGTGGGTGAGGTAAGTGAGGCTAGCATAGAATGAGGTTGCAAATTAAGAAAGGTTAAAAAGCGTGTGTGAGGGAGTTTTCTGAGTGTGCGAGTCAGTGGGTAGCGGTTGAGCAAATTGGAAAGAGAGTGAAGTAAGTGGGTGAGTGAGTGAGCGGAGCATGAGGGATTGAGTGACATTAATCAGCATGTGTGTGAGTAAGAGTTTTAAGGGTGTGAGTGAGTGAGGGTATGATCATATTAGCAGCCATGTTAAATGACGGTTACTGCCCACGGAAAACATAAATGTAATTGATGTTTTAAGTGGATGTGGAAAAAATAAACAGTCTCTGCGTAATAAGGACGTTCAGAATGGATGGACATGGCACAGCAAACGAAAAACAACGTAAAATTGATTGGATTGTGGCAGGATGAGATTATTATAATTGTTCCATGAAAAAAGCCACTGAAGCACACATTCGTATTCACATACACACTCACACACAAACGTACACACACTTATACATTCAGTCACACACACACACACACCAGTGAGGCCGTGGAAATACCTTCTATAAATCAAACAAACTAAGCCCTTATGCTTCAAAGTCATCTCCGGATCGCTTATCCACACACAGAACTACCCTATAGGAATACCAATGTATAGCTCTCTATCTCTATGATAGAAGACAGAGAGACGGCCCAATGATAAATAGGACAGAGGTCTGAAAAATGGGTTGGCTGAAGAACGCGTGGGGGCTGGAGAGAGAGAGAGAGAGAGAGAGAGAGAGAGAGAGAGAGAGAGAGAGAGAGAGAGAGAGAGAGAGAGAGAGAGACAACCAGAGAAAGGCAGATCATGAGAAAGGGAGAGAGAGATTGACAGAGAGAAACAAAGAGAGAGAGATTGACCAAGTCCCTTCCTCCCTCCACATTCATATACATATTTGCAATACGAGTATGTACAGGTTCTACATGTACATTTCTATGGGGATGGTGATGGCGGGGCATTTGAGGGGATCAGTTTGTCTGTGTGAATGACAGTTTTTCCAAAGATACCGCATTCCACTCACTCTTCCACTCACTCACAGTAAGCCAGTCAACAATACACACACACACACACACAAGCACATGCACACACACACACACACACACACACACACACAGCACACGCACATCCACAAGCACTGACAAATTCGGGGATGGGCGATGAGGGAAGAGAGTGTTCTGAGCTAGAAAGACTCCTCATTGGTGTGCAAGGCTGCACATGTTTCCAACCCTACCGCGCGTGTGTGTGTGTGTGTGTGTGTGTGTGTGTGTGTGTGTGTGTGTGTGTGTGGTGGGAGGAGGTCTCCCCCTGCATTGTTGTGAGGAAAATTGATAGCAGCTAAAAATAGCGTGTTACCTTTATGAGCCTACAACGGA
>JAOPJJ010000002.1:2128440-2139269 GCA_027122795.1 Enchelyopus cimbrius
CCCAGCACACCACTGCGGCAGCAGAGGAGATCAGAGATGAAAAGCGCTCGTTGGAGACACAACAGCCCTCCGCCCTTGGATGGTGATGGGGTGGAGATGGGGTGGAGGGGGGGGGGCTTGATATAAGGAGGTTCATTGGTTCATTTTAAAACATTAAGGATATCTTGCCGGATGGCTTCGAAAAGTAGCAAAGGAAGGAAAAATTACGTTTAAAAATAAAGCAGCTATGTCTGGATGGATTATGGGTTACAAAAAATAAAAATAAACATTAGTCATTCATTCGCTTTGGTGTACCTCATTACAACCGCTCTCGAAATAGCTTTCCCACTGTGCCAAGCCGTGAGTCACACATACAAGCCACCTACATTCAACAACCTCAGCAGAGTGGAGCGCCACCCATTAACAGCAGTGCACCCCCCCCCCCATGCAGTACACGCAGCATACCTGCAGCACCTGACCCAGAGCAAGATTCCTCCTCTGACCCGGAACATCACACCCAGCAGCATGACGGACAGACAGATGATCAGCAGTGAACCCAGGGCTCAGGCGTCCTTATTGGAATGCACCCCTGGATGGTTTTACACTTCAGCACCCTGGACAACTACCCCACCCCGGTAGAAACTAAACAAAGCATGCAGAAGCGTCTCACAAAAGGCATAGAGGGGGCCACTTTAAAGAATAATACGAGAGAATGTGCTCATTGGAAGTTCATTCAGAGGCACCACAAAGAGTTCCTGCCAATTTAAATTAAAAGGGACTGAAAACCGGATTAGCATGAGAGTGGCTGGCCGGGTTCAAGTCTGTCACTCATCGCATGGGTCATTAAATGTGCAAGGGGAGGAAGGGCAGAGGGGGCACTTGATACAACGATATGATACACACACACACACATGTGGCCACAACAAAAACCCACACAAACAGACCGTGCGAATACAACAGCTTTTTAAGTGTATATGGCGTAATGGCTGTTGAGGGAGCGAGGGCGCTGGCCGTGTGCTAACCATTCTTTGGACATGCTCTATGCTGATGCTGGCTATGAGTACATGGGAATGCTACAGATGGCTGGGGGCTGGGGAGCTGAAACCTCAGGAAGCATTGCGTGGGTTAAAGCATTGTATTGCCTTTTGACATTCAAAGTTTGTGTATTTCCAGTCTAAAGCCCCTGTTGGCATTTTATGTACATTGGTGATAATATGAAAAAATTATTATTGGGGATACGGGATGATAGAGTTGGAATTTCTGAAAAGGTTGGACATCTGATTAAATCAATTCAAAGACGCCATATACAACCCGTTCAGCCAGTAAGCCTATACAAATCAAAAGTGGATCAGGTAAACAAATAGCAATTATAAGAAAACAGGTTTTGAAAGAGAGAGAGATAGCGCAAGGGAGTAGGAGTGTGGGGTAGGGAGAGAGGAGGGAGCGAGAGGGTGCTAGGCAGAGGGAGGGAGGGAGAAAGGGAGGGAGAAGAGAGTCAGAGAGCAATGAGAGAAGGGAAGGAAAGGCTGCCTGTGCCCTATTTTCCCAGTATTGCGGTCTGTGAACGCGCACACAGCATTTCAAAACAGCACAGCACAGTCACACGTCATCCACAAATAATATTCACGTCAAACTCCAAAAGTCTTCACAAAGTGCTTCAGTGAAAATTTAATTGGAGCGCTTTGTTGCGCGGTATTGCTCCCCTATAGCATACAACGTTCTGCATGTCTCTAAATCGTACATATCCAAAGACAATTACATTGAAAGTAAAGTAACAGTATTTTTTTCCAGAACTCATAAATACATAATTTTCCAACCAATCTGAAGTAAGGTTTTCATTTTTTTTCAGTGGACAAATAGATTTTGCTGTTCTATTTTACATAAAGATGTAATTGTTTAAAATACACTTCCAAAAAGGGAAACATTTGAATTTTGCAGAGCATCCTTGATAAAATACTTGAGTGCAAAGGCACTTACTGGAGTAAGTAGAGTAAGATTTTGCTGCATTTTGATATTGAAACATTTTTTGACACTCACCATTTATCTGTAGAGACTAAGTATGTACAGGAATGTCCATTCGCTGTGTCTCCTCTTCTACAAGATAATCGTTTAATTTTTTTTTTCTGTTTCGCACAGGAAAAATAAAAGTTTTATGAAAAGCACAAAGCCATATTGTATTGTACATGGTCCTGTCCAATCATATCAGCCACCACTCTCGTCCTATCGCGATTCCTCAAAAAGAAGAAATAATTTAAATTTGAAGGAGAAAAATAGAACTGCATAATAATATATACGTCTTATATTCCTTTTTATACATTTGGAAAATAAAAGGAGGAAAAACAAGAAGAAAAAAAGTCAGCAAAAGTCTCCAACTAGCTTCCAGTCAATCATGTGGGATCAAACACAGAGAGATTGATAGATATATAGTTAAGCCAATGAATACAGTAACTGCGTGGATATTCAACGGTGCAAAATCGAGGGGGGGTTTCATTTCCACTATCTTACAGTTGGCTCATCGCAGTCTGCTTCTCCAGTACCTCCAAGTAGTCCGGCTCTGTTTTTAGCTTTCCGGGGAGCAGGAGGGGGTGGTTGTGGTTTTTGGACGGCTGATCGGCGCCATAGTATTTCCTCGGGGTGCCGTACAGCACTGTTTTGTTTAGGCGGTCCTGGTTGATGGCGTGCCGCTGCACCGATGCGGCCTCGTACGGGGGGACGATGCACGGCCTCTTGGGTAAAGTGCAAAAGTTGTAACTGAAGGGAGGCAAGCCGCTACCTGCTGGGAGCTCCTTGTGGGACCGCTCCGCTAAGTTCTGGTAAAGCAGCTCCTGGGGCTCTGGGGCGAGCGAGACGCCGCACGACGCCTGAGACTTGTCCATAAAATCCAGTGTGCTGATGGCGTAGGCCCCGGGGCTGCGTGTGATGACCTCATCCTTCTTAGCGTCCAGCGGGCTGAAGCTCAGCTCCTTCAGGTTGCGGTAGTAGGCCACCTGCTCACCATCCTTCTGCATGTAGATGGGGTTCTGGCACATGGAGCCCATGGGGGGTGGGATGTAATTGTAGACGTGGCTCTCTGAGCTTTTGTCCGGGGCGGGCTCAGCGGCGTAGGAGCCATACTGCACCTGGAAGGAGTTGAGGTCCAAGTGGTTGGCGCCGGCCGGGGCGTGCTCCATCCCCTTGCGGCGCTTCAGCACGAAGACGAAGAGGCCAGCGCCGAAGCACACAGAGAGGATGAAGACCACGAGGAGGCCCAGGATCAGGACCGACAGCGGGACCTCGGGGTGCAGCTCTGGGGGGTAGAGATGGGACTCAGTGGGCGCGGTCGGGCTGTACGTGGAAGCAGAGGTGGATGAGGTGGAGGTGGAAGAGGAGGAGGTGGCGGAGGTGGCGGGGCCTTCCGTCCAGGGGCTGAGCACGGTAGGCTCCTTGGTGGGGGGTTGCTGCCGCGGGGTGGGCTCCGTCTCCATGGGCTCGGGGCAGATGGCCTCGTTGCGGAGCGAGCGCAGCAGGCGCCCGGCGTGCTTGGACGGTGAGTCGCATGTGATCTCGTTGACCACCACGCTGGTGCTGGACAGCTCCATCCAGTTCTTCAGCGCCACTATGTCACAGGTGCAATCCCAAGGGTTCTCCTGCAGGTCAATCTGGATGAAGGCCGAGAGCTGGTCCAGCACCCCATGCACAGGCAGGTGGGAGAAGTGGTTGTTCCTCAGGTTGAGCCGGGTCAGCATGGTGCCCCCGAACACGCTGTCGGGGAGGGAGCGCAGCAGGTTGTTGTTAAGGAAGAGCAGCTGCAGGTTATGCAGATCGTTGAACGTCTGCGGGAGGATCTCCTTGATGATGTTGTATTCCAGATACAGATACTGCAGTGACTGCAGGCCCACGAAGAGTGAGTGTGACAGGGACTCGATGTAGTTCCCGTTCAAATACAACCTCCTCAGGTTGGTGAGGTTCTCAAAGGCCCCCTCCTGGATCACTGCTATCCTGTTGTTGCCTAGATGCAGCAGTTCCAGGGAACTGTATTCGGCCAAATCAGTCCTGTAAATCACTTGTAAGTAATTACCGGTCAAATGGAGCTTCTTTGGGTAGGAGGGCTTGGGGTTCAGCTCGCTAATGTTATGCAACTTCCGCTCCTGGCAGTTGATGTTCAAGCCGCTGTCGGGGTTCTGTGATGTGCAAACGCACACGATGGGACACAGCATCGGCACAGGGGAGCGCGTCTGGTACACCATGATGGGCCCGAAGACGTGTTTGTCCTTCGAGTTGACGCGCGGGGTGGGCCTGTGGCGCATCTTAGGGGGGCGGGAGGCTTTGGGGATGCGAGTGGGGGTAATCATGCCTGGTAGGAATGTGGGGGGTGGTGGCCCCCCTTGAATGTGCGAGTCGGAGGGGGGATGGATAACACGCTCACCGGCGTTCCTACGCGGACACAGATCCTGCTTAATAAGCTGAGTAATATCCTTACCGTGGAGCCTGAATGGCGTTTCACACACAATGTCGCCCACAAACACGGAAATAGTGTCCAGCCAAGCTTTGAGGGGAATTAAATCACAGGTGCAGTTCCACGGGTTTTCCTCGAGCTGGATTTCCATGATGCCGCCTATGTGCTCCAAAACCCCAGCGAACGGCAACGTCTTGAGCCTGTTGCCACGTAAATCCAAGTGTGTGAGGAGCACAAAACGGAACACATTGGTGGGCAAAGACAGCAGCAGGTTATCGTTGAGAATGAGCACTTTGAGTTTGTTCAGTTTACTAAAAGCGCCAGGCTCTATCGCGCTAATGTAATTATAGTCAGCCTGTAAATACTCCAAACTCTCTAGTCCCGCAAACGTGTCCTCTTTAATGACCTCCAAATTGTTGTTATTCAAATGAAGTCGTTTCAAGTACCGGAGTCCATTAAAAGCACCAGTACGGATTTCCTGCAAGCCGTTATTTCCCAAATGCAGCGACGTGACATTGCCATAATTTACAAACTCATTGGCGTGGAGCCGAGAGAGAAAGTTGCCGTTGAGGAAAAGCTGTGAGATTTTATTCGGGGGTGCTTGAAACAGACTGACGGTCGTAAATCCTTTATTTTCACAGTTGATGTTTAATATGTTTTCCCTCTCTTCACAGGGACAGCGATTTTTGCAGATGTCTTTGGAAGCCGAAGTTTTGCGGCTTTCCGTTTTAGACGAAGACAGACTGGTTACAGTTAGAACGCTCAGTAAAAGAACGCCGTTCAGCATTTTTACAACCAAAAAGGGTGGCTGAGAAGTAGATCCAGCATTTAACTTCTTTTGCATGAGTCCCCGGGCTTCACCAGAGGACGGGTTTCTCGGTTGGAGACGGTATGAAGAAGACGCGCATGCAGACGCCAACAGGCTTATGGTGTTTTAAATAGTATCATGACGCACGGGGGAAAAGTCGCAGATCTTTCCAACGAGCTTCTCTTAAAATCCACACGATCCTGGGAAAAAAAATGTATACAAAAACCTATGACTAAAGCACCCGAAAGAAGCGACGGTTCCTGCGATGCGGTGCGCTAGATGTGCACATAGTCCCAGACGCAGAGTCCGGGCTGAGAGAGAGCAGCCCTACCGCAGCCCCCCTTTTTCATTCAAACACCGCTGTTATGTTTTACGCATGTTGTCCTATGGATCGCCGCCAAAAAGCATACAAAGGACCGGGCTAATAAATGCGATCTATCCTTTTACAGTTTAAAAAAGAAAACCAGGCATAAAAATCGCACCATTTTTTTTAGTCCGCAAAAATTACTTTTAAAAATCCAGGTATCATGCGCAGGGAAGCACCCCGACACGCGGGTCCTTTCCTTCGGCTCGTCCGACAGGAGCGCGCGGGTGGTGCAGAGGACTGGGGGGGAGAGAGCGAGGCGGATATCGGGATGTGTCCCCGGAGCTCAGGCATTCTACAGCGGGTGCAGTCGATGCTCGGCGGTGCTCTTCACTCTGCACGCTCCTCGGAACGTCTGCCGCTGCCTGCCCTTCTCTGTCTGTGTGTGTGCGCGTGCGTGCGTGCGAGAGAGAGAGAGAGAGAGAGAGAGAGAGAGAGAGAGAGAGAGGAAATAGGAGAGAAATAGAGAGAGAAAATAGGAGAGAAATAGAGAAAGAGAGAGAGAAAAAAATAGAGAGAGAGAGAGAATAGGAGAGAAATAGAGAGAGAGAAAGAGAGAGAGAAAAAAAATAGGAGAGAGAGAAAACAGGAGAGAAAAAGAGAGAGAGAGAGAGAGAGAAAATAGGAGAGAAATAGAGAGAGAGAGAGAGAGAGAGAGAGACTGTTACATCACCGGTATAGCCAGCAAACGGGCAGACTAGAGACTGGATGAATGTCTTCAGCTCGATTTATTGAAAGTTAAAATATTATATTTCCCGAAATGCAATTGTAAATATAATCACGGGGAGTGAGCCTACCCGGCGATCATTTAGCTAAATGGAGATTTGGATCCGTCCATTACTGCGCGCAAAACCACGTCCGCAATGTGAATGGGTTTTTTGTGTGTTAGCGCTGTTCTAAACATGATCCGGTGAACACATGCACGTCTTGATGGACTGATCATTCGCAAATCCAAACTTCAATCGCCTGGCGAAGGCGTCGTTGATTGGAAAGGTTTGTTTTATGCGCATGACGCCACTAGGCGGAGTAATAAGATCCCTTATCCCCCCGCCCTTCTTTCTCCATTCAATAGCCATGTCTATCTATATAAGTGTCTGTAAACTCACTATGTTCATATCTAAACGCAAAAATCATTGTGTGTCTCACGGGCGAATTCACATGGGATATATTTGCACAACTTATATATAATCCATTTATCCATGACAATATTGGCCAGCACGTGGTCAAAAACATGCGTTTTCATCCTTAATTCAAACATGAGCTTTGTTATGGCAGCTCGATCAGCTTCAGACTTTCAAATACACTTCATATCACTGACGGAGGAAACGGCTGAGTTTGTTAGCACCAATGGTTTCATCATTTAATCCATTTTCCAAACAGGTTTGCTCATTGTCAGAAAGTTGAAGACTAGCAAATGGAAGGCATTTACTCAGTCAGACCTGCAGTCTGATAACTTAGTTTAGACTGCTCGGTGGACATCATTATGGATCATTGGATCATTATGGATCATTATCATTAGAATGCAAACCAACAGGAGGCCATATCTAGCTATTCATTATAGAAAGGTAAGTAAACTCCCGTTTAACGGAACATCTGCCCAGGAGTGTAATACCAAAAAGCGACGTGAGGAAATATATGGGTTCTGTGAAAATGGATTTGATTTCTAATAAGCCACTGCTGGGGCACTGTCAAACACCGTTAAATTCGCTCAAGAAAGATGCGCAGCCAATGTAAAACGCCAAGTCCAGAAATGTTTTGCTTGAAGGCATGATATTTAAAAAGGAATATTCCCATTTAAAAAATGCATACATTTGAGGTTGAATGAAGCCCTTCTAGCTGCATGAAGAACTGCAACCCACCAGATGACAACAACGTATTCCCAGCATAAACATGGCTAGCGCGCTCTATATACCAAAAGAGGCTCCGTTTACATGCACTGCTCTACAAACTAGCCGGGCAGAGAGGAGGGAGATCTTTTGAGAACGTGGCGCAGTTCAAAATGTGCTTAGCGAAGCTCACCTTGCTGACGCGGCCCGTCAATAAATCCCTTAATGCTCTGTGAGAGGGGCCGTCTGGCCCATGGGCCTTACGTTCTCCTCCAGCACCAGGAGAGAGCTCCGTTACGGCCGGCCCCGGAACCACAGAACCTTATTGAGTCGTGTTCATTTGCAATACTCCTGATACGCTTTGGATCGAAGTGTTGAGAGCAGGCAGGAGGTTGGGGGATATTCTGTAGTCTGCAGTGCTGTTGTTCAGTGACATGTGGAGACAGTGCTTTCGCTGGGTCTGCTATCCGAGGGACTATTCGCCGATGCATGGAGCTGACCCAACACAGCAACGGTGGGGGGGTGTCTAAATATAGTCGTGTCGTCGTTGGTCTACCGGCTGATCCGGGTTGCAATTGGGTGTTGTAAACATTTTGAAGTGTTGCAGAAAAGATATCTGCATGAGAGGCGTGGGCCGACGCGACAAAGCAGCAAACGATAGTTAAATTAACTCCATAAAGTAAAATATGCCCCATCGCGCTCTATATAGACATTTTAAATGCCCGCCCTCAAGTCCGTTTACTTGGCATTAAGCTAACCTCATGCATGGTTCACAATATTAGGCTGATATGAATCATGATAACCCAGACATATTTGCAGACTCTTTCCTTCTGCCCTTTCCCTTACTCGCTTTCTCTTTCTCTCTCTCTATACTACGTGTATACACACAAACGCACACAGACTACAGCACCGGGAAGGAGGGTAGGATGCCAGTAGAGACAGAGTGTGGCAGGGTCAGTCATGCCCAGTTACACACACAAGGGCTGAAAGAGTTTTCCGTTCATTAAAACGTGGACTTCCATAGGTTGCTGACAGATCCAAGAGAAACACCAGCTCACACAACACTGTTTGGAACGTACTGATAGACCAGCAAAACGAAGGGGCGAGCACGAAGGGACCAGCCGCTGGTGGTCACGGCGCTGACAGACAACGAGTTGCTCCCGTTCACAGCTCCTGTTTGATCAGCCTGATGAGATCGACATGTGTACCGATTGGTCCTTAATCTTCAGGGCCCGCAAAGTCAGAGCGAGGGAGGAATTACAGCTTGGTACTGGCAAGCACTGGGATATCTGCCGTGTGTCACAGTAGAGCCGTTGTGGTTCAAATGTATTAAAGGTTGTAATCTACGAGATCGTAATCTACGAGAATGCTACGAGATCGTACGGAAAAAAACTACTCGGAGCATGGCTGCCTACAGAGACACGTTTTATTGCTGCAGAATCGCTGATACAACCTTTAAGTCAAACCGTAAAGGTTGTATCTGCAATTATTGGCCGATACAGCGTTTCCGTAGGCAGCCTATGCCCCGAGATCGTAAACAAAAACAAATGGTATTTGTAAACAAACGGCAGAATCGCTGATACATCTTTAAGGCACAACCCCACACCCCGATATCCCTAGCTCCCCAAAATCTCGTACTCATCAAGGAAGGAACTTTGGGAGGAAACTAAGGAAAGGGGGATCCCTTCTGCCAGTAGAACTGACATTGGATACAACAATATGTTAAGATGATGTAAGTATCACAATCATTCGCAGTGATGTCCTATAATTAATGCATTCATAAAATCATACATTGATCTGTGACAGTGCATATCTAAATGAATGGAGGGTTTAATAGCAGAATTCCTTGCAAGGCTAACCTGGTCGTATTGATGGATGTTGAACGTTGTTTATTGTAAGCGCTTGAGAAGGAAACCTGTAAAAGTCACATGATTCTGGGGGAAATGTAGTGAGATAGAGCTAAAGCTGAAGATCGTAGCAGAGGCTTTGATCGACTTGGCTCACTTCCTCACCAATTTCGTAGTCCATATATCTGAGGGATATGTGTTGGTCACATAAAGAAGTAGACATACAGTAGGTTAGATTTCTCCCCTTGGCAGTTCCTTTTAATAAATAACCAATATGTGCTAGGCCATCTCTAGTGGAGAACAAAAAGCACGCCTATATATGGTGGCTAAAAATGGCACAACAAGGTAAACCAATTGGTACACAGCCAGTGGTTTTGAAACAGTGATTGGTTTTTGCCAGTACAAGATGTACCTGTATAGTTATTTGTGTTGTTGAAAGCTGGTTTTCTGGTTTTCTCTGAATTCTGAATGGAATCATGGTTTTCGTCGGGACCGCTAAAAAAAACGGACTTTCTTGTGGTTGTCTTTGAAAGCTTTATTTTTCTGTTTAGCCAACCAATCTCAGGCCTGAATTATTTTGACTCACCCTCAAACTCTGGAGTACTAAATTCTGGATGGACTCCAACTCCCTCTGACACAGATATGAAGGCACTTTTTTATTAGTTATTGATTATGTCCCTTTTTTCATTTTACTGTGAAGTTTGCTGCTTTCTTTATCAAAACCACTCAGTGTTAGCAAACACTTAATTTCAGGATTTATCTGAGGAACATTTCAGTTTCAGTTTAACATTTTAATATATTTATGTATTTCTAAGGATATTTCTGTTTGGATTAAGACAATTTGAAGAATGACATACATTAAAACAAATTTAACTTTTTTCCCGCTTTGGACTGCTAAATAAAACCGTGTGATTTGACAATTTAGTGTTTTGAATTGTTCAACTGCAGTTAGGGGCTATTTTGTTGTGACATACAGTACCCTTATGGATCAAGATGCATTTGTTGCCCATAGCTTACAGAACATAACACAATAAGTTAATAAATAAATAAATGTAAATACTATGATACTTGTGTGTTGAAATAAAAAACCCTATTTCAATAACCATGTACAGTATGATGTATACGTTAATAAATAAATCATGTCAACATTTAGGAGTCCACTCTGACCAAATGGACAGTTGCTGTGGCCACCATGGCCAGCCAATATAAAGTGGCATGGAGCTATGGCTCTGATATTGTGACTTGTTTAACTTTAGGGGGGGGGGTCCACGATAAGCCATTAAAGTCAAGATGCAACAAAGCGTATATAAGTTATTATAGCCTTATAGAAGCTTTGACTAACAGTGGTGACAACAATCAACACAAAATTATTTTAAACCGAATCTTGAACATATTTTTCAACATGCAAATGTGACAGACAAGACAGAGGCGCTTGGCACAAAGCCTACAAACTATCTGCTTCAGTTAGAAAGAAAATATTTGTGCATTAGGTGCTTGATGGAAATGTAATTGTATTTGTAAAAAATGTGGCATCTGTTCATTAAAGTTGAATTTTCCACCAGTCAAACAT
>JAOPJJ010000002.1:2201395-2212300 GCA_027122795.1 Enchelyopus cimbrius
ATATAGCAATGAAGAAATACTTCTGGTTTTACCATCAACACATTATCAGCAGGATTTGACATGAGATAGCAGTGACCTGGCGCTCTTCAGTAGAAAACAACAGTGATTTTGATAAGGTGACAACTTTTGTGCATCATGAAATACAATGCGATTGACAGATGCAATGGTATCGCTGGTTATATCTTCCGGAAATGTTAATGGCATTTGTGGTATAGCAGCATTACGACAGATAATCAAATGAGTCGATCAGCACTTGGGAGCATTGATGACCTCAGATGCCAACAGAATATTCAAGGGTCTTATGCTCTATGGCACATCGAATAGGCCTACTCTGAAAAATGAGATCCATATGGAATATGGATTCATAGATGTGTGCAGAAAGATGATAAAACTGAAATCAATGTGTTTCATCCTGATAGGGAATATGAAGAAAACATAGCATTCACTTCTGAATGAACATCCAAGAGCACAGCTGCATAATTGTATGATCAATAGCAATATGAACATGTAGTATGGTACAAACATGGAATATCCACATATAAACATACCATATTCCTCATGAAACTGCAATCAGAAGATTTCATTAAAAACATATTTTACAATAATAAAGTCTAAATCAATAACATTTTGAATTAAACAATTTTTTTCTGGATCTGATGTTGGAAGTAGCTCACAGGGGAGACATTTCTCTTTCATCTCTTCCCTGCTGAGTTGCCGGTTTGCTGTACAAATCTGGCAGGTAGTGACAGCATCTAATGTGATGAAGTTTATCCAACCTTGCAAATAGAAGCAATGTGATTCCTGGGCCAAAAAAAGAATTATCTTTACAAGAGAAACACATTATTTCTCATAAATTAATGATTGACACTGGCACGAAAAATGTATGCGTTATTTCTCAAACAATTCTCACACATAAAAAAATACATCTTATAGAACAGGTTTTTATCTCGAAATGTACAACTTCAATCTCTGAAAGTTTGAGAATTTCTTTCTCTCCCCTGCCCCATGCTCCAAATATGCTCCATATTATAATTTATTTTTTATACAAAAGGTAACATATATCATTGTCTTTATGAAATAATGATGTATTATACTGAATAAAAAGGAGATAAAACTGGTCAATTTCTTTGAACCTTGCAAATCTCTTTAATGTTGAACTGTGAGTGTGTTATGTATATGAAAATGTAACAGTTGTCTGTTTTCAACTATGTTAATATAAATTACTTCAGGCAGGCAAGCTCATTGCAAGTTCACACCACTGTTTGCCTTTAGACAATGGGGGAGTGTTCATCGCAAGGGGAATAGATTTGGTGCCAACTTGGCCGTATTGGACTGAGCACGCGCAGGCATTGCAAAGTATTTCTTCTAGAGTCCTACACACGTGTGCCCGGAAAGACTAGCACACAAACTATTACTTTAGTATCCTGCTACTTTCTTGAAATGTGGGTGTTTTCCGTTCAGAATTGAATCGATCCTGTTGTAATGTACAATAACATTGTTACTTTCTGAAATGCCAGGCTGTATTAGGTTCTGCTGAAAATGTTTCACAATGTACGCTGCAGAATAAAACCAGATTCTCAATGACCTCTTATCGATCATGGTCAGTACACTCTTCAGCACTATCTCTCTGCACCAGGGGCAATTTCATATGATCATCAAGACACCACAATAATGGCAGTACTCTGCAGGCAGTTTGAGTGTACGCGCCCAAAACAAATTACCAAGTCAACACAGCAAGACAGGGCAAGATGTGACAATAGCAGCGTCTGTTGAGCCTGAAATGCAAGAAAAACTCATTTATGTTCACGTTCTTTCAGTGCATGAAACACACTTTTTTCGCAGTAAGACCAAGTGCATGACCAACATTTTTCTGTCACTGTTGCGTAGTTGCCAAAGGAACTTGGGGAATGTAGTTCTTGTGTGTATTACTTTGATGTGATAGTGTGCATTTGCTACTTCACAGGCACCTTGAGATGGATTTACAAATGGGATTTGTCAAAAGGAAATTGTTTCACTAAATTGAGCCCTTGACGAATGCATATTCACAGGTACACATAAAACCCAGTGTGCCAAATATAAATAATGAAAATGCTGAGCTGTGTTACAAGGTAATCTATTCTGAATTACATTATGCAAATTAAGATGGACCTGCTTTGCCAAATTTCTGTTGAAAAATGTATTCCGAAATGAAAAAATAAATGTGTTCTTTATGCATATTTTAGGAATACGGACACAAAGAGCAAATATGCACTTCTTCCACTTTTTAGCTTGACTCATTACATTGACTTTGAACTACCATTGTATATGTTTAAGTGATTGAGAAATACAAAAATACATTTGAGGAAAAGTGCCAATAGCATCCAGCAGTCCCATCGACAATTTAATATGGTACATTACACACCAGAAAAAATATGTGAAAGTTCAAGGCATGCCTGGAAGAAACTTTTTATTGTGTCTAACATGTTTTGCCTCATCATCCACTTTCACTTGTTTGTTGCGTAATAAGAAAAGGTTTCAACAGTCTGTAGCCTACTATGCTGGAGGGAGGCATTCTGAATAAAGTGAGTGTGTATGTGTGTGTGTGTCTGTGTGTGTGTGTGTGTGTGTGCGCGCACACGTTTCACTGGTGGTCTTGGGGTTCATTCACAATAAATACCAAGTTGCTAAAGAATTTGACTAGAAGAGAGAGAATGACCTCTTTGAAATAAGCAAGTGAGCGAGGGAGAGGGGATGGAGTCAGACAGTAAACACCACACAGAGAGGGAGAGGAGAGAGTCAGGATGCTCTGAAAAGCTTGTTAAAACTCTTCAGTGAATGGCCTGTGTCTGTTTCCCACACAGGCCAAGAGGACAAGTCCCTGTGCACGCTGAAAGGACTGGAGCCCCACTTCAAGCTACTTTCATTCACTGGGAACATTCCTGCTTTCATGGAGGGAAGAGAAGCTAACCAGGCCCTATAACCTGCTCAAAGAGATGAACAATAAAGGTTGGGGGTTGAATGAGAATAAGGCAGAGTAATAGCATAAATAAGTACAACAAATTCAATTTGATTAAAAATAAAGAAATGTTTTTCATGCAACTCTGCTTTAAATGGCTGGGGTAAGGCAAAGATATACATTCATAAGATAATGAAATATCGGTTGAAAATCGCAGGATAGTTAAGTGGTTATACAGACCAAGGGTGGCACTTGGAATATAAATGTAGCTACATAACTCACCATGCACTCAAATTCAAATGAAAGATTATATATATATATATATGTATATATATATATATATATATATATATATCTGTTCACACAGGACACAGGTAGAGGAACACACACACACACACACACACGTTTGGTCCCAAATTCAAGATTTACAATTTAATTTGCATTCATGAGTTTCTTTTGGCGAGACACTTTGCCGCCTGACCACTTCAGGCCAGTTGTCAGTGAAGGGGTATGGAATAAATTGCTAATCGACTCTTCCAAAAGTTCTTTATTTCTGCAGTTCATTAGCTCATTTCTTAAAGATGGGGTGACACTTCCCAGGTCTGTCCATGAGCGGGGATGGTCCGGGGACGGAGGAGAAAGCAGCGGGGGAAAAGTTCTTATAGTATTGAAAGTAAGTTAAGTATGGAAGGCGAGAGAGTTGCATTGATCTTGCCAAAAGCAGTGAGTTGAAATGGAAGGGTAGAAGGAACATAAATGTTCTAGATGGTTGGTAAAAGAGGTAACAAAATGAATACAAAGAAGTCCCATTCACAATAGGATACAAATAATATTAATTATATAAATTAAACGAAATTCAGGGGCAGCAACAAAGCCCCGATGTCAGCGCCACGGCGAGCCGCTGAGGTAAGTTGACCGCTCCAGCACAGCTCCAAAGAGCAGAGGAGCCACAGAATAAAGTTCCAGCGAGCCAAAACAGCAGTGGGTCCAGGAGGTGATCGACCTTCCATATTTTTGGGCGTCACCTGCATATCACGATGAGCCACCGGAATGGATATTCTAAGGCAACAGCACAGAACAATAGTAATCAGCTGGAGGATGACCAACAGAATATTATAGCGAGGAGCGGACAACGCCGACATACCACATGGAGAACGCAACGACACCCAGAAGGGCTTCCCGGGGGGACAACCCAGCCCTGCGGCACCAGCGGTATACCACACTCGATGCAGATATAACGTGCGTCTGTGGCGGACACGCCCAAAGATGCTCCAACAGAGCCACACCAACCGAGCTTCACCACGCCGACATCCACTCCGCCACGCCAGGCCACAGCCACCACCGAGGACAAGCGGAACAGCAGAAGGAGAGGGCGCGCCAGGTGAACCCAGCTATATATAAAGGTGCGCCCTCCAATCAGCCCATGCACCAGAGAGACACAGCGCCCCGCTGTGAGAAGTAGTGAGCGTGCGCCGGCTACATATATATTTTAAGCTGGGCTAATGTGGTTCTGTTATTATGCTTTCAGCAGCTATGCAAATGTTCACGTGTTGGGTTATGCACTAATGTTATTAGTAGAGGTTAATGGGGGATTGTCTCGCGAGGGGAGGGGAACAACGTGAGGGTCAGGGTTCGGAAGTGACGAGTTCGTTTATGTCGGGGTTAAGCGGTGTGACGGCTGGATGTATGGCGTGGTCACGGCCAACAGTGACCGGAGATAACAGTTGGATTCACCAAATAAAGAGCAGGATTGCAAGCCAGACATCGCCTCCTTATTTAAATAACGCTGCACCACTATATATATATATATATATATATATGAGAGTGTGTGAGAGAATTTTCAATAGTAAAATCTAAATGACCCCATCCGTTCAGCCGGTGAGTATACCAAACCCCTCATTGTTCACGATGAGATGCGATAGTTTAGTGACAGTCAAAGTGTTGGACAACCGGATCTACAACTGATAAATAACTGTAAAATATAAAAGAGGGATGTATACAATATATATATTTTGTGTTCTATGGTTTGTGTACCCAATAAATTGGCTTGAAGGAATCGAAGGATATCAATGAGATGGCAATGGATTTGCTGGTGACATCATTTTCTGGTGCTTACTACCACCTTGATAACCTTAATAACCTCATTAGAAGTAAGCGTCTCCAGTCCATCACTTTAACTTACTTTGAGCCTCTCTAACCAACAGTGCCTCTGTGACTGCAGAGAATAATCGAAAGACAACCATCTCCGTGCAGTCACCGTGGCAACCACACTGGGGTCGTGCACCTAAACCAAGTAGGAAATGTTATGGTCCTATGTCATATTACTCCCTGCATTGGGCACCCGGTATTAACAGGGGAAACACGTTATCATTAAAGCATGGCACGACCAGAGGATCACTGGGATTGCTAGCTCTGTCCCGGTAGCTGTTTAGAACAGGAATGCACAGTTATGTTACATATATATGCAGTATATAACAGTCCATATATGGACTGTTACTATCTGGTGATTTCTGGTGAGCGTATGTCGGATTTTTTTACTTCATACAATATCTCGCAGATATTAATACCAGTTATACAATTTTAATATCCTGTTATTTTGGTTATTAATGGTTTACAGGTTAAGCAGAGATTATTCAATTTATTAATACAATGAAAGATGAAATTAATTGTGGATTCATACATTTTCTTCGCTATTTCAGAAAACCCGTATTTGGACAATCTGTCCTTGCATATTTTTTTACACTTGCAGAGCTGATTAACTCTCATGCAGTTCCCTAGTAACAGGCGTATTGCAATACATTTGGTGCCATTTATGAAGGCTTTAAGAAAAGACATTAACATGACTGTGACTTCTTGAACATCAATATGACATGTTATGCTGACAAATGTGGAGGTGAAGCAGATGAGACATGAGTCAGATGCATGTAAATGACTGGAGGATTATTACCAGGGTGTTAATGATGGAGAGAAAAGAAAGAAGCTCATTCAGCCAAGATGGAGATACATTGATGTAAGAAAATATAAGCAGAAGACTGCAGCTATATCACAAAAGGAAATAGAGGTTATGTGCAAAACAGGCCAAATAATGCAATGAGGAGAAGAAAAACAAAAAACTATTTGTTCATATCTCTGATTCTGCAGATAACAACACTGGCCTCCACTTCCTATTCTATGATCACAACTCATGAAGGATCTCTGAAAGAGACTCAGCCACTGCCTTATTAAAATGTCCAAACATAATTATACATCCCTCAGCTGTTTAGGACACAAATACTTTGGGGAAAACTCTCCACAACACTCTGCTCCATGACATCAGTGTCATCATTGAGAAGCTCAGTGAGGCTCCCTGATCCTGGTCTCTCCACCACTTTTGTCCTACGCTGCCCATCGTAGGTCCTCTAGATGAAGCTATGGATTCAGAGTCCTTTTTGGGAAGCACACCACTGACCCCTGCTGAACCCCAAAGGACTACACAGAAACACTGCTACCTTTACTGCAGTCACGCTTGACCACTTTGTGTCAACCTTGTCATTAAGAGACCAGTTTGTCGCAAGAACACTGGTCCTCAGCTCTCTCCTCAATACCGGAACGCATTGATGCAGACTTAGGGTTTCCTTTGCCAGTTTAACTCAAACTTTCACTAAAACTGAGTTGGCCAACACCAGCACTTGGAGTCAGCAGGTATGCCTCATCCCAGCATCCTCTACCGGTAGACTTGGAAGAGCAGGATGTCAGCACGCCTTCTGCTTAACAGTTTGTCCTCTTCGGTCCTAGTTCCCCCTCCTCAATTAAATGGGTGTCTGTCTTTGTGCGCTGGTTTCTCCCCCCTTAACGTCACAGAGAGGGTCCTCTTTACCCTTATTGGAAGGGCTTGTGGATGTAATGCTGAGGACCTCAACGTCATGGAGAGGGTCCTCTTTATACTCAGTGGAAGGGCTTTTGGATGTGTTGCTGGAAGCGGCTCCAGGCCCGGCCCCATGAGGAGCAGAGGTGCTGGGTCCCTTCCAAGGGAAGGTGGGCCAACTGGGACTGCCAGAAATTGTTTGTGAGGTGGAAATATCCAAATTGTATGTTCGGTTCTCATTGGTTCCTGTAGAAACTAACTATCTCTGTAATATCAACTTACTGTTTTCCTGTTTTATCCTCATCTGTACCTCTGTTCTTTTGAAAAACCTGTGAGTTCATGCAAATGTACTGGTATAATTGTAAATACTTATTTATTTAATATTCACAACAACACAAGGACATTATGTATCCTGAAGCCGCCGCAGTCACCTGGTTGATATGTAAAAAAAAAAAGAAGAAGCTGTTACAATTAAAATAAATACAGCAGCCCCCCCTAACTTGTCTTGGTCAGGACATTTTCATGAGGTGTTAACAGAGGATTCTATCACAGAAATTAAGGCTTTTACGAGATGAATACAGAGTCCCTCACAGCATGTTTCATTTTACCATTTGCACAAATGTGAACTTGGGACTTTACATGACATGCACATAACTCTACCTAGATGCATTTTAATTGCAAAAATGTGACAGAACCTGTGATGTTCGCAAAGCGGAGGAATGCCAACCGACAATTAATATTGTGGCATTGACTCGCATTAAGAGTGCTGGTTAATTTAGTTTTGGATATCGAAGACTCATTGTAAATTAATCAATTTGCTTCAACGATAATATATGCAAGTTTGAATAATTTAACCTGATTACAAATTTTAACGATGAATAATATTATAGTATTCAAACATAATTAATTTTTCATAATTACAATTTGTAATTCATTCAACTTGATTGTGTGATTACAAAAATGTGATGACCGCATTCGCTTCAGCAGACGACAATGGAACAATAAGCATTTCAACAATGTGGTGGCACCAAATGGCAAATTACACATGCTGTTTCTGCAACTAGGGTCCTTTCACACTTTAGCCATCGTTAGCCTACAAAGTGATTCTCTATGTCCCACATCCAGGGCTGGACTGGGACCGAAAAACAGCCCTGGGATTTTTGGCCATGGCAGCCCACCATGATTATTTATACGTATACTGCAGGTACATCACTAGGATTGAATTACTCTGGGAGCCAAGCCCTTAGCAGTTTGCCCAATGCGGGCGCTGATTAAGTTGAACACTAAGTTGGACACCAAGTCTACTCATAGCATTATTTGAAAACAAGGCTTTAAAGGCATTTCTCACTTACTCGCTCTCTCTCTCTCACACACACACGCACTAGGAGTACCACCTCCAAACCAGCAAGAACAGGTTGTGCACACAACTATCGGCAACTATGCATGTTTTGCAAGTCTGACTGAATAAAACAATTCCTGTGATAATTTCCTATGTTGAGCATTTGCACACTTTTACCCTACAATTTCCCCAGCTACTATTTGGTGAGGATGTAGACACATCCCAACAATTTGTCATTGTTGATTCCACAAGCTATCTACTATATTTTCTAGGTCATTACATTGTGGTTCTTACTGTGTACCTGTGTAGCCTACGTATACCTGTCTGTCTGCTCAAAGAAATTTGGTTTGCTTGTACTGCGTCAAGATTGACTTATAGACTTTTCTCCTCCCCACATCGACTACAATCGCACAATATATAATATGCAGGTGGCTTCTTTGCTTTTGCTGCATCCACTTGAAGGCTTTTGAGCCTTTTTTCATTCAGCTTCTAAGTGCCCCCTTGCACTTTTGGGGTTAATTAATTATCCATTTACACAGACAGACATTCACTTCTCCCCAACTCAGCGCAATGGCAACATTTGATGGAAGGGAGGGGTGGGCCGAGGAGGGCTGAGAGATTTCATTGGACTAGCCCAATGTCCTTCAAGAAAATCAACCAATGGGCCGCGTTTCGTGTCCAAAATACCATTGTGGTTGATAACAAAATATAAAATGTACTTTTTAAATTAAATAATGACCAACCTCCGGCCCAAAAGTGTGCGTCATCCCACCGCGAATTGTCCGATACGCCCGATGGCCAGTCCATGCCTGCCCACACCTTTCAAGAAAATTATAGCATATTTGACATGGATTCCATCACTGTAGATGAACAGAACGGGGGTGAAGAAAAGTAAACACTTTATTTCCATGGAAAAGAGGGAAGAGAGGAATCCTTACAAGAGAGCGTTATGATCCTTATAAGGAACGCAAATCTCCTATTTGGATTATGAACGGGAGATGCATTTGATGAAAAAGATAGGATAAAGATGTATTGCACTAGTGAATTGTAAAAACCAAAAAAAACTGCGAGAATAAGATAAGAAGAGATAAGAAGGCCAGAAAATTATGATCGAGCTTTCATGGTTGGGTGTGTGTCCATTTGTGTCGTAATAATTACATTAGCCATAAAAACACACATCACACACTCATAGTTTAGCAAGAATTTAAAGATGTGTTCAACTTTGTGTAAGAATTTACAATAGATGTCGTATGATCGTATGCATGTCGACAATTAAGTTTGCGTATGAAACATTCCAAGAGGAAACAATGCCCCATTGTATGGTAGAAACATAAAGCCTTTCGATGAACCCTTCCACTGTTTCTTGAGGCGAGTATTGACAATTTATATAGCATTGGATGCATACTGTATAGGCGAGCGGGATTACGGAAGCCCAGGGGAGATTTAATGGCAGCAGAATGAAGGTTTGAGTGCATTAGCATGTGATTGACAAACACAACAGATTAGCTTCTACTGCCACCGCAGCTCTGGGCCCTCTCTGCCTCTCGCTCTCAGAGCTTAACCTCCCTCTGTTTGTTTTGCGAGGCTAAATTTACACACAAGCATCGTTTGACTTGATTAACATGTTTTTTACGAAGACAGTAATGGCGTTTGCAAATTGTTATGTTCATGGTAGAGCTACAGACCTTTTATTTTTTTATTACACAGATTCCACTGTTGAAGAGCAAATTACCATATTTATATCCAGAAAAAAAACTATTTGCCTTCACTGCTCCACTTATATAAAACATCATCAGAAGTGGTAAATGCTACAATGCCATGCACACCGTTTCCTTCTCAATATGTGGTGAAAGAGTTCTGACGAAGAGTTAACCCAGCACCCGTGTGTTATAACTGGGACATCGGTGACCTCAACCCTGAAGTCCTACAGGACCTTTCAAAGTGGTAAGCTTTGCCGGGAAAGCTTACGTGTTACATGTAAAAGAAAATAAACAGGCACACTGTATTGGCTCCCCAAGTGCTTTCTGAATGTAATGGAAATAACAAGAACAACATTCCCACACAGTTCAGAAGACATTTCAGCCAGGCGGGAGCATTCCTAATTCCATCAGAGGATTCCTGTAGCCTTACGGTTTGTTGACGGTGCTCGTGGGAAATGCCATCTACATTACGGGAATGCAACCGAGTTCTCAGAAGTCCTTATAGGGGGATTTAATTAACAACTGTGTGCTATTCCCTAAGTAGTTTTCAACACCAATTATCCTTCTTCAAGTGGTAATGATTGGATTCTCCTCTCTTTTTCTGTAGTCTGACTTTCATCCTCTCCCCTCGGGGGCCATTTTCCCTCGCCTCCCCTGTTCCCCAACCAAACCCCCTTTGTAGGACATTTTTCTTTCTTGTTTTTCGACAATAGAAAGGGCCTTTGTTTTCTGTAGTTACACTTATTTTTCATGGAAATGAATCTTTATTTAATCGATTTTCCTTCCCTCCATTCATTTATTATGTATTGATATAGGGTCTCTGCCTATCATTCCCCTTTGCTCTCTATCTCTTGCTTTAACATGCACTCACTCACACATACATACAAACACAAGTACGCAAGTGGACAGAGAGAGGGACACTTAATCTTTGGTCACAGGACTGCTCTGCGTAATGGTGCTGACCTTTGTTCAGCCGAAGGTCTCTAGTCAGGATGCCTGCTCTGTAGAGTGCAAAATCCCCCTACTCATTAGAAGGGCCCCGTTGTGTACATGCAGGCACATGTGTGTGTGTGTGTGTGTGTGTGTG
>JAOPJJ010000002.1:2276546-2289287 GCA_027122795.1 Enchelyopus cimbrius
CATGAATTCCTTGGTGTTCATCTTATATAATATATATATATATATATATATATATATATAGAGAGAGAGAGAGAGAGAGAGAGAGAGAGAGAATCCCCTTTTTACAATTTTTTCCAAAGCTGAGTATATATCTTCATATCTACATATTTTCATATCAATCAGTGTTTCTTTTATATGCCATTTGCAAAGCTCTCACTTGTTGGGCAATAAGACGAAGAACACCACGTCTGCCAGAGGCTTTACCGCAATGGCGGTGTGGGCGGGGTGAGCTGCGTGGCCCCGGGCACTCGGCCCCTCCCCCCAGGCTATTAGCTTGTGCAGACATTAAGAGGTCACACTGGCAACGCCCCTCTGGCACACCGCTTCCCCTTCCGTTCTTTATGTTTATCACAATTCATAATGTACGCTTTTGCTCCTTTCACCCTAATCCCTTATCTCTCCATCACATCTTTAATACTTGTCGTAAAATTCTTTACTTTATCTGACTTTCATTTGTTTACTGCCACCCACCCAGCAACTCACTCGTTCGCTGAGGCGGTCAGGCCTGGGGATCTGAGCAAGGGAATGTTCTCCTCTGTGGCCCAGCCAAGTGCTTTGTCCCCTGGGCAGGGAGGAGGGCCAGAGGTCCTTGTGTGGAGGAAACATCCACAGATAATGTAGAGTGGCTAATGGGCTCCAACGCGTCTGTCTTTATTCATCCATCCATCCATCCATCCAGCCAGCCATCAGTCGTGGCTGTCCCAAAATAACAAATCCCAAACACCCACATACCAGACGTGGCTAGTTCAACAGCAGCACTTAGGCATTGTATTTTCTATTGTTTCTCTTCTTTAGTCATTGGTCTAGCAAGAGTAGGCAGCCATCCTTTTAAAAATCCTAAAATCTCATGCTTGCCATTCAGCTCAAGATAGAGAGGAGGGTGGAGAACAGGGAACACGGGGAGCATCTGTGAATACATTGAGATAGAAAAGTTCAAGAAAAGGTAACAGAACCATTGCCTGGTAATGCAGTGAGGGTTGAAATACAGGTTTGCCTATTTAAACGGTCAAAGATGGTCAATAGCATGATAACAGAGATATAGATATTATATCGGCACAAATGAGACAAGAAAGACGCACTTGTTAATAGGAAAAATCTCAAATAGTTGGCCTCTACTAATCATTGAATGAAGGGTAGTTTAGACGTTTTTTGGCATGGTAACCATACTTGGGTTGTGTAACTACTCACGTAACCGTATTTAAATAGGGAAAACGTGGAAGTGCTTGGTCGCTTCTAACTTCACCCCCGTTTGGATCCGTAGGAATGTAATGGGCCAAGCTAAATGCTAGCAAAGTAGCGCTGCGCGCCAGAGCGATTGAGTGCCGTACGAAGGCGAGAGAAGTATGTATCAACTCGTCTAAGATCAGGGATGAACAAAGATCAATATGGAACAACGGTGGCGTGTTCCTTTAAGGTGTGACGTAAAGGTTGTTTCAGCGATTCTGCTGCCCGCCCCATAAGCAGGCCTTCAAAAAAACACGTCTCTGTAGGCAGCCTATGTTCTGAGTGGTTTGGAGTGGCTGGTAGTAACCTTTGTTTTTGTGTATGATCTCGGAGCATAGGCTGCCTACAGAGAGACCCTTTTTTTAAGGCCTGCTTATGGGGCGGGCAGCTAGCGAATCGTGAGGAAAGATCAGATGAATGTGATCATTTATGTTTAGACTCGCTGATACAACCTACAACCAAACGTCTCAAACATTTTAAAGGAAGTATTGTAGTAAAAAGCCTACAACTACTATAACTTGTGGGAGACTGACATGGCAAACAAAATCACGCAAACGCAAGCTTTTGGAGAGTCATGTGGGGCGGTATCTTGTTAGTTGGTGGAAGAGGTTGATGGTGTGTTCGGTCGCCGACATTCTTTGCACTTAGTTGTAGTCCTTCAGTCAGTGAAGTCAGACTTTAGACAGCGAAATTATTTAAGGGGTATGACCCTTTAGACAGCGAAATTATAGACAGCGAAATTATTTAAGGGGTATGACCCTTCTTAGGTACAATGTTTTTGGCGATAGATTCAGACTGTTTCGTCTATGCAGAAATTATTGTGACCAGTGTCAGTGTGTTTACATGCAGTCATAATCGGGTAAATGAACAAATAATACCCTCAACAGGCTTTTAAAATGCACATCAGACGCACTCAGGTTGTTTTGAATTGAAATATTCAACAACATAACAACCTAATCAGCATACAACGTGGCTGTGTCAGCCTATCAATTTATTTTTTGGTACCAAGGTTTGTTTATAGTGATTGCAGCATTGCAGTGTGAGATAATGTGTTAAAGAAGAAGCTCAATAATACCCTCAACGGGGCTTTTAAAATGCATGTTAACACCTCTTACTGATCTACTGATCTAGGCCCAGTTTCCCGAAAGCATCGTTAGCTCAAGTGGTTCGTAAAGTTCGTTGTACGAGCATCAGACGTACGAGCAACGATGAACTTTATGAAGTACACAGGCTAACGATGCTTTCGGGAAACTGAGCCCTAGAGCACCTAGATAACTTAGCCTGGCCACCGCCCGCCTACGTACTTCCGCTTTTTTACGGCTTTTTTGTGCAATCTCGCAGTTTTTTAGGAGGTTTTGGGTTGAAACCTTGCTGGAATCTGGCAACCCTGGAAGGAGACGACATAACACATAGTAGTGTTGTTGCCATGGCTGCCATGACGTCGAAGTTGCCCGCCGAGTTTCACTTTCAACTGTAGTTCAACAGTTGAAAGTGAACTACAGTTGACTGTATTTGAAAACACTGTTCTTGTTTTCAAATAAGTTTGGAATGCCGTATTTTCCCCTCTACTCTCACGATAACTTTATAACATGTCGTTAACATCCATGATCTTGAATCTTCATTGCCACTATGATCTCAGAACAGGTAGCTAGCGATTTGTTTACTACTGTGATAGCGGAGGATTCCTACCTCCGGCACATAACATACGTCATTACCAAACGTTGCTGATTGGTTAAGGGAACTCGATTTCAAACCTCACACAAGCCTCCGCCCATTACAGAAATCTAAATCCAATGGCGGTGTCCCAGACTGAATGACGGGAGAGAATCAAAGTCAGTGGCTACAAAAATACGCTTTTTGCGGAAGATTTTATCGCAATTGATATTAATATTGATGTATCTTCAAGCCCAAGTTGTCAGTGTAATTATACAAATCTGACACATTTAAAAAAGTAATTCCCATCCTTGCTTCTGGGCCTCTCTCAAAAGCCACGCTCGTTGGATTCAGCAATTAGTTAGATTCAGCAATTAATATTCCTGGCCTTGTGGAAGACTCCTTCTTGGGCAATGAGTGCATGGGAAGAATGTGTACAAATACGAGCATTTGATGTATTCATTGCTGTCAGGGTAATTAATAAATCAATAAATAATCAACAACCAAAATGCTTTAAAGATATTGTCTTATCAACAGGAAAATATACTGAGGATTTCTTACTTGTGACTCCCACTACTTGTCACTCCCACTACTTTCAATACCTATCTCACCCCCTACTAAAAGAAACCTCTCAAACATAAAAATGCAAGAAAACACCCTGGTTTAGTCAACAACAGATGTGGAATTCATTACACTGTGACAACAAAGGGAACTGATTCAGAATACAACGTTGTAATTAGTATGTCTTGATGAGGGCGGGTCAGTAACAGCAGCAAATGATGTACATTACACTAAGCCTATACTGTTGATTTTTCATTTGTTATTTCTGCATGAAGGAAAACTACTCCTTAATGATGGACTCATTTTGAATTCATGATGTACTACTTATTGTGGTGGATGTAGACATTCTGACGATTACAAACCAAAACACACACACCTGGGATATCATTGGACATCATCATCTCAGCTGCGTGAAGTTGGCACCCCATATGTTGAAAATACGAATACAAGTACTTTGATTAGTTTGTGCATTGTTTGATCCAAATGACTCAAAAATGGTTGGAATGGTTTGTGCTTCGTTTGTGCAGGAATACTGAACGTTTGTGCACAAACCGTCTTCATGATATTCACATTTAACAGATTGGTGACCTGAGGTCACTCAGCACCCCATCAACATCAAAATATCTAAAAAATTGTGCAGAAACAATTGGAGTTTGTGCACAAATCGTCTTTATGATATTCAACATTTAATTATTTGACCTGCGGTCAACCAGCACCCATCAACATCCAAATAACTCAAAAATGCTGGGAATTGTTTGTGCTTCGTTTGTGCAAGTTTGTGCAGGCAAAATAAAGATGTGTGCAACATTGTTTCTTATGCTGTAATGCGTTATTTGCTTCAGTGACATGTGACGTTGAATATCTTAAAGACGGGGTACTGGGTGACCACAGGTCAAATAATTAAATGTTGAATATCATGAAGACGGTTTATGCACAAAAGTTCATTTTGTCTGCACAAACGTGCACAAAAAAGCACATACGATTCCAACTATTTTTTTATCATTTGGATGTTGATGGGGTGCTGAGTGACCTCAGGTCACCAATCTGTTAAATGTTGAATATCATAAAGACGGTTTATGCACAAACGTTAATTTTGCTTGCACAAACATGCACAAACTAATCAAAGTACTTTTATTCATATTTTCAACATAAAGGGTGCCAACTCCACGCAGGTCATCATCGTACTGCCATTATGTAATCCATGTGGTGTGCCTGAGAGTCCCATTTGCACAGCGGCTAGTGATTCTCATGTCTGGCCGTCTGTGTGTCTGCATCTGTCTGTCTACTACTTCACCCTGTTGTTTGTATTTCAGTCTGTCTATTTGTTGGTGGTAAGTGTATCTGTGCAAATCAGTTTTCAAACGGTATCACTACACCACACACACACACAAACACACACACAGAAAGACCCAGCATGACAACTGAAAGGAGACAGACCAGTGAACACGTCTGCGACTGCAGACTATGTTAACAAAAAAGACAAAAAAAAATAAACACTTCCAAGTGTTGATTTCTGTCTCTCCGAGATGTTCATCTCTCTGCTATTGTGCTGTTTCAACAGGAACAAATTGTGCTCCTTGTAAAAAGGGAGGAAAAGAGTTTGTCCAACCTACTTTTGAGTGTAAGTTTGAGATTCTTCTTATAGTTGGATTGTCAATCTCAATTTAAAGCTATGCTTTAATCGCATCAAGGACCAACTCCCGAAGAACAGTGGAATAGCTTGAGACCCTAAAACAAGTAGTAGTGGCAATCTCTCACGCTGACTTTTTGGGTTCCAAAACACCAAGGCCACCCCCCACCCCACCCCCAAACCTAGAAAAAGTTATGGATCACACAAAACCCATTGATTATTTTTAACTGCAGATGGAAGGATTTGTGGAATTGGCAGAATGTACTTGACTGGACGAGGTAACAAAAGCAGACAGAACTACACCCTGTATTGAATTGAAAAAAAACAAGAAAGATTAATCAACAAGTTCATATAGTTCAGAGATGTTGGAATGGCGACTGGCCTTTGTTTGTACCCTTGTGCGGAACATTCTCAAACTAATAAATCGCTCCTGGACGCTAGGCCAACTATGTGCCGCCACTTTCAAAGCTCACATGGATGGCCCGTGAGACCTGATCAACCAGACTGAGGTGCAAAAGGTTGATTGGGAGGTAGAGAGGTATTAAGACTTGCCGTTAAGACTTGACAACCTGGTTCCAGGGCCCGACTGGGACCCGAGCAGCAAACCGTTGGCCCGCTTGGAACCAGAGTAGGCAATCGAACATTGGAGAATACTGTATGTACTTGAGGTCCTCTTAAATACCAGAGTGATTTTAGCTCTCTAACTTACTCCCAGTCATGTTAGGCCTCTGAAAATTGTGTTTTTTTGCTTCTGGTGAACTCCCAAAAACAATCTCCATTACTTCCTGTGGAGTAACATCCTCCAAATTCATAATCTCCCATTTCCTTGAGGCCTTCTTTCACATGCATGAAACCAACGGTATTAAGCTCCCTCTCAATTTTCCTATAGCTCACTTACTAATTGTATCACTTCCTGTTTTGTAGGTCTATTTTAGTAGAGTCCCCGCCTAGAACCCCGCCTGGACCATGAGGGACACTTTACGCATCTCTAGGCCCTAATAAAACATAGGGGAACACACACACACACACACACACACACAAAACGACAGATCAATTAGATTGATAGAGAGTTGCAGACCTTTCTGTGGAAACTCATTCAAATAATCTAGCTTGAGAAAATGTATGTTTTTTTGCTGCCTTGTTTACACATAATTGCACATTCATTATTAAAGGGTAAATGATAAATTGCTCATCCAAAAATATAAATTCAGTGCTAAATTTCTAGGTAGCATACTTTGAAAAGGTAACCTAATTTAAGGGCACGCTAGGCACCTCTGTCAATAGTATTGTTGATGTTTGATATAATTTGAATACATTTAAATTCCCTCTTTAGAAATTAAATAACTATTGATCTTGTTATCTATTCCTTATTCCTTAAATATGCGGCTTGCCGTGAATATTGTATTTTTCAACAGAAATAGTCAATACACACTGAAGCTACATTACAGAGGGGCGAGATAGCTGAGTGTGAAATAGCTACATACTTATTCCACCTGTCCATAGCAAACACATAGCAATGATAGAAAACTTAAATCGACAATAAACAAAAAAATGTTTCCCTTGAAATCCATTCAAATCTCATGGAATTACTATGCTATCGATTTCTGTCAAATTCTTCAAGCCAATGTAATAGGTGGAGTCCATTAAACCCTCCTGGCTATATCATCAACCAGTGACAGATAGGTATTGAATACTGTTTTCCATCACTTTAAGATATATATATATATATCACACGTCTCACCAGCAATTAGTTTTTTTATATATATTTATATTTCAGACGTCTCACCAGCAATATGTTTTCTCGCCGATATATTTTAACAAGCATCTTATGTTTTTCTGTGAGCCGGCATATGATTTCCTGGCTTTAAAGTTTGCATTAACATGATCCATATTCATGATCCTATTTGGATGTTCTAGCACAATGGAACACACAATTGAATGTCTCTCAGTGGTCATTATTTAAAACTAATTAGTCAATATGACATGAGTGGAGAATAGGGAGGGGAAGAGAGTTGGTCGGGTAAAATGTTCATGCATCGCTCTAACAACAGGTGAAGAGGTGAAAAAATGGTTTAGCTGTGTTGCTGTTCTGTGTGTGTGTGTGTGTGTGTAAAGAAGTCTAAAAGTGCAATTTAAATCACTATTTGTGTGAGTCTCCGGAGTGGCGACCCTTTACCAATCATGCAACTGCACACCATCCTCAAATGCCAGAGTGATTACACCCAATCTTTTATTAATGTCTTTGCTGGCACATCTGCATGAACAATCCAATCCATGATCCTTGGACCTAATTTTTGTGTCTTGCACATACACACACACACACACACAGTATTTTTCTCTATAATCTGAGTTTCATCTGTTCCTATCGCTGCAACACTTAAGCATGGTAAGTGCCCCTACCTTATCTTATTTATGCCAATACAATTATATATATATTATAAATGTATGGGCATAATACACACTACACACGTATAAAGTCACACACACACAGTGCGCTCTATTATTCTAGTATCTGGTCTGTAGCCTGAGTTTGAGCTGTTCCAAACACTTAAGTACGGTTAATGCATACACAAAGCCTGACATTGCCAGATACATTTTGTAAATGCATATGAGTCTGGAAACTTACTTACTCCACATATTTTTTATTTCAAATGGGCTTTATCAACAGGAATGCAAAATGCCTCAGGAAACAATTGGAAAGACCTCCAGCCAATAAGAGCAACAGAATGTGTGACACATCAGGGGAAGCCATCTTGGTTGTTTATGAAATGATCTTCTTCAAACATCTTATCAAACCAGGTCCATATTAGGAAATGGTTGTGATTGGCCCAACAAAGGCCAGGTCTGCAGGATATCTGTCTGAGCAGCAGAGGCTAATATAGACACTCATCTAGGATGATGTCATATACCGTCCTCAAACAGTGGGTGGCCTCTGTGGAGACAGAGCTCTCATCTGTCGGATTACCCACGGTAATCACATCCGATCATCACAAATCCTGAAGAGATAAAGAGAATGTAGAGCCATTTGACGTATTGCAAATTTAAGATGCATGAATTTTGCGTTCAGGCGCTACCATTCAATTTAGCAGAACAACGAAAATGCACTCCCAAGAAGCAACGGCATGAGTCACTTTCCCCAGCGTGAGTTTGCTATGACAGCTGCTGTTGACACACAGTTTGAATTTTACCTTTTGAGCATCATCTTTAATTGTTCCGAAAAAAAGGCAATCCCCCAACCCCCGCAAAATAACACTGCCGGCAATCCTGTGGTATCACTCATTTTGCAGCCCCCAACATCCAAGGAAATTGTAGCACTATTTCTCAACATGACAACACCGACTTAATCTAAGATTCAAATTGTCACAGGATCAAGGTCACCCCTACTTCTAACACACACAAAACACACCCAAAAAAAAATCTCCCTCAGCAATTTCTTCTGAGCAAATCAGGCCAGAGCAGCGATGGGTGAGCAGTCTGTCAGGCCTGAAGCTTGGCCCGCAAAGGTCTCCACCATCAAACCCAATGGTTTTTGAATAGCGGCATATGTAATCTGTGGGTATCTTCATCACCCGTGTAGTACCAACCTTCCTGGCTATACTTAACGCTAAATCTGTTGGAGGTTTGCATAAACTGTATAATGTTAGATGCGTATTGTCCTTTAGAGACGACACGGCCAGAGGTGTACAGCACATGGAACATAAACTACACAGAGTTATCATGGTACGTACACAGATGACGAATCAGGAAGTAGGTTTGTGTAGGGCAGAGGGCCCAAATCTCTCCCTAAACCGGGACTTCTACAGATGATTACCCTTTGTATGTGGCGGAACAGAAGTAGAGCTTGGGTAGGGGGTGGCTAGGGGCATGCGTTGAGTGCTTTACAGGTTGTGGCCGAAAGCTGACAGAAGTTGCTAATGGGTATGCATCAAATTGAGTGGGAGGTTGGTTGTGGGCCAAGCAAGAAGTGCTTAACTGGTCATCCAATCAGGTAAAGGGGATGGCAATTGAACACCTGTCAGAAGCACAACAAATGCCTTATTCAAATTCAAGGCCAATCCATGGTAAAAGAATGGCACGCCTTTCATGTAAACCTAACGAGTGGCAGTAGTTGGGACCTTTAAGACAAAGTGGCATAACTTTCCATTGATTTGTGCAACACTACCAAAAAGTGCTCATGATAGGTTTGTCAAGGGTTCATGATGATTGTCGGGGGACCTTCACCAGCCCTGCCCACTTCATGTTTTCTTGTAACGATCTAAAGGGGGTTTTGCTGACTAAAGTCGGACTCGGCTCAGAGCAGCCAATTGACTCCCTCAGAACCGGGCCCACTTGTATAAAGCTGTTTCTTTGCACTGCACTCTACTGAGCACATTGTTTATGGTGTATTGGTGACAGTGAGCATTGCAAAGTACGTATGTATGCTCATTTGTATACACCACATCATCTTAGTTTATTGACTTTTGATGACTACACTCCAAATTACCGACGCAAAACAATAAATGCAAGCACCACAGGGATCCACGACGTGCTTATGATCGCAATTCCACACAGCGTACTTACAGAATAATTCAACCCCTTATTTGCTTTGTTAGTGCGAAAGGGAGGTTGCTGTTGGGATTGTTTTGGCTCCCAGCCATGGTGTAGGGCAGGCAGTAAAACTGATGAGTGACTTTGAGTAACTACAACTACATCTTTCTGGCAATCGCCAACTCCATTTTGCGTTGTTGGAATGTTTTAAATCCTAATCGATTATCGTTTTTTGAGTTGTTCAATAAAAATCGTAAGTTGTTCCAGAAGAGTTATTAAGTCAAGATGAAAGATGCTACACACAGCCTCTGAGAGCTTCTTACCTAATGAATATAAACAATTCTGAAGAAGACATTTCAGTAAATAACGGTTTGTGATTAATGCAACAAAGGAAATGTTTGTTGTGAGTACGGGTCCAGCGAGTTCAATGAAAATATTTGCTTAGTGAGAGCAGATACGTAATGTGTTTGTAAGAGGAGAAGGAAAAAGGGTATGCTCATGTTTTGCAATCATTCATCATCAGGAGGAATTAGTTTTTTTGAACAGAAGACATTGGTGTTATCTTCTCATGTCTTGATAGAGGGGGTTGTATTTGGCTCTCTTTTCATCGCCTCATGTTTTGCTGTCAGACAAGAGACACGTTGCAACACACAGTCCAAACGTCTGCTCGCAGCAGAGGCAGACGTCATGTGGTTACACACTTTTTTACACCCAATTAGCCGTGTCCCCGGGCATTAGTCCCACCACCCATTCTGCCCCTGTGAGCCCCTGGACTGCATGCTACCATTTGGTTCCCCACTCTCTAGGGCTTGAATCTGACTTTCAAACCTATTCACAGAATGTCTGTGTTTTCGTATGTAGGTTTAATTTTACAACTCATAACATTAAAGGTTGTATCAGCGATTCTAGGCCAAAACATAAATGATCACATTCATCTGATCTTTCCTCACGATTTGCTAGCTGCCAGCTCCATAAGCAGACCGACAAAAAAAACAGGTCTCTGTAGTCAGTCTATGCTCCAGGATTGTACAGAAAAACACCGGGACTACCAGTAACTCCAAACCGTTTGGAGCATAGACTGCCTACAGAGACACGTTTTTCTGCTGCAGAATCGCTGATACAACCTTTAAGTCACACCTTAAAGGTTGTATCAGCGATTCTAGGCCGAAACCGCGTCTCAGTAGGCAGCCCATGCTTCGAGATTGTTAATGAAAACAAATGGTATTAGTAAACAAACAGCGTGTTTGGCGGGGCTTTTGGGTTTGTCCTAGACCGTCCTTTTCTGATTATGCCCCTCTTGACCGCCAACACGCTCCCCTGCGCTCATCCATCGATCCCCCCCCCCCTCCTGCTGTGTTGTAACAGGTTGTTGAAACAATACGCTGTGAGCCAGTATCCCGCAGACACGGGTCTGGGATGTCAATGGAACGGCGGTCGGAAGCAAGCCCAACGCCTCTTTCAACCACAGGCTAATCCATGGAAGAAGAATGGCACGTCTTCCATGTTATCGAACGATGAACCTGTTGAAAGGCCTTCGTTTAACACGGTTAAGAGCGTACTCGGCGCAGGACCCGGTATTGACCCGGCTGGTTACCATGGCGATTTCATCTGCATACAGTTTCCTATATTCTGCACATCCGACTGTGGTTACCAAGTACAATCCTTCACCTGCACAGAGTATTCCGGTTTATACCCCGTTTACCCTCTATTTCCTACTTAAGTTATTCTCTGTCCTCTCTTAACCCCCCCCCCCATTCCCACATTCCCACCTCCTCCTGCTCCTCCTCGGGCACCTCCCTCTCTCTCTCTTGTCAGCTTATTTGTTGTCTTGTTAATTAGCTGTTTTGACAGAGGCAAGCAGAAAGCTTTTAGAGACACACTCAGTTGCTCCGCTGCGCTCCCCGTGCTCAAAAGACACAATCTGCTCCTGTCAACAGAGACCGGCAGGCACTCCAACACACACACATACACACACACACCCCCACCACCACCACTGCAAATGCACACACACACACACACACACACACATATCTGAACCCCCCCGCTAACCACACACACACACATCGTATACACTTACACGCATGCACGCCTCAAATGGTGGATGTGCCACATGAAAAAAACGCAAAGAGAGATTTTACTCATGCTTGCTGATGTATAATATATCGAGGTATGGCCTCTATCTATCCATCCATCCGTCTGTCTGTCTGTAGGACAGATGTTTTGTGGTTTGCTCAAGGTCTACATTGACTATTGAACTCCTTGTCAAGGCGTGCAGACAAAAGTCCATCACACATTTGGTAAGGAGCTCCGTCAATTACCCCCGATGAGTCACCACTGGGCTTTTATGTGAATGAGAGTGCACGCACAGCACTATGCGCACACAGGCATGCATGCACAAAAAGCTCTCCTGTTGCAGTACATCCTTGTCGGGCACCTCCTTATCCAGCCACAACTTATTCTCAGGTCGCGTCTCCAAAATGCCTCACAAAACAAACTGACGCTTAAAAAGAAATGAAAGGAGTCATGGGGGAACATATGAAGGTGTCCACACTGCTGTCGCTTGACAGCTACACATTGCCTCCAGTCCTCATGGTGTCGGACGTTCCGACCTCCATCCTTACCTGTGAAGCCTGAGGCGACGTGCTAGCATCACGCTGGTGGAAGTGGTAGCAAACAAACAAAACCCTGCGTATCACATTACAATGGTGAGATTGTTAGGCTTTAAAGACATAAAGGGCTAACACATTCTCACTCCCAACTCGTCACATATGGACTCGATAGGGGTGTGCCAAAATATCGATAAGATATATCGCGATATTTCGCCTTGCGGGACGTTATCGATACACTGGCGCCAAATATCGATATTTAAACAATAAACATACAGACGCTCTAAACAGATTCTCTCACAAAAGCGTGCTACAATTTTGATAGGAGTGTCATTTATAACATTGCGCCCGTCAGCGCATACCTATGTTTGCTATTGTAAACCTCTCTTGCACAGCATAAGATTGGTCCTATTTAGCACACGCTGCTAGCCTGGCTAACACCAGACTAAATCACAAATGAGATGTAGTCTGGCGACCACCTATTCATTTTCCTGTAGAGGA
>JAOPJJ010000002.1:2343227-2368683 GCA_027122795.1 Enchelyopus cimbrius
TCAAATCAATAATCAGTTCAATTTTTTTTATTGAGATGGTATGGTGTTTGCAAGAAATAGCAGCACAGCATACTTATAGAGATGAGTTAACTTTTCTTAATGTCGTTTGGCTAAGGATGGGGTTCTCAACCTTTTGCATGCTGCCCCCCCCCCCGCCCCCGCCCTTTTTTCTGTCTCCCTTTGGCCTGCTCGCGCCCCCCGGGGAGAGTGTCCGCGCCCCACCGGTTGAGAACCACTGGCTTAATGCAAATAGGCAATGCAATATACCTGGAGATGAAACGCTGCACTGTTTCATGTCTGATGTTTGCACATAGAAACGGCCACACCGCCAGACAGCCAACGAGAGCTGAGGCGGAAACAAAGTCTCCTGCCAACGGGCTGATAGGCCAGCTACCCTGAGGCCGCATGAGCCAGGACAGGAACTTGTCCAAACGCTGTCAAATATCAGCCCCCACAAACTAACACAAACACACACACACACGCGGCTCCAACCACACACACACACACGGCTCCAACCACACACATACACACATGCACCCACCCACACACACATGCGCGGCTGCAACCACATACACACACGCACAGCTGCAATCACACACCATTGATGCATATTTACATTCACATATAAATCAACGCAGAGGGTTGAAGTATCTTAGCATGCTCCTGTGTATAGGCCGACACGAGGAAGCCACACCTCAGCCAGCCTAACATTAAATCAAGTCAGGCACCAGCCTTCTACTGCTTGCATTATTTCACAACACGCAGGGTTTTTACGATATACTGCCGCCATGTGATATAGGCCTACTTATTCAGACAGTTTCGAGTGTGCAGTAGGAGTGTTCATGTCCAGGCTTTATAGGGGAACCCAAAGAGTAAAATGACTAGTATGCAGTCTATATTATAAGATATAAAGTGGATGGCCTTTCAGATTTTTTGCAAGACATTTCTCTTGCCGGCCACACACGCACTCTCTCATATCTAAGCATGTGATAACACACTAAAGACAATTCAATACTAAACGCAATGACTTAAGCTCATTCACACGTTTACAACAATCGTCTCAAATATCGTCGCCTCCAGCAAAAGTTAGGCTTACACATCCTCAGTAACACATTTGACATATGCTGGACCTATAGGACTACACCTTAGCGAATGGGCCATCTCCTATCATCGACCATGAGAGGAGAGCTATGATGACCGCCGCCTGTGACACAGGTCTAAAGCAATAACGGCGTCATCACCAATCCGACCTATGGAGTCGGGCGGCTGCTTTTTGGGAGCACGTGATCTGTGCGGCTATCTCGTGCGTCTCCACACTCAAGGTGGACACGCGCACACCTGTTGTCGAAGGAAGAGCGGCGCGGGCTGACGGTTCGCGTGCCCGCTACCGTCAGGCGCCCGTTCTCTAGCGCTCCCTCTCTGCGGCACTTTGTATCTTCACGAGCGCGCGTCTGCTCCTCGCGCCCGCTTTTCTTTTATTTGTATCCCTTCCCATCGCTCACCCACTTCTTGTACTCATCTAGTTTCACCCTTCTATGTCAACGCGTTCTTTTCTCCACGTTGTTCGCTCTGCTCTTCTGGGCAGAATGAACGAATTGAGAAATTGGAACGCAGGGGTCTCGCTGACAGATGATTCTCTCTCGCGCGCGCTCTCTCTCTCTCTCTCTCGCGCGGTCCCTCTTGCGCGCGCTCTCTCTCTCTGACTGCAGCACTCTTGAATAATAACCCCCCTCTCCAGCCCCACCCCCCACCGCGCGCCGATCTATTTAGAATGCCACTCACGTGCGCGCTCCCGTGCCGGGTTTTAAACACTCTCCCCAATCATGAGTCTTAGTAGAGAGCCTACTCGGTGCGCGCGCCGGCCGCGCGCTACAATGTATCGGCCAGACAAGCGTTTACTTTAGTGTCGCGATGGGCGAAACAAAGTGCTGTAGCGCTAAAGCAGCCCGTTGTTTGAACACGTTATACGCGATGTTTATCGTATCATCGTCCAACGATACATAAACTATAGTGGTTGAAATCCGTTTGGGCAGTATTGAAGTTAGTTTATCTATTTTTGGTCTTTAAGAGACTGACTTGGTCTCAGTTCTCTCTCTCTCTCTCTCTCTCTCTCTCACACACACACACACACACACACATACTCTTTCTCTCTCTCTCTTTAGCGCATTTTCTATCTCTCTCACTCCCCTCCCTCTCTCATACCTCCCCTTTTTTTCTGCATCTGCGTTCTCCTTTCCCCGCGTTTTAGTTGTGTGGGAGATCCGTGGATGCTTGACACGGATACTTGCTCTTCAGAAGACGCTATACCGCCACTGCGCTCTTTTATCTTCTATTTCAATTTTGACTTTGGATCTATGAATTGCAATTTGCCAACGAGAGAGGTATTTTTTTCTGGTTTGAGATGGAAAAACAAAGCGGAGTTTCCCGTAAAAGACTGCTAAATAACAGCATTATTCGTTTTTACGCACCGGCTGTGCAGTCCTGACTCTCTCTCTCTCTCTCTCCCTCTCTCTCTCTCCCTCCCTCTCTCTCTCGCGTTCCCTTTCTCTCTCCTGTTGTGCTAGCAGTTTCCGCCTTTTTTCTGCGACAAGGAAAATAGCCTCAGCTCAAGCTAAAGCCCATGAGTGTTTTGTCCTCTCTTAGTTCGTTCCTTTACGCAGTGTAGGATGGAGATCGGAATCTCCACCGTCATTGGACCGGTAACGTCCTTCTGCCGCGCGAAAGAACACTTTATTGACTAAGGAAACACGCTGTACCGGTAAATAACTGTTTACACTGCTGCTTATGCGAAATGGTCGGATGTGTATGGGGAAACCAGAATCCCATGGCAACGTAATTAGGGAGCGATGTTGCTTTATCCGTGAACAGTTCGTCGTTGCACAACTTCAGCCAAGACTGCAAGGCGAGCTCCCTGAATTGTCTAGTACAGTGGTTCTCAACCCTTTTCTTCTAGTGCACTCCCCCTTCAACGGCACAGAAGAAAAAAATAATACAATTAGCATAAATAATGTATGTGCATTCTATTTGGCAGTGTGAACATGAACATTAAAAGGGTGCAGATACTCACAATGTTGTTAGTATTTGCTCACTAATCTTGTTTGTGGGAATCCAGATTTAACTGTTATCTACGTCGGATGATTTTAGAATTGTTTATAACCAATACTTAAGTCATCATTTCTTTTCTTTTTTTTCTGAGTAGGCATACCCCCATGCAGTACTCCTAAGTACCCATAGGGGTACGCGTACCCCCATTTGAGAACCACTAGGTAGTAAAGAGCCGGCACTTCTTTTTCATCGGGGGTTACTGAATCACGTTGAGCTCAAGCAAGTTCAATATCTTCTTCTTCGATCCCTCGCGCTCATTCTAATGTATTTCCCCATCCCAACCTAACCCCATGACATCTCATCGAGGATGACGGAGTTCTCTCATTGGATCACCAATTGCCTTCGGCCGTTTTTGAAGATTTTGAATCTTTGGACTCACTGCCAAGACCAGTAGCGTTGTCCGTACCTCTCCCTCTCTCTCTCTCCCTCTCTCTCTCTCCCCCCCTCTCTCTCTCTCTCTCTCTCTCGCTCGCTCTCTCTCTCTCTCTTTATCTCTCCCTCTTCCTCTATTTGTCCCTCTATTAGTGCGAGTAACCGAATGAATGTTCTCCCATGGAGGTAGTACAACAACCTTGGGACTGTACAACGAGAAGGGTCATTTTTCCAAACAAGAAGCCTCTGTCAGCAGGCGACGCATCGGGTGAAATCGGAGCCGCGCTCGCTTGGCTGCAATAGAGAAGGAAGCCTCCTCTGTAGCCTTGTTGCACCCTTAACTGCCGGTCGATCGTTCAAATTGGGGACACATATGCACCCATCTCCTCCATGGCTTATTATAGCTGCCCCGTGTCTCTCGGAGCCACAACAATTACCGTCTACGCTTTGGGTAAGTCTCCACTAATTTACTCAATTCTGTTTAAGTTTTTAAGCCTCTGTCTTGTAAAAACAAAAAGATGAAAGGAAAGGGGAAAACAAATACCTAATGTGTTCCTGTTTTTCTTTTACACAAATGCATGCATTTAGCTGACTCATGGGATTAGGAGCACCTAGGGCTAACGCGGTCCCTGTGACTTTCGTCTTCAAGCTTATCCACTTGCCAGCAACTCATCTAAAGTCTCCAGATATAGGCTATCCTCTCGATGATTTAGTCCCTTATGTTAAACATCACAACGTTGCTGATGCTGGCCAGGATGGCACAGCAAATTAAAAGTCACACGAAAGAAGCAGTTGGTCGTTTTTGCCAGAAAAAAAGAAGAGATCCACACTTTTGCCCTGGAAATCTTTTAGCTTTGGATGTTGAGATATTTTGACATGAACAATTATTGATTTTGAAATATTGAACCACCAGGATTTTTTTCTCAAATATGGACGACTCCATCAGTACAAAGCAGTACAGTCATGCTTGTGATTAATGTATTTGTGGCTAAATGCCTCATCTCAACCAAATGTCATGATTATCAGACAAATATAAAGAAAATTGTTTTTCTGAACAACAAATTTGTGTCACAGCATTTACAAATCAATAATTAAAGTTGGGAATTTATTGTACTAGTTTGAACTAGATGGCAACAGAATCTGTGTTCTTGATGTGTTCTTACCTTGTTTTAGATCAGGGTATTATGTTGGTTTTGGTGATCAATGAGGATGCGTGCATTTCCATATATAAATTTTTTTGGTTGCATTTTGGATGCATTTTGAAGCTGTGTTGTGTGCAAGTGTGTCCCTTTGTGTTCCTACATGAATGTGTGCCTTTTTTATTTACTTTTTTTTCCTTCCAAAGGTTACTAAATGGTTTTCTGGGGGAGGAATTCTAACCGGCGAGATGCTGCTTGTACTTCTGCTGGTGGCCTTTTCTTCGTTCATCTCCGGCTCCCTGGCCTCCTCCGTCTCCTCCCCCACCTCCTTGGACGGATACCCGATGGCGGACCCCTCCTTCCCAGGCGTGATGGTGGAGACCTGCAGCGTGTGCTCTTGCATGTCTGTGGAAAACGTGCTGTACGTGAACTGTGAAAAGATCACGGTGTACCGGCCCACGCAGCTGGTCCCGCCCGTCTCGTCTCTATACCACCTCAACTTCCAGAACAACGTCTTGATCCTTCTGTACCCCAACTCCTTCCTCAACTTCACCCATGCCGTCTCGCTTCAGCTGGGAAACAACAAGCTGCAGAACATCGAGGGGGGAGCGTTTGGGGGCCTGAGTGCTTTAAAACAGCTCCACCTCAACAACAACGAGCTGAAGGTATTGCGAGCGGACACGTTCCAGGGCATCGAGAGCTTGGAATACCTGCAAGCCGACTATAACCTGATCAAGTACATTGAGAAGGGGGCATTCAACAAGCTGCATAGGCTGAAAGTGGTCATCCTGAATGATAATCTCATACAGTTACTTCCTGACAACATATTCCGGTTTGCATCACTTACACACCTGGATATAAGGGGAAACAGGATCCAGAAGCTTCCGTATCTGGGCGTTCTGGAGCACATTGGTCGCATAGTAGAGCTACAGCTGGATGACAACCCTTGGAACTGTACTTGTGACTTGGCACCACTTAAGGCGTGGCTGGAAAACATGCCCTATAACATTTTTATTGGTGAGGCCATCTGTGAAACACCAAGTGACCTGTATGGAAGACTGCTGAAAGAAACGAACAAACAGGAGCTCTGTCCTCTGGGGACAGGCAGTGACTTTGATGTGCGGATGCCCCCATTGCTGCCAGAACATGGCCAGTCCCCTTCAAACATGTCCCCGACCACTGTGGCAACCCTTATCACGAAAGCGCCAAAATCCACTGACTCATCAAAGATTTACGGTAATGGCATCGTAGCCGGTTTGCCTCCCTTTGGTAGAAATAGTCAGATTGTTTCTTATCAGACGCGGACTCCCCCACTATCATGTCCTCAGCCTTGTACTTGTAAAGCCCACCCTTCCGATTTTGGTATCAGTGTCAGTTGCCAGGAGAGGAATGTTAACAATTTATCAGATCTTATCCCCAAACCCCCCAATGCCAAGAAGCTCCACTTGAGTGGAAACTACATTCGCGATATAAGTCCAGTTGATTTCCAAGGCTTTGAGGGCTTGGACCTGCTGCACCTGGGCAGTAATCAAATTGCCACCGTCCAGAAAGGTGTGTTTGCGAACCTGACCAATCTGAGAAGGCTGTATTTAAATGGAAACCAGCTTGAACAGTTACACCCAGAGATGTTTTTGGGTCTCACAAATTTGCAGTACCTATATCTGGAATACAATGTCATTAAGGAAATTCTAGCGGGAACATTTGACTCCATGCCAAACTTACAACTGCTTTATCTAAACAACAATGTGCTGCGGAGTCTGCCTGCGTACATATTCGCCGGGGTCTCCTTGGCTCGACTGAATCTGAAAAACAATCACTTCATGACCCTGCCGGTGAGCGGTGTTTTGGACCAGCTGCGTTCATTGACCCAAATCGACCTCGAAGGGAACCCATGGGAGTGTTCCTGCGACCTGGTCGCCCTCAAACTCTGGCTGGAGAAGTTGAGCGACGGCGTGGGCGCCAAAGAGGTGAAGTGTGCCTCCCCTGTGCAGTTCTCCAACATCGAGTTGCGCCTCCTGAAAAATGAGATCCTCTGCCCCAAGCTCATTGCCAGGCCTCCCATTATTTTCACCAGCTCCACCCCTCTTTTAACATCGCTGTCCCCAGCTGGGGTGGGCAAAGCCCCACCTGGCGGCCCTGTGCCGCTCTCCATCATGATCCTCAGCATCCTCGTGGTCCTCATCCTCACAGTGTTTGTGGCCTTCTGCCTGCTGGTGTTCGTTTTGCGGAGGAACAAGAAGCCTGCGGGGAGGCAGGAGGGGCTCGGCGGGCCGGAGTGCGGATCCATGTCCCTGCAGCTGAGACGGCACAGCCACAAGTCAGGCAAAAAGGGCTGTGTCCCTGGGGACGACCTGGGTGGCGAGACGTTCATTCCTCAGACCATTGAGCACATCGGTAAAAGCCACACCTGCGGGATCGGACGCTCCTCAGACCTGGACGCTGGCTTCAAGTTCGCTGACTCTCAGCGGCAGAAGATAATCCTGCGCAACTGTGCCGACAAGGATAAAGATTCGCTGTCGACGCTGGAACGCAACAAGCGTCTCAGCACCATCGACGAGCTGGAGGAGTTCCTCCCGGGCCGGGAATCCAACATGTTCCTGCAGAACTTCCTGGACAGCAAACGAGATTTCAACAGCATAGGGATGGGAGGGTTTGAAATCCGCTACCCGGAGAAACCGGATAAAAAGATGAAGAAGTCGTCCCTGATAGGAGGGAATCACAGTAAGATCGTGGTGGAGCAGAGAAAAAGTGAGTATTATGAGCTGAAAGCCAAGCTCCAAGGAACGCCTGATTACCTGCAGGTGCTTGAGGAGCAGACTGCACTGAGTAAAATGTAGGGATTGTTGTTTGATAGAGTGCATTTCATGATCACACAAACAACTGCTCAGACAGAGACACAAACACACGGACGCAAAAACAGTTGTAAATTAATCTGTGCAACCATTTAGCCAGATTGAGAGCCCCACCTCCACACACACACACACACGCACATACATACAAAGTGCCTTCTGAGAATCCTTAATGACCAATGCAGAAATGGACAACGTGGCTCCACACTACAAGGCTATCACTAGAATTCAGCGTGGATGTATTTCCCAGTATAAGACGTTTGGATTATCTATGCCATTGTAACTACGCTTATGAATTCCACAAAATTTATTGCAGGACACCCTTAAAAGCGTAAAAAGGCATAGTATTTTTGCTGCTATTGAAATGGGTACTTATAATTTTTATTGTTTTCTTTTTTCCAACCAAATTGAAGGGTCTTGAAAACAGTGCTTCAGAGCGTACTCAACATCTTGAACCCTGATAAAAAAAAGGAATGGGGTTATTATTTTCTCGTGGTGGAAATCATTACAACTTGGAAGATTTCAGATCGTCAAGCATTGATGACTTGGTGGATACCCTTTTGTTCTTAATTTGCAGGGGGACAATAATTCATAAGGGGGAGGGGGAATCTATCATTCTCTTCGGAGTTGCCTGAAGATCCTACGCCATCTTGCCTGGATAATGTGTATGTGCTCTGTTCTATGGGGTGTACAGGAAGACTACACTTGGGTCTGTAATGAAGGCATTTGAAAAACTCTGAATGATCTCTCAACTCGTTTTCATTGTGTAAAGAGCCATGTTTGATAACGTCTCTTCTGATTGGAGTTGTGTTTCTCTGCAATTGCTACTTACTTGTCTGTTTTGGGTGAATTAATAATGACACATACACTGTCAGAGGACATTGTTTCTGAAAAAAACTGAAAAACAAAAACCCAAGAAAAAAAGAGCTGCTTGCCATGTAAGCGTAATATGGAATTTATTTTGTAAGTCTTACATTATTTGTATCAGTGGGACTGGTTTGTAAAATACAAGGAATGACAAAAAATATCAAAGTAAAGTGTTCATCATTCAGAGATCTAAACCCGGATTTAGCACTCAAAAAGGCAAATATGACTAAATCTGCGATACAACCCTTTCCCCATCAGCTATGAATTCGTAGTAAAGTAAAGAATTAAACAACATAATTAATTTATTTTTCTATGCAGGATTATTTAAAGAGTTATTGGTACTATTTAAACAAAAAAAAGAAATAGAAAAATATAAGGATGAAAAGGACTTCGTAGCGAGGCTGCCTCTAATGCTAATTAAGGCCCAGTGTGCTCGCTACACCCAAAGGAACTGCTCTGTTACTTCAAGGTAGTTTTTTTGTTACAGTTTTGTTTAGTTCTTTCTAAGTTTGTAGAAGATCTCCCTGTTACTACGGACACGAATGAGGTAACGGTCATCCTCACATGGTCACGATAGAGAGTCAGATGGCCAGCCATGTTTGTGACTTCACAGTAGTTCTCTTCTATTCTTATATCTCCCGCAGTATCTTGTAAAAGGTTTCTTATTAAACATTATGCAACCAAAATAAATGTGTATTAAACTTGATATAGTTCTGGGTTGTTGACATGAATGGATACAATTGCTGATTATGTCAGAGGAATGAAGAGATCAAAAGTTTAAAAAAAATGTGTGTCTATTAAATTGTTTTAAATTTGGAAGATTTGGACAGAATCATTAAAAAACCATGTGCAATATTAATAAAAAAATTATGATGGCTTAAAATTATTTTCTTATTTTATTTAGTTTCAAGTTCTATTTCAAAGGCTATTTTATCAACACTATCTGGTCCTTATTAAAGGTATTTGTTAAGTTAAATTTATGAGTGTTTATTGACATTACAATGAATAGAATGTATCTTGGAAAATATAATAAATACAATTTTCTATTGGACATACAACTGCTGTATATTGGTTAATTTTCTCTTGTATAATCATGTTGACATCAAGGTATTAAAATCAGCACCTATTTGCAATGTGTCCAACGTTTTATTTTAGCCATTGAGATGATTTTATTTCTTGGTCTGTTATAGCTTTTTTACCCAGTTTAGTCTGAGAAGGAAAGAGGTAAAGAATGTGGTTTCCATGGAGACTATGGTTACTGGTACATGGTTTCGTATTCTGAGTCACCTAATTCCGCAGAGAGCATTGCGTTTGACCTTGACACGTATAGAAGTTCAAAATAGGGAACCCCTCTTTGTATGACATGGTGTTGCTCAAAATGTTCTTCAACTAAATTCAAGTTTTGGGGACTATTGTAACATGAGTCCTTGGCTTTTCATGTGCTGTTGTCGTCCATACAAACTGCACCCTTTGCAGACCTTTACCTCCTAAATATCTGTCATCATAATTTAAAGGTAAATTCTTTAAAATACAAAAAACATGTGAAAGACGGCTATGTTTGTATTACCTATAATTCACCAACATGAATGGTTTGAATACGAAAATGTTTAGTATGCATAGTACCCACGATTTGTAAAATAACACTTTTATTTCACAAATGTCTTTTCAAATGTGTCTTACTATTGATCACACTTTACATCTTGACAATTCCCATAGAAAAAAATCAACATGGAGTCACCCATCTTCATAGCTTGTGGTTTGACAGGTTTTGACAAGGGCTGGTCTCACCACATAGGGTTTTACAGCACATGGTTTTAAATTAACTGTCTGGGTTAATCCAGCATTATTGGGCTTTTGGGGAAACCCAGTAGCAAAAAAGCATGACTAATAGGGGAGCTGGAGAATTGTCCTCATTAATTATTAACACCTTGGGTAGAAATTGATTCTAAAGTGTGTCATAGGGTTTCAGCACCAAATGCTCATATGCCACAATGCACTTCTTTCTTGTTTAGATGTTTGCCTGTCCAGTCTCCTTTCAGTGCACTTACCAAAACGTACAACTATTTAGCCATTCCACTTTATTGTCATTGTTTTGTTTCACAAAATACAACATTGAATCTGAATACAATTTCACTTCAGTGTCTTGTTCGCTCTGTATGAAGGGCCTATCTTTTAGTAGGACATACAATTATTGTTTAGCCAATTTACATATGGCCACTGGGGGTGCACAAGAGTTAAGTATCACCATCTCAGAAAGCATTTCAATGAGCCATCATTACCAATGTTCTTGGGGTGGGGTGGGGATGGGGAATACATCAAATGAATTCTAGTCTTTGTTGAAATGAAAGAGCCTTAATCTCCGTGTCAGATTCTAACTCTTGAACCAAGCCAGATGGCCTATACAGCATGGATTTAATGTTCCCAGAGTTAAATCATTCGAAGATTTGGATATATTTGTTAATTTCCCTTATTTAAGCCTAATCATGTGCTTGTTCATTCAAAGTATTCAAATTTCATGTAGTACATATATCACGTGTGTACCATATGAATGCATGTTCAACTTAATAACATAAGGTTGTTTACAAATGATTGTTTGACCTCCAATTTAATGTTCAAATGCTGCTGTAACCACCATTGTTTGAAATGCATTTTCCAAGTTTGCAGTGTACACAAATGGCAGTTTTTTTTGTCATCTTCTGACACTTTAATCAAATCCTTGATTTGATTGCAATTCAGTCTAAACGATGTAGTCATATCTTATTCAATCATGTCATATTTCTGCTGAGTGTGCTGGGTTGACCATGTTGCCGAGTTTGTCGGTAGTAAGAATAGTATTAGTAGAGAGTAGCAGTAGAAAGTATTTTAAGCATTCCGCTGCAGACATGATGCCAACTCAGGAGGGCATGAAAGGGGATGTCATCTCTCTGGTTAACACAAATGCCTAAATGGGTCCCGCATTGTACTGAAACAATCCACCATCTCAAAAAATCACTAACCCTAGTCAAAGGCTTTTTATTTGACTGTGATGCTCGGCTGGGCATCTCACATTTCAGCCTTACCATGTCTTAGCAATATTTCTCTATAGAAAAACCTTTCTGGTGGCCGCTAGCTAGTGATTTGAACAACATGTGGGAATGAGTCTTTGCAACATGATTAGTTCACCACAGATGGAGCTATTGAGCATCACAATAACCTAATTGCATAGATTCCAAGGTTTAACCTTTAAAGGAAGACCATCACGATCACAAATATAGAAGAGCGCCTTCTGTCGCAAATCTGGCAGAAGCTTTTTTTCATCTACAAAGAGGAATTTGGTTTTCATGTGTGTCATACACAGTCCTGAGGGATCACTGTTATTTTAACTTCAATTCCTCATTGCAAAAGATCTGAACAGCCCCATTGATTCCTCAATGTCCTTGGTTAAAAAGAGAGGAAAAAGATGCAGGCAATTGACACAGGCATGTCTACTATTATAGAGGATTAAGTACTGTAAAAACCGAATAATTAAGGATGTGCAAGCAAAGCCAAGAGCTCCAAAATTGTATATTTGTGAAATTATATGTATAAGAGTAGGTGTGTATCTAAAGTGATGTGCTAGTGGTTTAAAAAAAAAATACCAGTCCACATTTGGAAAAACAGCTTGAAGCATCTGCACAGCAGTGGAGCAGAGCAGAGTATTGTAGCCAACTTTCTCGATAAGATTAGTAAAAAAAGATTTCAAGCTCAGGTTATAGCCCCACATTTCAGAAGTACTTTCTTTAACCCTTCAGACCGTAACGCATAACTCAGAACTGAACATCAGTGGTCAGTTTTTTGGTATTTTACACTATATGTTTTTCAATGGACTAGGGTGAACACATTTAAAATTTGAAGATGTCTATCTAACTACTGGAAAAGAGTATAATATTACGGTTATTGGTCACATTTTCGGTAAAACCACAATGATTTTGTAGTGATTGTAAAAAAGCTGGATATTTATTGTGACTCTGAACACCCAGCTTGAAACTGGAACTGGTCCTGGACAAACTAGGACGTCTGGTCACCGTACAAAAGGTTATTCTGACAGAGGTGTCAACGTAGGGCCAATACAGGTGCCACTCATATGGGAAGTAGAATGAAGTTTCGGACTTCTGACCTTGTCAGACCATTCTTTAACTTCGTATCAGACAGTGTCATGTGTCATTCACATCTTGTAATTGGAGCCCTGAAGACCACTGTACACCACGGGGCAAAATCTTGTTTATGCATTGTCTATCTGAATATCACCGGGTGAAAGTGCATACTGAAATCATCGGATGACCTTTTAGCCAGAGTCTCTCCAGAATTCAGAATACTTTCTCCACGCACGTGTTATCTCCATATAGCAAATAAGGCAAGATATTGACTATAAACCTCCTGAGGGTATAATAAAATTCGCCACCAATCATAATACTAATTATGGGTGTGCTCCTTTGATATCTACTCCCCTGTGTCCTACATTGTACCCATAATTATTGAAATGAGGCCGTGTACAATGACACCTCTGTGAAGAAGAGTCTCCTTTTGGTTCTTATTGGCTCAACAAGTAGGAACACATGAGACTCATTTTAACTGATAAGAAACTAAGGATCACAGATAGGGGAGGAAAGGGTCTCGGCCGTTTAATTCCCCTTCGCCACATACATCATGTTCAGAGCTCTGAGTTAATGAACTACCAAGACTTGTATGTTTGGAAACAACAGGAGTCATTAATGCACTGTTGTATTTTTGTTTGCATACAGTCCGTCCATGACATTACCCGTGGGTTAATTGGTATTTGGTCGGAATTGATTTTTATGCCTCATTAAAATTCTGGTAATCTGCATGTTTAACCTGCAAATCATTTCCTCTTTTGATTTCAATAGTACAATGTTCACATCTGACTGAGTAGATGTCCAAAAATGTATTGAAAAAAATTCTAATCATCATATATGCATACAATCATATATTGTAAGCATATATAGGCCTAACTGTTATTACAATCAAAATGTTATTACATTTTGAAAAGTTTTCAAAAAGGACATTTGGTATCGTTTTGATACTAATGTTAAATGGGTATTTATTTTGGGAGCAACACTTACAGATATGTTTGTTTAAATTATCTAAACCATAATTGGAACTGAAGAGCATATGGTTTGAACCAAAGACTTTGTGACCATGATATTGCCTGGCTTTTCCTCTCGTATTGAAGCGCAGAAATACATGAATCAATTCAATTCTCTTTTGACCAGTAATGATGGATTCGGCTTCAATAATCAATAATTGCAAAAAATGCATCTGTTTGAGCGCTTGAGGTCTCTAAAGACAATCTTGGGGCGTGATTAATACACCAGCATTTCCCTGTGGGTATGAAAATACACGTATGTGTTGTGTTGTTTCTTCCTAATGCATGCATGCACACATCTGACTCAGTTGATATGAGGACATATGTTTATTTGTAAAATGTGAAATGTGCTTGTTTATGTTTAGGCATGTCTTTATGCAATTGTGTGTGTGTGTGTGTGTTTGATCCTCTATCTGGTTCATCCTCTCTCCCTGTGTGTGTTCCCAAGTCCCTTTCTATTCCAGTCTGTTTTGTTCTCATATAAATAAGACCCTGATAGCTCAGATCAGGGGTCTGTCGTTTCTGCCCGTCTGTCTGTCTCTCTCTTTTTTTTTTAAAAGTGTTTATCTTCATATGTTACACATGAAGGTGACCATTTTGTGATAAGTCACAGTATGATATGGCATAATTTTGGGAAATACAAGTCAAAACAGCATGAGCTGATTCTGTATTTTCCTAGCAGCATGATTATTACCTCTCACCAGCTACCAGCTACATGCATGCTGCTAGGTATGTTTGTCTCCCAGCCTGCATTCAACTCATCCATCCATCCAACCAACCCATTTATCTCCAGCTCCTATTCTCTCCTGTATTGCCTCATCCTACACTGAAGGATACGCAGCCCTGCTCACTGTGCAGTTATTGATTGACTCTGTGTCTCCTAATGAATTGGCACCTCAAGGACAGGTTAGCAGCCAGCCGGGGGCCATAATGCCTGCCGTGCTAAAGGAAGCGGAAAGTGAAAACAAAACATTAAAGGATAAGTCCGGTATTTAGCACTTTGAGTCCCTTTTCTGGTTTGTTTAGGATGAACTAGAGTGGTTGACACCAACAATGTTGACGAATGGTACTGTCTCCTGTATTTGGCTCGCTTAGAGCTCAGAAATCAATGGGATTTTCCAAAATGCCAAATAAAACACGACAGAAACTGTATTTCACTACGATACTTGTTTTGGAACATCAACTAGCACCACTAAACACTCGGTGAGTTGCACAGTTTTGAAAACGAACGTTAAGGGTTGTTTTAAGGACATGTTTGAGCTTGCACATAGACAGCCACTCTGAAGCAGTCAGAGGCGATTCCAAGCCAGCCAAATACCCGAGACAGGACCAATCGTCAACATTTTTGGTGTCAACCACTCTAGTTCATCCTAAACAAACCAGAAAAGGGAAAATGCTAAATACCGGACAAAGGGGGGCAAAGACCCCCTTTGCCACAGATATACATCTTACTGAAATGCTAATTTTTCAGGGTTACCGATTGCGTCTCTGAGGATTGTTTAGAAAAAATGCATTTAGAAAAAAAGCGTTTACAAAAAATGTACTCCACTTTCAAATGCTGTAAAAAAAAACTGGCTTTTTTTTGTTGCAAATTATGCCATTCTTTTAAAATGGCACCCAGGCAATTTTACATTCTCCTTTCATTTGAAATCCTCTCCAAATGCCCAGCAGGGGGTTGAATAATTGAAGGTCATGGAACATAATGGCAGCCGGTGATGGACAAATGGAGAGCTTATTGAAGCTTCTAGATGAGTACACGGATTGTCGCATGGAGATAGGATGAGGGGATCAAATTCCTGCTTTGTATTGAGGCAATGTTAGGGATTTGGAATCTTAGATTTCACTTGAGCCAAAATCATTGTTATAAAAGGTAAACAATGTATAGTTCCCTCTTCCCTCCTGGTTAGTGAGTGCTTGGTGTATGATTCAGACTTTAGATTACATTATTTCCAAGGGTTAAATGAAACGTTCATGTTCATTATATTTGAAGATGTACCATGAAAGTGATACAGATTGAGTGTGTGTGTCTACTGTGACAGATTGTGTGGTGCTGATTGTATGGTGTGTGTGTTTGTGTGTGTGTCATTCCTGGATCCTGTGTGATTGCGGTGTGGGTCACTGTCTTTTGTGGCACTTCCACCTTATGTTTTGTCTCACCACTCCATCATTGTTTGGGGAACACATAAAGAGGGGCACGATGCTGCTAATGCTAGGGGTGACATTATTGATCTGTGACGAAACGGTGTGGGAAATGTATACTGCATGTGTGCCATCCTGTGTGGACCTGCAGCTGCACACACACACCCTTATAGCCTACAGATGGTTTTTCTTGGTTTAAACAGCAGCTTTTCGGTTGCCATCCTGGGTTCATTCATGTGGGGAAGGTACATAGCAAATCGATTTTAAAATGATTTTCAGTATATTAATGGGAATTACAGCTGTGAAAGTATGTAGAAAATCGACTGAATAAAGATGATCATTATTTAAATTTATAATTATAGCTGGACTTGTTTTTCTAATGCAACGTGAAAACAAAATAAACTGGCATTCTAAAGTTAAAAAAAATCGATTTGCATACTTTCCCCGCACGTGAAATAACCGATGGTTCAAAACTGCAGGTTCCTCCTAAAAAAAACCCATCTAAAGGCCTTTTTGCTTTTTAGAGCAAACATCACCAACCACGAGCGCGCAACAATTAACTTGTGTATATTGTTTAATGTGTGGCTCCATTTGCTTCTCCTAAAGTGCTGTCCTACAACCAAAACATTAGGGACAGGGAAATCGGTTGTGACAATGTTATCTTCTCAGTGTACAGTACGTCCTGTAGATCCTGGTGCCATTATTGTTACTATGCAGTGTTATTCAGCCATGCCTGTGTGTGTGTGTGTGTGTCTGTGTGTGTGTGTATGTGTGATTGTGTTTGTGTGTGTGCCGCATCGGCCTTTGTGTGTGCTGTGTCTTTGCGTAAATGGGTGTGTCCTTGTGTGAGTGTGTGTGTCTACACATGCACATCCGTGTGCGCTGTGAACAGGGTGACCACTGTTTCTGTAGATTTGGGCCCCCCGTACTCCTTATTCTCTCCCCCTCCCTCTCTCCCCCCACCTCCTTCTCTCTCTCTCTCTTTCTCTCTCTCTCTCTCTCCCTCTGTCTCTTCCCCATCTCTCTCCTCTCTTTCTCTCTCCCCCCCTCCTCTCTCTATCTCTCTCTCTCTCGCCATCTGTGCACCACTCCTTCATTGCATCCCTCGCTTCCACGTCACCGTGTTCTGCTCACTGCGTTTATCTCCATATGCACGCAATTAAGAACTACACCCATACAAAGAAAACAAACACATTCACCGATGTATGGCCTCGGGTGTGTAGAAATAGCACAACAAATGTTACACGTAGTACATATTATGTAACTACTGGTTACAATATTTACAAAACGAATAGCAAGTGGAAATAGCGAACAACCATGTCTGCATCAAGCAGACATAGCAGTAGTGTGTGTACAGTTCAAGTGTTTGTGTGTGCGTGTGCACGCTCGCGAGTGAGGGACGTTGAGTAATTCTGACTCATACTTTACAAATGAAGACGGATGTGTATTTGTGAGAGACATGCAGCATGAGTCAGGGTGAATATCTTTTGTAAGATGAATAGAATATAGCATGTCTTTGGTCGTTTGCAAAAGAGCTGCACATGAATCTCTCTGCGATCAGATCAGCCAATTGTTTGATAGCTTGTTGTCTGTGTGCGAGTGCACGTATGCATCTCTATATGTTTGTAAATGTCATACTGAAAGGCAGAGAACCAAATATCTAATATCAAATATATTATTTTTATACATATTTTCTTTTTCTGTTCTAACCCTATCAGTGGAAATAAAAGATAATGCACATCACGTCCTACTTTGCTTTGAGACATCCACTCCATGATGCCAGAGCTTCCATTATGAATGTCAGGTTACTATGCTGCAGCGGTACACAAGCATGAATAAGGATGCACAACGCTTCGTCATCGCCGCACTGGCAGCAAAAGAGGAGGAGGTAATTGAACACTGGGCGTAGAGCGTGGGTTCTCGTCTCCGGTATCCTATAGTTCTCGGTTAATTAAGAAGGTGGCTGTAAGGATGCTCCTCTTAGAGGAGAGTGTTTGAAAAGGAGGAGTGGGAAGATCAAGAAGATCTCTGGAGAGGAGAGTGAGGAATGACATTATGATGGAGATTTTGACTGCGGAAACTGGGTTATGCCTTTAAAAGGCAAATTGAATTTTATATATATTAAAAAAAATAATTAATTGAATACTGAAGCTCTACTCATGGCACTCCCTGCTCTAAATTTGAAAAAAAGTAATGACAATGAACATCAGAGTATGATGTTCAATATTACAACCAACCAACCAACCAACCAACGACTCAAACAAGTGGATACGCTGAACGGCCAACAGTGGCAGGTCCTTGATATTACTCAGTGGTATTGCTCTCTCGATAAAGGAAATTATGTCTCAATAATGTACAGTATTAGTAATAACAAATGATGATGATAATTTGTGATATCTACAAAATGTAACTACCCTGTATGAAAACCAATATTATAATCAGCTGCTTAGATTACACCCGGAAATACGCTTTTTCTGTTTAATTTTCAAAGACCACATATAAGTTGTCAAACGAATGAAAATAAATAAATAAAACTTCCATTTATCGTGGGTGGAGATGCATCGTCATGGTAACGTACGGGTGGGTTACGTAACAATGAGCATGAAAGATAACGACCACTATATAGCCAATGCTGTTGCGTCAGGATTTGAAATGTCGGTTAGGAATCTGGATGGTAAATATAACTATAACACAGAATCTTAATAAACCCCCAAAAATATATTGTTTTGGAGACACTATTCCACTGTAGCACAACAATTTCCTCACTATGTGATGAGAGCGCTTTCATTAATTCACCTCATTCACAATACTCTTATTTTAAACATCACAGCTTCAATGACTCACACTCAAAACAACTAAGCAAGAGTTGAGTGGTTGCTTTTTTGTTTTGCTGAACCTGTCAAGTATATCAACTTGCAGCAGGAGAACACAAGGCCAGAAGCCCCGCAGCTCGGTGACACATTAACACTCTGCAGCTGAGAGGTACAGGCAATAATGAGTACTTAGACCCCCTCTATTATGGGATGAAAACCACAGGTTTGAATCAAAGGCCCGACAGTGCATTATCTCACACGTCTCCACCCCCCACCACAACCACCACCGCCACTACTACTGTTTAAAGTCTGTATAAACCTGTCGTCTGACAGAGACGGACCTCTGGGAAAACATGCAATATTTCCAGGTCTGGGAGAGGATATCCGGAGCCACGACTACGGCTTCCAGTGTGCCATCCATCTTTCACATATTTCACCGGAACCTATCACGAGTAACGTTTTTCCACAGAATACAGGAACGCCAATATGTTCTGTAGAGTTCTGTGGAGTTTCAGGTCTCTGCAACATTTCGGGCTAATCTCGGTAAACAGATCAACTGTGTTAAAAAGCTCAATCGTAGTCAGATGATAGCCGATGATCATTTTCTATCATGCAGATCGTTAACCTGCATGCAGTGAAAACCCGCTGGACAACAAACGGACTACAAACGGAAACAGGATCACATCAGGACAAACAAATTATATAAAATATATTATTATATCAAATATATCAAACAAATTAAGCCATACTAATAAAACGATCTGGTGGGAATACTTTTTTGATGACTCAAAAACACAAAAGCTTGCGGCTCTCCCTAAATGTCTTTCCGGAAATATCTTCCGATGCAAGGGCACCAGAATCGCTCCAAGGGTGACTGATCCATTCTCTGTGTCAACTCAATTAGTTTCTGAGCTCAATTCAAGGGCAAATCCCTGTGAAGAGCATCAGTCATAAAACCCCCTTCAGTGCTGCTGTCATTCTGTGATGCATCTCGTTTATAATCGGAATGATTTCTGATGTTTGAGGTCAGATCAGCGAATTACATAACATTATCTTTAGTAAAACATGACATATGATCTATCACTTAAGTCACTTTTTAAGCTCAACAGATTCACCAGAGTCGCGTATGCAGAGCCGGGCTGTACATTCAAAAGGATCTGACGATCTATCTGCGCTCCAAACAAAACGACGTAGAACAACCTAAAACCGCATGAAACAGTGAGACAACTACATAATCCATCAGTCCCTGTGTCAGTTGTGTCTGTCCGTCCATTAGTCTCGTGTCCGTGTCTCATTAATAATGTCAAGCAGTGACTACACAAGCACACACTGGATGTGTCTTTCAAAGGTGATGAGGGTTGAAAGGCAAGGCTTTGGTTGTGTGTTTGTGTGTGTGTGTGCGTGTGTGCGTGTGTTAAGAGAGAAAGGAAGCAAAACCAGCTGGGTAACGGAGTACCGGACACCAGCCAGCACGCCCAGCCCAGAGCCATGAGGCAAGCAGCCGGAAAATATTAGATTACATGTAAAAAGCAGGGGGCATCAGGACCCCCCGCCCCACCCCCTCATGGCTGCCTCCTCCCCGTCCCTCTCCCTCTGGATCTCTCCCCGCCCCCTCTTGATCGGGGAAGCCGTGTCCTTTCACTACACTCTGGCCCTGCAACCCTTGGCCCAGCCCCCTCTCATCCTAACTGCGTCCCGCCACTTGCTTGATTGCTCCCTGGGCTCACTCCTTTCACTCCAAGACCCCCCCCCCCTCCCACAGTTCAATCCCCTCTACCTTTGACACCTCCATTTATTATTCCCATTTGCGGTGCACACACATACACACACACGTGCGCGCACACACACACACACACATGTGAGCAGACACCCAGGGATGCAAACCTTCCACCCGTTTCCCCATCAGTGCCAAACCCCGTTTGACCTCAGTGGATAGATTTAGCCATCGGACTGCCATTGATTGATGCATACAGATGTAATGCGTGGGTGGATGTGTGTGCGCGCGTGTGTGTGTGTTTGTGTGTGTGTCGGCAGAAGCATGCGTTGTCCGCTCACCCTTCCCCATGCTCAATGTCATATGCTCGTTAGCTTCAATAGTCCCTCTAAGTCGTGTGTTTGTGTGTGTGTGTGTGTTTGTGTGTGTGTGTGTGTGTGTTTGTGCACGCGCTTGCCTTTGCTGTGCCATGATTGAGATGGAGAGAGTGATGCAGCGTTGCTCGTCTGCATGCGCAATTGCATGGCCCCCCTCCCTCTCCTCCTCTCCCTCTCCTCCTCTCTCTCTCCTCCTCTCTCTCTCCTCCTCTCTCTCTCTCTCTGTGTGTTAGACAGATCCACTGCCCTTCCACGGCACAAAGATAAAGACAAGGCAAAGAGGTGATTGGCAGATAAAAAGGTGTATTTATCCAGAAGGCGTCTCTGTCGCCCTCCCTCTTTTTCCTCCCTTTGCACTGCTCGTGCTGATTAATGCAAATAAGGGAGAGATATGTGTGTGTGTGTGTGTGTGTCTGTGGTTTCTGTCGGTTCGCCACGGTATACACAGCCACTGGGACAGCAGGCATGGCATTAAGAGGACGGAGACAACAGAAATAGCAGCAGTGAGAGGGTGGCGACCAGTGGAGTAGAAGAGACACATAAGAGAGAGAGAGAGAGAGAGAGAGAGAGAGAGAAGAGACACATACGATAGCGAGAGAGAGAGAGATGAAGATGGAATGAGACAGATTCAAAGGAGGAGGTGGGAGGACGGAGGAAAAACTAAGGATGACTGGCACAGGAGCACGTTGTGATAGGGAGTGGTGCTGGTGGGGGGGCGCTGTCAGCCGATCGGTGCTGGGGGTTCAGGGGGTGGACGTGAAGGCGGTTGGGGGGATTGTGGAGTGGGTGGTGCTGATGGAGGTCAGGATTAGGATGTCGTCGCTTGAGGAGTTGGTTGTGGTAGTCATTGCGGTGGGGGTCGGAGGTACTGGTGTGGGTGATGGTGGCAGTGTTGCAGGCGGTGGAGGAGTGGTTGGTTGGGGTGCGGGTGGTGGTGGTGGTGGTGATGGGCTGGACTTGTGAAGGAAACGTGTGAAAAGTGCGATATTCGTCTAATTCGTAGAATAATAGAAGATCAACCATGTCTGGTTGACATGACCTTAAAGTCCTCTTTGGGCAACGGACAGGGATGTTGTATCCCTCTCTGAGAGACTAAACATCCCTTGCTTACAAACCCTCGCCTGATTCGGACAGCATGTATGGACAGCAGGCGAGGAGGACATAAGGAACTATTGTTGAGATTCCTCCTCAACACGGTAGTGGCTGGCATCATGTGCGGGTGGCTCTCGTACTCCTTGATCAATATTGTTGTTAATAAATACTGTTAAACTCATAAGTCATCAAAGTTCTCCATCTCTTAACTCCCATAGCTCATCATAAAAAAACATCCATAACAGACTGGCTGAGCTGCTGTCCCGATGCCCTGATGCCCCAGCAGGACGTGGGGACTGTGGCTTAGCTCCCAGGCAGCACCTCGGATCTAGAGTCCCCCAGGTTAGGTTTCTGCTGCTGGAGGACCTGCCAGCACCCATCCACCCTGCCTGGGGGAAACTAGAACTGCATGATGTCATCCGCCACCCTTTATTTAACCGCTAGCAGCGGCCGACCTGCCAGACTTGTGTTTCCTCATTTGTTCGTGACAAAAATGTTTGATGCACTAAATAATGTTTATAATATGGAACTTTGTTGACTGGACACTTAAACGGAAGCGTAAAGGGACAGGATAACACTAATGTAAATATCTCCAATTACAATTCAATAAAAATGATTCCCAACCCCCACATTTCACCATATTTTTCTGGAATGATTCAAATAAAAAATGTGAACCTGAGTCAAGAAGACACTTGGCTCTTGATGTTAGGGTGATGAATTCTTCCCCCGGAATGGGGCTTCGTCGGTGGCTCCTATTAAATCAGGTACTCGGCTTGGTACCTCCGAAAACTGGTGCCTGGGCACATTGGCAGTGCACTAATCGCATCGGCAGACCACATGTTGCAAAGCTCACGGGGGGTCTGGGGAAATGTTCGTCTACAAAGCTTTGGGTAATGAGACCTCGTAAATCCTGAGGCTGTCGCTCCATTGGCTGAGATAAGGAAAAGAAGAAAATCTAAATATGGAATTCTTTCCGAAATTCATGTGACCATGTCACTCCCGCTCAAATGTGGGTCTTATATGTGGAACGTGGGACACAGGCTCAGACTCAGCCAAACCGGAAATATCTCAGCAAACAGGCAGGGAAATTCAATCCAGCAACATTACAGGCAGGCTCGAGCAAAACGGGGTCGAAGCCGTGGCTTCCTAATTCCACCATACAGAAGGGAAATGTGTGTGTGCGCATTTGTGTGCATGCATGTATGTGCATGCATGTCTGTCATCAAGCCCACAGGAAGTTGTTGGGCTGCAGATAGAGCCCATGTGACATTTGGAGAGAAAGAGAGAGAGAGACATAGGAAATGAGAGAGGACGCAAGCATTTTTGGGTCATATGGGCTGCCCTATATAGCATTTTCTGCCGACGTCTCAAAGGCACAGTACACTTGAATGTACGCACACACAAACACAAACATACACACACACACACACATACCCAAATATACATCCAGGGTTTGTGCACAATCTCTTTTGCTGAGTAACATTTAAAGGTCTGTTTGCTCAAGCAGTTTTGCAATATTTCATCAATAAGTCATGCTGTTTTGTCTGTTTTGGTCCTATTATTAACAGGAAATTGCTTGCGAAGGAGTAGACAAAATATCTGCAGCTCATTTACAACCAGGCCTCCAAAGGGTTTCAGTTAAACTCGCTATTTGTGAGATCCAGTTCCATCCATCTATCTAAATGAGTGGAATGGGGCAAAATGTGGGCCATTTGTGCATTCCGTTTTGACAATGTAACTTGAATTAATGTACGCCGTAGCAGGCCTAAATCATGCCAGAACAGTTCTTGCAAAATGTTTGGTTGTGCACAGATTTTTGTAAACACATCATAGATAATCTTTACAATGTACTTGACTGATCTTTTTTTTATTTTAATTGTATAGCTAAGAACTGTAATGGGCGGGGAAAAAGGCTTCAGCATTAATCAATCGGATTCTTTCGTTCTATTTTTCTTTCTTCCCGTCTCTCTTTCCAGTGGTTTGAACCCTTTTAGGCTGTCAGCTTTTTCAACTGCCTTTGCGCTGACGGTAGAAGAATGGTAATAAAATAAGTCCCTCTAAATCGCACTGAAGAAACACTTGATCTCAGTCGTTTTGCAAACTGGAGTGGCCCGGTTGACATGTATTTTTGTTCCTTCCAACGGCAGTTTGACTGAAACGTCGCACCGATTCTCTCTCCGGATAGGATTTATTGTTTTGTCTTCTTTCCCTCCGCATACAACAGCCTCTGATGGATGTGTATGGCGCTAGCCTGCCCGCGGCGCAGTTAGGCTACACCTGGATGCTTCCTGATAATAGCTCAAATGTTTTGTTGTGGTTTAACTATTTTTCCAATGAACATTTCCTTTAGCTCAAACATACTGTATACATAATGCCTAGGTATTATATGAATAGGTGTGGTGAATTACGGAAGAAAAAAAAAGCACAAAACGGTATTATATTGAGAAGGGCTGACACTTAGATTGCTTTCAAACCTGCACTTATAGGGGATCTTCACAAACTATCCCCTTATTAAATCCCTGCAAGGTATTTGCTGAAAGGATCGCTTTGACTCTCATTTGACTCTTCATTTACTATTTACAGTTTTCCATTTATGTTCCAAAGTGACGCCCAGGTTAGGCTGAGGACAATCAAAGCTTTCAAAATTATTAGAACCAATATAATTTTTTCCAACTGGCGAATCTAAAACCAACCTTGACTTTCATAATTGATTAAAATATAATTGGCACTGCAAATCTAAATCCAAGGTTGATCCAGTTTCGCAATTAATAATGCAATAAATAATATTTTTCCAGTGATTGAAAATGCATCCAACATTTACCATGAACCAGCTAAAATCAGTAATCAAACAAAATGGGAAGAATGGTCTTTAAAAAAACATGAAACACCTATGTGACCGGCCTGCTTAACCTTCAGAGGAAGGGATTTCGATTATTTTATATCAATTGTCAGAATAAAACACTTGTGCACTGTATACACAGATGAAGAGGTTTGCATAATCGCGCACAGACACACACACAGATGAACATGTATACACACAACCAAATATGCACACCCACCGATACACACACATGCACAGCGACACACACACACACACACGCACAGCGACACACACACACCTAAACACACACACAAACACACCCAACCACCCACACACTGGATAGCTGAGGGCGTCCCAGCCACATGTCTTGAAACAAAGAACCGCTCTTATGGTCTGTGTGGCCACCGACTCTCTCCATTGCTAAACATCTGAATGAATGTTGATCCATAAATATTTAATTGGACTCCATTGCCTGCAGTTTAAACTCGGAATGCTAAATATCTGAATAACACGAGGCAGAAGTGGGGCAGTTAGGAGAGAATAAACTCATTTAATAAACCAAAAAACAGAAAACAGTGCAGAAAAACAGCATGAAGCCAAGGTGAAGAGAAATAAACTAGGCTAAGCTACGATAGGAGAAGAAGGAAAGATACAGATACACAAAAAGATGTACATATGGATGCAAACTGACCCACACATACTGACACAAACACACACACACACGCTGACACAGAGGTACACACACACACACGCTCACAGAGGTACACACAAACGACCACACACACACGCTCACAGAGGTACACACACACACACACACACACACACACACACACACAGAGAGCCATGGGCCCCGGCCCCTGTACATTGGCCATGCCATGCGCATCAGCGATGCACGTCTGTCCCCCAGTGTGGGCTCTTGTACGCACGGGTGTGCATGCATGTTCGGCATGCTGTTTGGGTCCAGACCCAAGCAGCATGCCGAGCACCCGGCCGCGTCCGCAGTGCAGGCCGGCCTCCGCCAGCTCAGCACTGCGAGCGGGGGGTGG
>JAOPJJ010000002.1:2431358-2447607 GCA_027122795.1 Enchelyopus cimbrius
GAGTCCAATAGCCTACAGAAATAACGCAGTTGACTTAAATCATTCTGATTACATAGATTTAACGCATGATACGGGTTTAAATTAAACATATGAAGGCGATGATAAAACAATCGCTCTTCTCACTCTACATTTCTTCACTCTGACTTCAGTTCACCTTCAGTTCGTCTGTGTTGCTAATTCCCCTTTCCCTCAAAAACTTGCGTACGCATCGGTCAGAGCTTGCGTGGAGGTGCGCACATTTCACCCTCAAGTTCACTTTTTATAAATACCGAAGCTTGCGTAGAACATGGTGTACGCATTCTTTTGCGCGTACGCACCGTTTATAAATGAGACCCCAGGTGCTGAAAAAAGGGACTCATTAGCACATAGCTTGGCAACGAGCACAACCTACCAAACGCAGGTGCGTCGGCTCATCCTGCCTGAGTTCATTTGTGTTCATATGTTCTGTTCCCATCGCAGATGCCTTAAGCACCCATTACAAATTCTACATTAGTAAATGCTATTTTTGTAAGGGAGGCTAAACTGAAACAGTACATGCCGTTTATTCTTAGATTTTCAATGGATGAAAGAGATTATGGGATAGCATGGCATGGTTTATGTTGCACCCCCTGAGACACCATAGGGGTTACTTTTCATTCTAACATGGTGTGTGTGTGTGTGTGTGTGACACAGTAGCAGGGGAAAGGCTAGGGCGATGGCTGACAGAAAGAGAGAGAGAGAGAGAGAGAGAAAGAGAGAGAGAGAGAGAGAGAGAGAGAGAGAGAGAGAGAGAGAAAAGAGCAATAAAGCGAAACAAACACAGATGCTCTTTTGGGGAGGGGGTGGGGGCCGGGGGTTGGAATCATTGCTCAAGCTGCCTTGTGAGGTCTAGCCCCGCGGGTAGCAATGAACCTGTTTGTGCTCACTCCTCCACAACCAGCAACCCGCAGCCAACCCCCACCTTCACCCCACACCACCACGCCATCGAACTGGACCTCCGTCCGCCACTGCACAAAACATGAGAGGTCACGAAGACACGGTTCAATTCTTTCCCTCTGAGAGACGTGTTGCTCTGTAATTGTTGCACACACCTGCAGAAAGACTCACTTAAAGTGTGACCCAACCCCTAAATCAAACGTCTGGCACAGCGCCACCTCTGGAAAAACACAGGTGATTGCAGTCGCATTATTACATAAAACAAAACATTTAAAGGAAAGTTGGACCGTTTCAAATTGGTGTCTGGCAATCTCACGGAACACTACTTTTAGCCAATAAGACAAGGCTGTTTCAGTTCACTGTGTTTATTTACAGCGCAACCATGTGATCCTTGGAGCCGCACCACGCACTGGAAATCATTTGATTGTGTTTGATCAACATATATCATGTATCCGCAGCAATTGAAGTGTTTGTTTTGGTTTTATACACATGTTGCACCCATTTCCTCTTTGTCCTCAAATCTATGGATGGTCTGACAATAAAACAGTAAATGAGCTACTAAAATACATATTCCATCTTCACAAAGAGAAAATGTTATGACCTAAGGCTGTGAAATATGTACTGATGTGCATCTCTTTTTATGCCTTCCATGCTGTTCTAGTCTTACTTAATACTTTTGTTGCGAGGGATATCTATGGGATATGTTGCTGAGGTGGCCAAATTGAAACTCCACTTTGCAGTAAAGGAGAATACTGTGGGTGTTGGCAGCAGTTGGGCCAACCAAAAGTTAATCTATGTTGCGAGGGAATCTCACGTTAGACAAATTCAAAGTTACATCCTGAATTTAAAGCCATTTTATTAAGTCACATACCATTTGGCCAGAGGGTGCAGTCGTTTCAAATGTTTCCATTTGTTTACCCTGAACAAGCTTACACCCTTGTTAGTAGTTGCAAAACCCTGGAGAAAGACAGCAAAGTGCACACCAACAAAATTGCCAAACGGTACAAACGTTTTTACAAACGATGTACTATACTTCTTGTTTTATTGAGTAGATACTTTGATCATTACTACTTTGATCATGTGTTCGTTTCACATTTGATGATGTTTTGATTCTCCACTACTTCGTGACTGATCCTTTCAACGAGTCATGCTGGCAGGCTTGCTGGTAGCGAATTGATTTGAAATCCACTGCATGTGTAAACAAAACACATGTTGGATATGGCACCCAGCTGTGTGCCCTGTCAAACACCTTTTAAACACTGTTGGACCACAAACCCTGGAACCACGAAACTGATGTTGTGCCAGCAGTAAGGCAGAGAATGCTCATTAATCCTCTAAATAAATCATATTCATATTTACAAAATAGGTTGGTACATCAACACAACACAACACAAAAAGTATTTTCAAACTAAAAAAAATGTATTCAACAAAAGAGCTCAGGACAATTGTATTGGACATGACTTTTGAAGTAAAAATATGTTTAGAAATTAAGTATGAAATAATTCTGAATGTCAATAATACTTTAGTATTGGTGACCATCCAATTACATCAACCCCCATATTTTAGATGGCATACAAGAACCAGTTTGAGCCAAGTGCGTATCAATAGGGGGACCTCTTGTTAACCGTCCTACGCCTAAACCGACTGAAACTGTTGTGCGGACATTGTGCCGTTTGTGTAAACAGATGAGTTTTGATTGTGAGCACTTTGTGCCCTTCATGTGAACAGATGACTATTTGAAATGCACATATTTCTGTTGTGTAAGCAGGGCCATTTGCGGAGCCCCACACAGTGAAGCCAAACGGCAATGAAGTCTATCTGATCAATTGTTTAATATTGATCAGATAATCTACTCTGGGTATTAGGTTAATCAAATAATGTAAGTAAACAATTCAGTGAAAGGAATGATGAGTATTCCTTCATCCACTTGGCCCACAATAAGTATAGGGGGTGTGAAAACTGAGTACAGACTGCTGGCCACAAAGTTACTGTCGCCGGGGGGCATCTGGGCCTGATGCTAGCGCTAGGGTGGCTACTAGTAGCGCTAGTGATATCGCTAGCGGCCACGGTGTGGGCATCAGGCATGATGCTCTATCAGGAATTCAGAAATGGTACAGGTATTTGTCAAAAGACCACTGTTGTAGCAGGGTCAGTCCCAAAGTTTGCTGGAGTGAGGAAGGGACACATGGCTGCATGTAGCACAAGTGCTTCGGATAAGGCTGATGGGTATGCACCTTATGTGAACCAGTGAATGCGTAGAAGACTGAACTAGTGAAGGTACTAACCGCGCCCTGGTACTTAAAAGGATCAGACTTATACTTTGTCCAGTGTTTGTCCTACGCTAAAGTAATAGTTTATTCATTATGACAAGAAATGCAGTTAGCTAAGAAAACTTTTCAAGAAAAAAATTCATGTAGCATGATGCTACATTCGGAGTTGAAATCAAGTTTGCTAGGCTGGAAAATAACACATTTCACCATTGATTTTCTTTACACATAGAGGCCATTGGTCAAGACAGTCACCTTTCTGTACTGTCTTATTTATTTAAAAGTTTTGATTAGTTTTATTTCTTGAATTATGATTAATGCCAATGAAGAAAGTGAAATGAAATTCATATTATCTTGAAGGAATGACCAGGTTCCCAGTGTTCTTTATAAGGCCAGTGGAAATAACCGGAAATAAATCATATCATTTGTGTTTCTCACAATCTGCTATAAGACAGCGGCAGGTCATTGAGTATCTTGCCGAATGTAAGCATGAGAAATGGTTGATTTATCGTCGTACCATTGCTGACTTTGTAAATGTGTTGGTTGTGTTTGAGACAAAATGCATACTGCAGATTATTTTAGGGAACTGAAACCTGTGGATTAAATACACATTAGGAAAATCGTTACTTAGGTGGGTATCAGCATTAGAAAGCACGCAGGCACACACACACACACGCACAGCCACTCACAATACACAAACACACACTCAGAATGCGAACGACACTAACAATACACACAGAGCCACTTACAATGTATCCACGCACACACACACACACACACACACACACACACACACACCTGAATCAGCAGCATTTCTTTCTGCTTTAGTGGTGAGAAAGTTCTCAAGAACCTTTAGGCGCTGTTTATATATTTCCTGTGATGACTATGTAACATTCTAGTCCCCCCCCCCCACCGACTCGGTCTGTTTATCTACCAACCTGCCCAAAAAACAAACAACTAACAACATCCTAATGACTAAATGTCTTCCTGTCTCCTACTTAATATTAACAAGGTATAAACACACGCTGATGCTAAGGCCTGGGGGTGCACTAAGAATTAAGTGAAACATTCCAAAAACGTATAAAATACCGTATAAAATAGTGTAATTATCTCAAAGATAGCTAGCTCTAGCAATGTATGGACTTATGACATAAATCAATATAACTAAAGTATAACAAAGTAACTCTGATGTTGTTATTGTTGGCGCTACCTCACTGTTAGTGCTGTTGGCTGGACTAAGTCAGTCCAGTCTATTTGTGTTTATTACACCGCTGGCCTCCTACAACCAGGCAATTCTTTTCATCAACAAATCAATATCTACACTATTGATCCTGAGCTTTTTCCTCGAGAGGTTCAACAAACCGATAAAACTTTGTTGTCTTGTAACACATGCACACATCCGCGCACAAACTTGCAAAAACACAACTGTGGTCATTGAGGACTTCCACTCATGGATTATATCTTTAGCCAATTCAGTTCATCTGCCGAAATGAATCCATCGGATGACTCCACATAAGTGATAGCTGGTCTACAACTCTACCTGGTTAATATTAATATCCCGATATTCCATAAGGGCTTTGTGATTGAGCATACAACTCCCACGGTTCTCCAGGGAGAACCGGAGGTGGAAAGAAGTGAGAAGAGTCTAGGAGGAAAGTAGACAGGACCACATAATGTAAAGACAATAATGTGGAATAGTTGTCTGAGAGCAGACAAACTGAACACAACTAAACCAACGTGGTGTTGCCCTCAAGATTTTCACTAGTTGTTCACTAGTTTGGATTGCTAGGTGTTCCAGACTGGTGTTGCAGCAAAACATTTCCAATTCAATATGCATGCATGTGTTGTTTAGTCAATTTGCTGCGAACACTCTTGGTAAAACATCCTCCACATACCTATCACTAATTATGTAAACACGGGGGGCTGCATCGCGGCCAATCAGAAACATAGCCAGCATTGTAAACTAACAATGACAAGTGGCCCAGCATCATTTAGGCATACCAACATTTGGACAAAGCATAACAAGATGTGGTGTCTTTATTGCTACTGTTTAATAAGCTTTAATACTAAAAATGCAGTGTTACTTTTGGAGTAAAATGTACACATGTCAGTTTTTAAGTTCATATCAGAATAAAGTGTCCAAAATCCACTCTCTGCTCTCCGTAATTTCTGCTCGATGAGAATAAGATGGATAACATCTATTTGATGTGACGCCTGTCCTCAAATGTCCTCGAGACTGTTTTCATCTATTTGTATTATGTTCATGCTTTATGCATTCTGACACCAGTAAAATGACACGAAACGACTCCTGCTACGATGTACTCTGTGTCCCGTCTCTTCTCTGCGGATCTGAGGAATATTTAACACCAAAAAGCTAGCGACGACAGCTGCCTGTCAGTGCATGTGCGTGCAAAGCTAATTACGTGATTAATTATAGAAAATGTGTACCAATTAAACTATCTGTGTCAGTCAAATCCCAAAGACAACGGGGATCAGTGGTTCCGGCGAGGTCGGACAGCTGCCGGTTTACTTTGAGGGATTATTCTGGTTTAGACTGGAACTCTTACGCCTGGCTCTGCACTCTATCCTTATCTATATTAATCCTAATATTTTTGACCTGCTGATGTGTTGCATATGGGGCTATTCATTGCAAAAGGGACAGTGAACTGACTACAATACGTTTATTTCTAGGTTTTGCCTTTCTTAATGTGTGGTGATCAAAGGTGGAGTCACGTGTTCGTCTTGACAAATATTAAAAGCATAAACCCTCTAGCAGTAGAGTAATGACTCAATCTATTTAGCAATCCTAATACTTTTTTTGTATTATAGATACATGCCTGTGCACGCCTGTGTGTATTCTATCAATCCATTACTTTAGTGCCCTTTGGCTAACTTCTCTCCACCCCTTATTGTAACAGTCTCTGACATTTGATTAAATCCCTAATCAACGGCTCCCTGTTGTGTGGTAGGGTATGGGAAAGATGACTAAATACACACACACGGCCATTTTGTGTGCATGAGTGTGTGCGTGTGTCAGCATAAGTGTGTGTTTATGTCTATGCATGCGTGCATGTTTGTGTGTGTGCGCGCTGCATTTTACATTGTCCAATGTGCCCAGAATGCATCAGAATTCCGCCAGTGCACACTTTTGTCCCCAGTCGTTCTCCGTCTCTTCCTGGAACCAGACAAAGAGCCAATATAACCTTTAGTGGCACAGACACCCCCCCGCACACCAACACATTAGCATGTGCATACATGAAGCCACTTTCACACAAACTGCACAAATAGCACACACACAGCAATCATGAAATTAGGGTAAATGCCTAGTTTTGGACGCATACAATTAAAATAATCTACACAGATTGGAAGGACAACTTAATAAAAATGCGTTGTCTATATTTAAAGTTGATGTCACCCTTTCTCTGGAGTGGGCTATTCATTACTTCAAAAAACAGTCATCTTAAATGTGTTGGCATGATAACAATGTGCATATTGATTATTGAGTTTCAACAATGTTCACATTGTATAATACCCTTTCACACAACTTTCAACTTTCAAATTTGAAGCTTCCGTGGGTAAAATGTAAGAGCTTTCATCTGAGTGTAATTTGCAAGATATGCCATAGACATCTGTAAGCTATCTGTGAGTGAAATGGATGCGGGAATATCCTTTTTGAGATGACTTCTGTATGCCTGCTTCTGTCTGGGCCAATACAAATTTTAGCCATTTAACATTTCTTTCCAATCAGGTAATTTCTTCCCTTATTGGTTTGGGGAATCCATTTTGACTGTCAATCACAGGTATGTTAAATGCAACCATTCACGATATTGTAGAAACATAAGAAAGCAGGGAACAGAGAGGGAGGGCAGATTTATTTGGTTCTTCAGTATCAGACACATGTGCTCTTCCTTGTTCTCTGCCGCTCTCTCAAATCTTACCCACAGCCCATTGGAGCTTTACAAATGTTTAGGACTGTATGCCCCATTTAAGCGCATTTACATTGGGTTCTGGTCCGTTGCCTTGCATTGCCGATAGATGGCACATAATAATCGTTCTTTCATAGTTCTATGATATAAATAGTTTGACAGGCTTGCTTGTCAAAGGTCATGTCCTATTATATAATCCTATTCAACTCAAATGTCTCTCTCTCGCTTCCCTCAAGAGGAAACTATAAAGAATGAGCAATTGGATACAATAATACAAAGATTTTCACACACTTTTTCAGCTAAATATGTAAAGTGTATGGTTGTATCAGCGATTCTAGTTCATAACATACATCTAATGTTTCCTCATGGTCCGCTTGCTGCCCGCCAGGCGGGCAGCCTATGCTCCGAGATCGTACACAAGAACAAATGGTACTTCAAGCCACTCCAAACCACAGCATTTTGCTGCAGAATCGCTGATGCAACCTTTAAGTCGCACCTTAAAGGTTGTACCGTGTCTCTGCAGGCAGCCTATGCTCCGAGATCGTACCCAAAGACAAATGGTATTAGTAAACAAATGGCAGAATCGCTGATACAACCATTAAGAATGGTAACATGTCTACTTAAGTGAATGCATATATGTATGAAGTAACCAAAATAATCCATAGTAGCTGTGTTTTCTTCTTCCTATGTGTCTATGTTCTTTATCATTCCTGCATTCTCTTATGAGAGCCATTATTATAAGGTCCCAAGAGCCCAATTACTTATATAAAATAAGACACTGCTTGTGTTCTTGGTTTTAATTGTTATTTCCACCAAGGGGCCCACTTATAAAAAGAAAATGACAAGTCCACAATTATTCAGAAACAGCTTGTGGAATGGTATAGCCACTCATAGAAGATAAAACAGGATCACAAAGCGTTCATGATCCTAAATTCACATAAAAACAATGTGGATATCAAGATATAGATGTAGCCTGTTAACCATCAGCAAGGGTCCATTGTTAAAGGTTGAGTTTAAAGGGGTCACAACATAATTGATTGATTTAGAAATGTGTCAGGGTCTCTTCAGGAATAGTTGGCTTAAATGGGAGATGTTTGGGGATGTCAGTGGGGCGGATGATTAAATTAAAGTAAATTAAATGATTTACATCCACAATGATCAATGCCATGATCGCCATGATCAGAAAAAAATTAAATGTCCCATAGTTCCGTACCAGCTTTTTAAATCCTTTGCAGATAATTACACCTTCAGTAAAGTATGACAACCTAATCGTAATACAAGAAACAACATCAAATCAAGTCTGTTATACGACAAGACACTTTTTCTGTTTTTCAAATGCCCACATAACTGCAAGTGGAATGTCCTTTTCCTACCTTAACTCTGCCTCTCTTTCTATCCCCCCCAAAAATATGGTACACAGTTATTCTCATTTCGAGCTGCTACCATTGCCACCCTATCTCTCAAAGTATCTCCTTCCCATACTCTCTCTGGCTCGTCTCCTTCCCAGTAGTGCACTACAAGCTCCAAGTTCAGGCATTAAAGAGTAATGGAACACTGTCTTAGCTGGCCTGTGCTACATGGGGAATTTGAAAAAAAACTAACGTTGTACGCTCTCAAACTCTGCCACCACCTTTATTCACATGGTAATTTGCATCTTGAGGTAGCGCCTGTGTGGCTGGAAATGTGAGTCTATTTCGCACAACTTGTAGGAAGTTCTGTACTCGAATATCCAGCATGTCCAATAGAAATTCGAGGGGACGACATGGCACTGGCTCATCAATGTTTTAAACTTGTGTAGTAGGCAGAGGCCTGGGTGTTTCATTACTCTTTAAGTAATGAGAACAAGTGAGAGGTGCAACAGAGCCACAGCGTATAGTGACTGCAAGTTGTTGAGCAAACAGATTGCTGCATGTCTATTTAACTCCCTTTTTCCATCAATCCTTTTTCATTGTTTGTACCCTCGTTTCCTCCAAGTGGTTTGTATCCATTCAGCCCTGATGGTGGCATCCATCTTGTTCTTTTTCAACATCTTTCACTGATCTAGCGTGCTTGGATTGATTGGATTGGACTGGAAGATTGAACAAACTCCTCACCCCGGATACGGCCGCAGCGCACAGTGTGGCCAAACAGTGTGGACCGGGTGCATGACCGTGACTCCGGTTCCACCGAGCAACCGAATGTCCGTGCCCTGGGAGGCATGGTTACAAGCCTGTACTCTCACGCAAACATAGCTTACCTGTTTGTGTGCATGCAGGACATCAGTACTTGTTTAGAGTGCAACCATTTTGATTTGACCAGTTCTACATCAGTGGTTGTCAACTGGTGGGGTGTGGAAACTCTCCCGGGGGGGAGCGAGTAGTCTAAAGGGAAAAAAATATGATGAACCAGCTTTGCGGGGGACCAGCTTGCAAAAGGTTGAGAACTCCTGCTCTACATAATGCACTACCAAATACCCATAATACACCATGAAATGGGTGTACAATATGCACTTTGGGTGCAATTTCTGCACTATATTGAATTATGCAAAACGGCTTATATCGCCATCGGACAAATCGGATATCTGTCTCATAAATAGTCCTGTGTGTCCTCATTCTCTTATCGATATTTTGGCAGCGGTCAAGAAGACACGGAGTCCGACTGTCACTCAAAGGGTCCTGTGCCTCATACACCGCTTGACTACAGGTTGCCCATTTATTCGCACACATATAGCGCTGGCAAAATCGCGCACCCCACCAACGCGCATGACACCCACGGTGACGGTGGCAGTGGCGAAAATGCATAAACACACAAACAATAGGACACACAAAAACACAATAAAACCCCGAACACACAACCCGTAAAACCAACCCCAAACACGATTAACACACCCTTTACATTAAGGAATATCCCAGACTGCCCGGGATATGCAAATCCTGGGAGGCGCGATCCTGGGAGGGGTCGCCACAATATGTTGAGAACACTATATATTAGGCCTACATTATTTTATAAAGAAGCAAGCCGATGCTAACACTGCCAAAATCTTGTTGCGACCTCATGACTCAAAGAGCACAAATGATTCAACCCAGATGACTAATGTTGTAACCTTCCCATCTGGTTTGGCCTACATTGCCCTCTGTGTCACTCACCCCTGTGCTGTCCATCTTGCCGCCACAGTAAGAAGCTTTATTTTGTACTTATTTGAATGTTACCATGCCCTTTAAAAATGCCTCAAGTCTGAACACAGCAAGGTCTGACATACAAGTCTTTAAAGGTTGTATCAGCGATTCTAGGCCAAAACATAAGCGATCACATTCATCTGATCTTTCCTCACAATCCGCAAGCTGCCCGCCCCATAAGCAGGCCGTCAAAAAACTGCATCTCTGTAGGCAGCGTCTGCTCCGAGATCATAGACAAAAACATTGTGCCTACCAGCCACTCGAAACTACTCGGAGCATTGGCTGCCAACAGGGATGGGTTTTCTTTAAGTTTATTTAAATCTTTAAGTCACACCTTAAAGGTTATACCAGCGATTCTAGGCTGAAACCGCGTATCTGTAGGCAGCTTATGTTCCGAGATTGTAAACATAAACAAATGGTATTAGTAACAAATGGTATAATCGCTTATACAATCTTTAAGGCAAAAAATGGCAAAGAAAAAAAGCATTTCATTCTCCATGAAGGGGATTTAATGGAAATGCAGCCAATTTACAGAGAACGTTGGAAGTGTCAACACATAAGGAAGTAAATTAGGCTAGTTTTGACCATTGATATTTTATTTGAGACGGGCCCTCAGGATGACTAATTACTGTCACCCAGAGATACTATTTAATGAATTGACTTAGATGACATCCTGTATTGCTGGATAGCAGGTCATTTATTCAAATCCTGGAACTCACACCATCTAAGGTCAGGGAAAGTGACAGTGTAATTTTCAGAGTCTCGCTTTGGTTACTCTCTGATTCTCCTCATTTTCATCTCCCTGTCGCCACCACCATTAACACCAGGCTTTTCATTGAATTGAAGATGTGAGTGGTTTGACAGATATGCATGAGCATGGGCCTGTAGCAAGTATTCTGTCTTCAATGGATGCACTCTCCATTAGTTTGACAGTTGAGCTGTCACAATTATGGCAGCCACCCTTCCACTGTTTATATCATAGGACACAGTGGAAAAGTGTGTACATGATGTGTAAATGCATCGGTGGATGGAGCCTCCTAGTTTTTCATGAACTTGTGTCCACATGGGAGAATGCTTGTAGTTAAGAGTGGTACATCGGTGTCATTGTTCTTCCTCAACTTAAATGTCTTACTGTCATATATTCCTCCTTTTAATTGTCTTTTAAATCCTCCTGAAGGCCTGTACGGAACTATCTCACGCACACACATACACACACACACACTCACACACACACACACACACTCACACACACTTGATGGAGAGGGTGTGCGGAGTTCTGAACGTGTGTGTGTATAGGAGCAGCAGCACTCTCCACAAGTCATTTTGTTCCCCGGTTCACTTCTATAAATTAAACGACATTAATCAGATGAAGGCCCACGTGTCAGGTATGGCTGCCCGCCAGGACCTCCATTCTCTCCCCCGGTTTACAGATGCGCTGCTGAGGAGCAGGCGCAGCCAGGCGCTCGTGACAGGAAAGGAGGAGAACATAACGGGAGACGTGACTGGAAGAGATGCAAAAATACCGCTGTGGTCGGAAACGAGGAGACGACTGCGTCAACGGAAATAGGCTTTCAAATGAGAGCAGGCTGGACCCCCTGTGGTTAGCACCCAGGGCTCCACGGCGTGATGATCACCCACCCTGTGGGCGTGTTGTAGTGCCGTACCACTGTCCTATTTTAAATAATACCACACATTCTGGTCCTGTCAGTCTAGCTGTGACCCGCAGAAGGAGACAAGGGATTGAAGGACAGATAGCTTGTTAGATGGGATGGATGAAAGGAAGGATAGATGGCTTGTTAGATGAGACGGATGAAGGTAAAGATAGATAGCTTGTGAGATGATGGGTGGTTGGGGTCAATGGATTGAGGAATGAATGAATGAATTAATTAATTAATTAATTAATTCAAACATAGCTTGTTAGATGAGATGGACGGATGGTTGGTTGGATGGACCGAAGGACAGCTTGTTAAATGAGATGGATGTATGGATTGATAGATAGCTACATACATGTACACAGATACATAGATACATATGTACATCAACACATAGGTACGTAAATACATGTATGTACATAGATACTTTGGTACACCAACATCCATAGATGTATAGATAGGTGCATTGATGCACAAATGAATAGATAAGATTGGTAGATGCCAGTGCTTAGATACATAAATGCATAGGTAGCTTGATAGATACATAGGCTGAAAGACAGAATGGTAGATAGATACTTGGACACGTCAATACACAACTAGATGGTAAGTTGATCTGCATCCCAGTGGGAAGCAGAGAGAGCCCAGTTATGAGGCTCTAGTAACACTCTACAACTCCTTCAACTGTCAGGGTGACATCACCGCTGTGCTCTGTGGGTTGTTAAAACAGGTTAATACGCCATTTGGACGAGGGGGGAGGACATTGTTCAATTCCATTAAAATGTGATTCACATGACATCGGGGCACTAGGGCCTTGCATGAGCACTACGGCGGAAGGTGAGGAAGAGGGGCAGGACAGGAAGGATAGGCCATTGGTCCATCGCTGCTGTATTTATAAAAATGTATAAATACAGCAGCAAAAATTTAAAAAATAATTTATGTAATCAAACAGCCACAATGTTAAGCATAGCTATTTACTGCATGTTTATGAATTTATTTTACATGAAGGTGTTTCCAATGTTTCAAATTTCCAGAATGTTCTCAAAATATACTGCAATTTAGTTGTATACATTTAAAAGTGTTGCCTCAATTATAAAGGTGCTTTAGTTAAGAGTTTGGGATTGTTTGAGTGCAACTTGTTTTATATGCCATATTTATCCCCCAGGTCTGCGAATATCCTTTTCCAGTTGCCGACTGCCATTGTATAAGGTAATTTGTTTTTTAGACTGCTCCCACCTAATTTCTGACCAATCAGGACATCTATTCCCTGATTGTTTTAGGGAGTCCATCTTGCCTGGCAATCACTTGTGCGTGAAATGAGACAACACTGCAGAGAAACATCAGGAGGGAGGGGAGAGACTTTTTTCGTAGTTTAGTGTCATAAACTACACTGTCTTCCTGTTCCCTTTACAACTCTCGAATCTCATCTTTGGCACCTTTCACATTCCCAATTAGTTTAAAGTAATGATTTTGTTCACATTTGCTGGAAAACAACATTATACTCAGCGGACTGTTCCGTAGCTAGCTCTGGATGCAGCGAGGATCCTGACAGGTAGCATTGCTCGCACGCCAGGCCTCTCGGCAGGATCCTGCCTTCCACTCATGTAGCAGGTGTCAGCCAACATGCCAACGTGGGGGAATGACAGCCGCTAAGCCACTTCTGGTGACACAGCGTCTGATATAGTCCAACGGTCCCAGGTGTGATCATTGTCAAAAAAAAAACTGCCACATTGGGGAGTTGATGGATGACACATTTGTTCTCTCTATATTTTGTGTTTTTTTGACTGTAGCAAATTATCCGTGTTGCAAAGGAGGTGCTCTAGGTATGCCAGCGTTTGCTTGGTGGTCGATCAGGTTCGGCTGACGTGCAGCGACCACCGACTCCATGAGGCTGCAATACAAACGCGTTGATTGAATGACATCATTCGTTTGTTATTTGATCAATCACCATAAATGGCTCCGTGCCTAGAACCCTACCATCCAAGTAAAGAAGGTGCTAGCTAAGTAACAGAGTGTGAAAATGTGAGGCTAACGGTGAGCTGTTGATATTTCCCTTGTGCGAACAATGTGTTCCCACATTTGCAGTCTCCTTGCCCCGAGTACGTTTTATGAATTGACGGAGGGGTTCTGGAGCGAAGGCGTGCTGCCTGTTACTCACTGGTGCCTGTGAGTCATTTGGGTTGTTGAACTTCAAGGGCAAACCGATGTTAAACTGTTGGAGTTGTTGACAAGAGATTGTTGTTGACAATTGAGCACAAATACGCCGTTCACGTTTGTTGCATCCACTCCACTCATCCAGGGCCAGACAATGATTTAGAGCATTTTCTGAATAAATTATGAGCAGGCTGATCAGCAGCGTTTTGCATTTTAATGTGATGAAAATATCATGAATTATTGTTGTCTGTGAAGAAAAAGTAAGGTCTGTGTGTGTGTGTGTGTGTGTGTGTGTGTGTGTGTGTGTGAGATTGCTGGTAAAGAATAGTTGGTGAAGCATAATCAGTGAGTCACATCACCCACCCGTATTCATCTCTCTGCTGTTCCCGCGTTGTCGCTCCATCTGTGGCTCTGTTCTCGATCCGTTCTTTTTCTCTCTTCCTCTCTCTCCCAATTGATTGAATTTAAGATGTACATTGCCAAAGCAGTTTCAAAAGTAAACAAAGGGAAAATAAAGTACTGTAAAAAGGTGTACTTTTTTTGGTTTAAGTAGAATGATACAATGTATAAGCCAGGTATAGGCCAGAGTTCAATAAAGTTCAATACAATTCTATGGAACTTGGTCGTAGGAATGACAGCCTTGGACTTGCCCTTACTCATCTCGGCTGACACACACACACACACACACACACACACACACACACACACACATGACACATGATCGAGCGACTTCACCTACGACACAGGCTCTAGCTCTCTCTCTCTTGTGGAAACCCTGCACGCCCTCAGAGTCAGTACCGAGGGAATAACGGAAAAAACAGATTTGCCTCAAATCAATCCTCAACTGTCCTCCCCAAGAAGGAAACAACCCCTGCTTGTTTCCTTCTTGGTCACTTGCATGTGATTTTATCCACCACACGTATACTCATCGCTATACATCCGCTGCCCTACAAAAGTCTGCCCCCGTCCCGCTGCTGTGAATGCATATCCAATTCCCTCTTAATACGCAGGTAATGCTGAGGGAATGACCGAGATATTGGAAGTGAAAGCCAGAGGGAAGTGTTACCGGTAAATTAGCATGCGGGGAACAATCTATAATCAAAATGTTCAAGGTGTTCCTTTTACGGACCTGGGCTTCCTGATATGGGGCCCAAACATTTGGAATTAATTTAACGTGATTCTCCTGCATCTTTATACGGATGGATGGATTTGACGGTTTATTAGGTTTTTATTTATACTGAACATGACTTGTGTCTGTATAGGTGTGTGTGTGTGTCTGTGTGTGTGTGTGTGTGAGTGATATTTCACTGTTATTTAAATAAATACAATATAAAAGATGAAGCTTGACTTGGATCACATCATGAGTGAATATGAATGTATAAAAACCAAGGAGCAGGAATAAGGTCAGTTAAGGTTCAGTGTAACATCTTGTAGTACAAGCTCGCTGCAGCCACTGGACACACACTGGACTGCAGAACAACACGAGTGAACTTCAACAAAAATGTGGGTTTAACAACTTTACACTGAAATGAGAAAAGTTCTTTAATGAGGCTTCATAAAAAAAACCCATTGTTTTCAGTCTAATTTGTCTCCCTGCAGCCTTTCCATTTGGTTCAGAAAAATGCCATTTGGTTTGTGCAGGCCTGCCAGTTCCACCAGTGCCCTAACTCTCACTGCCGGCAATGTGAGACGACTGAACTGCTCGAAGTCAGCCTGGCGATGCTGAACCCATTCGACATATTTAAATCATGCCATAGGACTCCAACCCAACAAAACAGAGGCGCCAAACGCATTACTCTTCAACATCCTTCTTAAGCGTGCTTTCCATATTCCATGCCTTATTCTGTCCGTACTAAAACCTCCAACTGTGTTTTTTCTTGCATGTACGTGCAAGACAAATTTGAAGATAAAAAGATTGATTCAATCCACTGGTGCAAACACACATCCGTGCTCACATCCATTCATCCTGCTACCCCCCACACTGGGTTCCCCCCCCCCCCCCAGCAGATACTACTACACACAGTTATCATTAGGGCAGAAGATTGTCCTGTTGTGTATACACACACCCAGGCGCACACACACACACACACACAGCACTGTTTATGAGCACTTGCTTGTGACTGTACACACACACACACACACATGGGCACACACACACACACGCGCACACACACAGCCTTTAT
>JAOPJJ010000002.1:2449530-2461731 GCA_027122795.1 Enchelyopus cimbrius
CACTCCACTGGCTTCCCGTCTCCTCCAGGATTGAGTACAAGGTTTCCCTCCTCACTCACCAATGCATCCATGGACATTGGGGGGGGGGCGGGCGGGGGCGGGGGCGGCGCCGGGGGCCGGGGGCGGACGTTCACGGGGGAGGCGGTGCCCGGTGCCCCCCCCCCCCCCCCCGGGTTATTGGCTCTCACTCCTTCCTCCGGGGCCCTTCCTCTCACCGGCCCCTCAGGCATTATTCCTGTAACCTCCGTCCTGCCACCATAGAGTGGTGCGCTGAGTGGAGGTGGAGAGGTAGAAGGTGGGGGAAGGAAAAGAGATGAAGGCTGGAGAGACGGAAGGAACCAGCCTTGTGTCTGATATATACGGTTATAGCAGTTACAGTTCCACTAAACAAGACAGGCTCTGACAGAAAGAGTTTGGACAGATTGACTGGAGGTCGTGACACACAGCACTTCAAAATAAAGATACTTGGAACCAAAACTTCAAAATAGAACGTAATTATAGCACCGGTCAGTGTAAACACTGATTTGCACGTCCTTCAGAGAAAGACTGTTTACTTTGCTTAACATTATGGCACATGTCCTTCTCAACAGTGTTGAGATGGCTAGGTTAGCAAACTGAGACATAATAATGTATTGCTTGGCCTGCAACCTTCCGTCTCTCTCACAGCTGTTAGTGGTCAGATGTCATGGCTGCTTGATAGTGCGTGCGTACATGCTACGAGCTCAATTCACTCTTGGGGGATTTTGAAATGGCGGTTATTATGGTTAATAAACAGCATGTGCTGAAACTCATTGTGTCCTACATCCCTCTGTGTTGCTGTGTGTTTGCCTGTGCAGGGTTGGAGTGGATCCAGACCAGGATCTGCAGCAGTCTGTTGACAACTTCCTGGTCCTCCAAGGGGTAAGAACTTAATGATCTGGTGATGATCTGCTATTGATAGAAGCGTTGCGGAACCGATGGATTATCAAATGACATCTATTATTATAATAACCGTACATTTTATTTGAGGCGCCTCTCTGGGCACTCGAGGAACACTGTACAATACATATTTAAAACGGTAAAAGAAAAATAGAGAACATGAAAACAAACAGTACAGCAACAGAAACAAATGTATATCAATTCTGCACAACTGACCGATAGCACGCATCTAAAGGAGAAGCCGTAGGTTAGGGGCTGTTGTCCGTGTGTCAGTGTTGTGCCTGAACGCGTTCATTGAAAGAAAGTTCATGAACTCCTTCATATTTCGGGTGAACGTGAACTGAACGTACTGTTTTACTGCCTGATGAACGTTACTGTGAATGCGCTCGTTCTGGTGTCTGAACGGCTCGCTCTCTCTGTTTAACTTGGTTCAGTAGGTTGCCAGATTTCTATAGAGACTTCCAGGTGAAAACCCGGCTAAAACACAGCATAAACTGGCCTTTCTATATGTCGCGGAAAAAAATAAATAATCTGGCAACCCCATGCCACCAGGCAGTGACGCAGCGCCGCATGCGTCATCCAATCACAAAGCAGCATGGAAGAGACAGCAGCAAGTAGCAGCAAGGAGGCTCCGTATGAACACTTGAAAGAGTCGGTGTTAAAACTGATCGATTAATTGCTGTCTGTGTTTCTATTTGGGCTGTGACAATAATTTTGAAAAATAATAGCTAACAGTAACATATTGAAAAAAGAACTGAACTAGTTGATTTTTTGGAACTGTGAACTTAGTTCACATTTTTGAATGATGAACTATGAACTGAACTAGTCCATTTTAAAATGTGTGAACTGAACTTTGAACTAGTTCATGTAGAATGTGAACTTTCCCAACACTGGCTATCTCTATGTTCAGAACATCGGTCTCGGCTGTGGTAGGGTGAGAGAGCAAAGAGAAAGACTTGGTTTCCACACTAAAGAGGCAAAACGACTGACAAATCGATCTGGTACGTTGGAACCAAAGCGAGGCTGTCCCAGCGACACAAAAGTGAAATTGTGGACAGCATTGCATCATCATCATTCAAACGTCAAGGGAAACATAACCAATGAGTTCAGATGCTCCTGATATCAAAGTTCAGAACCCTTCTGTAAATTACCCCAGACGGTAGCCATATTGGCCCGGTCCAGTTCGATCCGGTCAATATGGAGTGCAATAGACACCCTGAATGTTGGATGGTTTGTTGAGGAAAAATGGTGTTGCTCACAGATTCTTCAACAGTAGAAGACTGCATGCTAGCTGTCCTTCGAGATGGTAATGTGGTCTCGTACCCATGTCCGATACAATGATCAGAAGAGTCAAAGCTCAGACCTGATGAGGCTGGCTGTGTGCTACTCAGCACATCGTGTGTTGTAGCAGGGTTATTCATGTATGTGCAATCCTTTAAAGGAGAGTGTTTCTGACATGATAACGGGATCACTTGTTGCTGAATGTATTTATATCGCAGGCCATTTCTCTGGAATGTTGATCATGTGTTTGAGATTAATTCATGAATATCGAAAATGAATTGTATTTAAATAAAAGTACTTGATATTTAAATTATATATTTACGCAGAGTTTACATGTATATGTAGTAAAGCCGCCCTACTGTTCTTTAATTGTTAATAAATCATATTTATGCACAGTATTAACGGCATTAAAGTGTTGTTTTGTATGTTGACATGTTCTTAAAACAAATTTGTTTAGTAGACCCTTCTTAGTAGTTATTTTTTATTGTGGCAATGAGTGGCAGCAGCGAAGCTCCACCTTTGTATCAGTAACCACGGCGATACTGCTCCGATTCCACCAACGTCAATCCATCGTCTGCACTGAGGTCAATACATCGCAGGCCTCGGCCCATTCTTGGAGTAAATAAGTCAATCATTGGCATTACCAACACAATCACCGATACATCGATCGGCACCTCTTCTGAGGTCACTTTTGCTGTTATTCTATCACCTTTGTTTATCCGCCATTGTCGACCGCTTTGCAGCTTGTCCTCACTTCAACTGTATAACGTGTGTGTGCGCCACATACAGCTGTACCTTTTGAAAGAACAATACTATGTGATTTCAGCACAGCGAGGCACACAATGGCTGTGATGTGGGGAGGTGGATGATACGCCTGGTGGGGAATGCATGCGCACGCAATAACCCCTCCATAATGTGTTTTGCCCGGTGCTCAGGGTCTGCCAGACGTATCCTTCAAGTGTGAATTCAAACACCCGGTGTGACCAGTGTGAAGTACAGAGGAACGGAACAAAAGGGAGCCGCGCTATAAAAAGGAATGCATACATTTGCCTTGAAACGATCCATCAAAGGTGACCGAATATATAACAGCAGAGCAGAGGCAAGCACACACACGTTTGTGCGTGTGTCACAATTCACCCACGCTGACAGCCAATTGGCCCTGACTGTCCACTCAGAAGCATGTTCTCACGCAAAATAAACACTGTCCAATCAGAGGAGCAGAGGCAACACAGGGGAGCCGGGCGCAGGGATGCCCGCTAACAAGCTGTCTCTGGGTGCTGTACACGTCATGTAGGCACGCACACACCCCCACCCACTGGGTGAACAGCTTGACAGGACCCTGCCTGCATGTTACCAAGCTACATGTCCACGTCTTTGCTGAGTAGGTGTGTGTATCTGTGTGTGTGTGTGATTTTCTCTCTCTGCCCACGTGTGTGTGTGTGTGTGTGTGTGTGTGTGCGTGTGTGTGTAGGGTGGGGTTGACTGCAGACATGTCTACCTGGAGAGAATTGCTTCCTTCCTTGTTATCTTCCCCTAGACGACCAGCGTATGAAAATAGACAACCAATGCCCCCCCCCGCCAATACCACCCATCCCCAAATTCCAACACCATAGGCGTGAGGGTGGGTGCGTGTGTGTGTACAGATGTGTGTGTTTTGGTGGGTTGTGTGGGTACAGAGGAAACTTTTTATCCCTTAGTCCCAAAATAGCCACACCTAATCCCGCATGTTTCCATAGCTGTCGCTATACCTTACATCAGCCGGGAGAGAACGGTTCAGGAGGGCCCGGGAGGAACCGTGAATGGACATTTGGTGGAGGGAGGAGGTAGGATAGGACATTAGGAAGAAACAAAAACAAGGGATGGAGAGAACATAAAATGCAGAGGATAACCTATGGCAGGTGTGGACTGTGGACTGGTGGCGTTTGACCCTATGGAACTACTACTACTAAGAATTCAAAATGGTGTGTGTGTTTGTGTCTGAAGTGGATCCTTCTCCCAGGCCTCAAAAAGTAGTATTTACACCGTTTGAAGTGAGTCCACTATCAATCTCTCTTTCTTTTTTTGTTATTTCCCCCTATCGGGATATTTCCCATTTCTCTAGCTGTGTGTGTGTGTGCAATCGGTCACTCAACCTAACAGTGAATCTTCATGCATTATTCACCTTACTCCTTGTACTTTCCACTACAGATTGTACTCTTATTGCTGAGCAGTGTAATCACATCTCCCCCACGGCCACCAGGGCCTAAAATAGTAATGGCGGCCCAGGAATATACAAACCGTTGTCATGTTTTCTTGTTGAGCTACCAACACCTAAGATATATCACCACCACATGTTATTGCAGACCTACAGACCTTAGTTTGTACTCACACTGATTCGTTTGGTTTCAAACAGTTTATGGTCAAACCTTTAAGTCTATACTCAAATTTGGCAAAGTATACTCAAATAGGCTAATTGGTACAAAATTGTCTAGTTTGTTCACAAATATGTTGGCTTATAGCCAACCAGCTGGTTCCCACTCAAACCTGCATAACATGCAAGCTAGCTAAGTGAACGGAGGTATTTATCTATTACGTTGGCATCTACCGCCTACGGATAGAGTTACATAGCCTGTAGCCCAGTACCTATTTAGCCTCTTTGTGGCTTTGTTTGTTGCTTTCCATTTCAACCCTTACATCATACCTTTTTATCTGTAGCTATTGCACATTATGTGGTCATTTGAGGTACAATAGTCTTTTGAGGATCGTCAGGCAGGGGCGATTTTGGATCAACAAGCCACTTTAATCTCTCCGTACGAGTCACCATGGAAACCGGGATTGTTAATGATAGTTTTTTTTAGGGGTCAGCAGCAGCAAAGCCCAGAGTTAAATATTTGAACTTGGGGTGCAGCTAACACGGGTCGTTGAAGCGTAGCGCCTAAGTTTGGGGTCGTGGTTAGATGGACTGCCAGGGTCCAGGTTTTGGTCACATGGGGGATGGGGGTGGGGGGGGGCAGTGACTCTGGCAGTGCTGTAGAGGTTAGGTCATGCTGATTGGTGGCATGATTAAATAACGGCAAAATGCAGACGATCCCAATGATGGACAATGGCCTGTCCAGAGATGCACTTCTGCTGCTGCTAACACAGTATCAGAGATTATTTCATCAACTCTGCTACACAACAGCCAAGTGGCCATGGAACAGCCAAGTGCAGTGACCATTAAATGGCCACTGAGAACCTAATGTAAAAAAAACCCAAAGGCTGTGGGGTTGGCCTTAGACGAATAGACTCTGGGAGCAGGACGTGTACACATACTACTACAACAGAAACAACACCATGTTAGAGCTTCTTAAACTGCACACCCACTTAGAGAGCACAAAGTAGCGTATAGCAACGGGTTCCAATAATGGACGCTTGGGTTTCAGCTTGTGGTGTTGTAAGGAACGTACAAACACCCTGTGAACTAGTGCCCGACCGCGCGTGTGTGTGTGTGTGTGTGTGTGTGTGTGTGTGTATGTCTGTGTGTGTGTGTGTGTGTACATGTTAGATGGTCATCTGATCCATTCTGTGCTTGTGTTACAGGCCGATGATAGGTTGTTAGGGGTGTGTTTGGCTTCGTTTGAATTCGTCTGAGAGGAAGTATACTGTTACACCGTCCAAAAGGCAGAACGGACGGCCTAAGTGTGCACATCCGCCCGCGTTGGAAGCAGCATATGAGTCTTAAATGAATCCAGATTAAAAATGTAACAGAATATGTTGAAACCAAAGTTGACGTGGGACTGCTTTGTGAAAATCTAACCGAAGTCTGCGATCTCCTTGTGTGTTGAATCAGTGTGAGTGTATTGTACACTAACCCTTACCTGAACCCTAATGACTAAAAAGCACATTGTAATGCCTTATTCTGCGCACTGCTGTGGATTGTGGGAAGGTATTTATCAGAGTTCGATTTTTCAACGTCCAATAAAACTATCCTCTTGAAAGCTCCATAGAATGTTTTTTGTCTCTACACAACCACCAATGACAAGGAGTTAAACTGGCAAGTGACATATGAACGCTGACAAGGCCTGTAATATCATTGCGTGTGAGTTTTTGTTCAATCCCTGTCTTTACCTCAAAAAGACCCACCATCGCGCACTTGCACCAGCACACATTAAGAAAGATGCATTTGTTGATATATATTATATGTGATAGACATGGTTGCCATAACGGCAGGTTAAGATGTGTACTCTGACAGTATACCTCTGCCTTTTCCAGAAAGTAGATGCCTGAAGTCCTGATAATGCAAACTATGTCACAGCTGCGTTTTATCCTTACCACGCTCCACTCATTTTTGGAGGTTAGGGTTTCCTCAAGCTCTGACAGGTTGATTCTGAATAGTGCACTATTACTATTCAATCAGACACTGAACATGCCTAAAAGCAGAACGTCCCAAGTCATTAGAATCCAGGTGTCTTTGTGATGCATGGTTGGTGACAGTGGAATAAGCGACCCATCCTAGCATGTTCTGCAGAGACTCAGGCCTGCGGCTATACCTTCATACAGTTTATTTCTTATGTCCCAGAAAGACGAGAGGGGGAGGTCTATTTGGTTTGAAGCATGCCACTGGAAATGACAGTCGGCAGTAATGCCTCCTTACTTTGTGTCTTTGATCCAAAATGTTGTTATAGGTCTTTTCATGTACAATTTTCAACCAGAACCCAAAACCTTGTTGACATTGATTTGCATTCTATGACTCGCTCTATCTGCTATCGCACGCATAACCTCTCATTGGCTGATATGGTTACCTGCTGATTATGCATTGCTGTAACACACCTGTGTCCCCCACTTATTGAGGAGGAATATAAGGGGCGTTTACAGGGGATCAGGCAGCCCTGCAGCACCAGAATCACAGAAACCGCAAAGTAATTTGGGCCATTGGGATTAGTTCTGCTTTAATGGTGGGCTCCCATCAGCTGGAGTAGGTCAACCTTACCAAGAAGTTTGAATAGTTGTTTGGCAAAATGATGAGGAAAATTATCTGTTTTTACCTCAGCATTGTTAAATACTAGATCCTGATTGGTCACTAGCGTTCCAAGGGTGTGCACTTCTATCTTGAAATAGTTCCAAATCAATGCACTACAAATCCATTATAAAAATAATGTTTGAATACATCTATCGACCAGATGTTCTAAAAGTAAAAAGAACATCTAGTCTTTGGCGCGATCATCACCCCCCTGTTCCACATCATCTTCCAATAACAGAGCCACCACTCTGGGTTCATTCCTTCCACAGAGGTATCTTTGGTTCTATGTCAGAAAACAACAGCGTGCCTTTAAATCGCACAGCCGCACAACCTGGACCACCTAAACGTGAGAGGAGGTCACGGCGGTGTAAATGTCTCCCGTTACGCACTTTATCCCTGGGGGGGTCTCCAGAGCTTTGCTCCCCCCCGCTTGAAGAGGAGCCAGCTGCTTGTGATAACTACAGTGTTGAATCTGGCTTGCAAGAACGATGCGGTCCTACCACTGGAGGGATTTCATGGGCCTCTTATATCGCGGGGTTGAAGAGGCTAATCCTCGCTTTCTGCCAGGAACTCATGCATATGCATATGCATATATACATTTAAATCAGGTGAGGCTAGTCCATGATTCAACATCATTTATAGATACACAGAGTTCTGTCGATTAGACCCATGAGGTCTTTGTGTTTGGATTACCTTCTCATGGAGTCCGTGTGCCGGTGCTGTTGAGGTGGGCAGATGGAGTCCGAAGGAGCCCAGGTCTTGGAGGGGAACGGACACTAAAACCACAGTGATGGAACGGACAGGGTATAGAGATATATTATTATTATTATTATTATTATTATTTTGTTGTACTTTGTTTTTTTTCTCTATAAAAACTAAAAACGAAAGTACACCAGAACCGAAAAAAAACTCAACCCTCAAGGACATCTGCACGCAGGGAAAAAAAGGAATGGGCCTATTAAGGATGATGGCCATGGAGCAATCCCTCACCCAGGACGTGTTCAGGGCCCTCCTGCCATTACAATCAAGGAAACTGCTTGTCCAGAAGTTCCCGTTCCTCAATATCTTGCACCGATGACCTCTTCAGCACCCTCTTCATCGCTGGCACAGGGGCCGTGTGCAGGACTGATGGTTATGGAGCTGCAGCAGGATCGGGGAAGAGGGAACGCACATGAATCTCAACTGAACAAGCCAAAGATTCAGTTGGACTCGTTACTGAATGACTGTTGCATATCCCTTTTTGATTAGAATTTAATTTTGCTTTTGGACTTGCAAGCAGACTGGGGTTATTTCAGAAAAAAAATCATTGTGGTTTTTGAGGTCACCAAAATCATATGAATTTGCTTTCATTGAAAACTTCAATTCATTCCTCCATCAGTTTATTCAGATAGATCTGTCTATTACAAAGTAATTTGAAGAGCTTGTGGCCACATTTGTGTCAGAATTGATTCAAACAACAGAAAAAGAGAAAGTGTTTGGAAAATGATTGAAACCTTTCCTTAACTATAATAATTTCAAAGGCGTCCTTTGAGTTGAACAGCCATTTTGCAATCGCAGGCCTGCTCAGCACATAAAGTATTGACAATCTTTAATCAGAAAGACAGGTTTCGTATTCTGCGGTTATACATTTATTCATGAATGTAGATTGTAGACAGTGAAGCGAAACCTCCGAATCCAGTGTAAAAACGAAAATGAACCAAACGTGAAGTGTTTGCCTCGTGCGGGCGCTAGCGACGGAGCAGCTGTAGCATGCGGTGTGACCTGCGTGGCAGCAGCCGCTGGTGAGTCATCAGGTAACAACGCCGTGACATTCTAGAAAGTTCAGAGGCGTCTTAATGAGATTAGGGTCTGGACACTGGGCCAGCACGACCAAGGAGTGAATTACACCCACATAAACACACGCACCACACACACACACACGATACACACACACACACACACACATCCATGCACACACGCACCATGCACACACATACTTATGCCCCTTCTACACAAACGCTCACACATTAGGGCACCTTTTGTAACACACACAAGTTTAGCATGCACACACACACACACATCAGCATTCCGGGGGTATCATATTAAACAGAAGGAAGCCTGAGTGATCACCTAAGTTCCTTTTTGGATCGAGCATCAGGTCAACTGTAATACAAACTATCAATTAAAATGCTGGAGGGATGTGCTTGTGTGTGTGTGCGAATATGCGTGCATGCGGTCATGCCTCTGTGTGTGTGTGTGTGTGTGTGTGTGTGTGCCTATGCATGCATGTCCATTGTCCCACGGTGCTCCAGCGTACGCACTCGCCCGGTCTGTGAACAGGTGCGGGGGAATCGGACGCTATGACAATTTAATGAATTCATCAGGCTTATTGGTCTGGTTGGTTGGATGGCTTTCAACAGACTTGCAGCACCAGCAGCCACCAGCCCTGCGCCAGGATCATCCGCAGACAAAGCAACACTGACCTAAAATAAGACAATGGCGTGGATGGGCTGGCAGTGGCCTCCACTATCATGTTGACCTGGACCCTGGTGGAATGATATTTCCTGGAGTGGTAGATAAGTAGAGCACACGACATGCTCTCTGTTTTGTTTGGGTGCTGTAGTTGCCGCTGTTGTTATGGTTTCAGTGGGGGCTTCTACCAAGCAGGGTGACGGTTGCAGATAGTCACAATATTTGGTCCACTCCCCTTTTTTATTAAATGGTATTCAATCATGAAAGGGTGTATCAGCGATTCTACCCTTTGTTTACGTCTACCATTTGTTTTTGTTTACGTTCTCAGAGCATAGGCTGCCTACAGAGACACGGTTTCAGCCTAGATCGCTGATACAACCTTTAAGGTGTGACTTAAATATTGTATCAGCGATTCTGCAGATACAAAAATGCGTCTCTGTAGGCAGCCTATGCTCCGAGTGGCTTGGAGTGGCTGGTAGTAGCATTTATTCTTGTGTTTGATCTCGGAACATAGGCTGCCTACAGAGACGTGGTTTTTGGATGGCCTGCTTATGGGGCGGGCAGCTAGGGGATCGTGCAGAAAGATCAGATGATTGTGATCATTTGTGTTTCGTTCTAGAATCACTGATTCAAACTTTAATATAACTAGTGTTACTTTTGTCGGGTTCATATGTCATTTTATTCAGTATTTCAGTATAATAAAGAATGTATTAACTGGTTATACATTAGTTACACAGTACGGAATATTACAATATGATTCATAATAAAGGATTCCAGCAGTTCCCATAATAGGGTTAGTTCGGTGTGTTCATTGTTGAACATGCATGGAGTTAAAGAATGCACTTGTGCTATCAAAAGGTATGCTAGCGAAAGGATGAAGGTAAAGTGGCACTTCTATTTCAATTCCAACAGGACACAAACAACATTTAACAAGGAATGATTGAACTATGAAATGCAATAATAAACGTTATTGTCTCTGTTACATAATATCCTCATCTCTGTCTTCATCCAATCGTGCAAGAAAACTTTATCATGTGATTACTGCACTGATAATAATCATGTCAATGGAAACTGAACAAAAATGTATGAGACGGACATAGCAATCATCACAATTATGTGTGTTTGTTATGGTGGAACTGGTATGGTGGATATTAAATCATATTTTGTATCATATCAGAGCAGATTGTAAATGTAACTCAGTGGTCATGAATGTTTCACAAAGGTTTTTGTTTTCTCAACGCCTATGTCGTAGGAATGTAGAGTTTTGGGAATCAGTGCAACGCGATCATTATTTTAGGTGTATGCAAATTCAAAGACTGTTAAGAAATGCATGTACGTTTTTTGGCATCTTGAGTTTTAGGCTTGTAATTACATAGAAAAACTGCATGGTTGTCTTTGAAGTTGTCTTTTACATTGATTGATTTCACCCAGACATACATACAGTACAACTGAGCGTACCTTTAAATAATTTCTCAGCATGGAGCTCAACTTAAGCAACACAACTGAGCATTTCAGCCTGTATAATGACGAATGGCAGGTTTTATTTTCTTATTATTCCGAAATGAATTCACAGTGTGTTGTTTAAAATATGGATTTGCGTATGTTGCCTGCTCACATGTATGAATTCTAGGCCACACGGTTCAAAGTCCCGTCCCTGTCTGTTCTCCCCGTCTCTCTCCCCTACATCTGGATCATCATTTATTAAGCGCACATTGATATGCACACCACTGCCCCGCCCTGGCTTCATTCAGCACAGAGGACGACAGTAGTGGGAAATTGACTGTAAGTAAGAGGCTGGGATGAATCCACTTCTTGTGTGTATGTTATTTGTGCCCAGACACACACAAACAAACACACACACACACACCCACACACACAACACACACACACAGCAAGCAAGACACAGGGACTCCTAATGTGCATGCACCTGTTTTGTACTATTCCTGTAATCCACAATTTCTCTCAGCATTTTTGCGGTATGATTGCAAATCCAATGAGGCACAACATGTTGTGGATAAACCCAAGGCTTTGCTTTAAGCCATTTAACCATAAGAAAGGGAAAGAGGGGACGGTCCCTTGTTACCACCACAACCCTTTATTTATCGACCACTTAAAGGGGTATTCTGGTATTTCATGGTCCCTGTTGGTGGCCTGGCTACAACAAAATGACTCGTACGACCTGCTGGTAACCATACTTTGCTCAGATTTTAATTTTTTTGTCGAACATCAAAGAACACCAGTGACCACCACCAGTTTCACGGCTTTGCACATAAAAAGCTACACTTCTTCAAACACAGCATTTTGGCGAAATGAACACCTGAACCGATCTATTTCATCATAAAAAAACTGGAAATAAGGCATACATTGTAAAATACCGGAATATTCCTTTAAGAACAATGCAAAATCGGATGGAAACACCTATCCCCTGTCATCGTGGGCCAATTATTTAATGTCCCTTTGTCCGGTGGTTGATACCTTCTTCGTCCTAGCTTTTGCCGTCGAGTCTAATGGTACGAGTCCTGCAGCAGAGACCCAGTGCCAGCAAAGACTTGCTGCCACAAGTTCACCGCTAA
>JAOPJJ010000002.1:2700077-2711344 GCA_027122795.1 Enchelyopus cimbrius
GGATGTATCATTATCACAATCCATAAAGCTCACACTTAGACATTTTCACCTGATTGGTTGTTTCAACATGAACCAGAACTTATGCCATCTGTACCTCTGATTTCCCTCTGTGTGTGTGTGTTTGTGTGTGTCTGTGTGTTTCTTTATGCGTGTGCGTGTGTCTTTGTGTGTGTGTGTGTGTGTGTGTGTGTGTGTGTACCAGGCATGCCTCTGAGCCTGGATTGCAGGGCGTTCTTTGGCTACAGCGGAGAGAACAGGAGGCCCATCATCTACTGGATGAGAGGGGAGAAGTTTGTGGAGGAGCTGGCAGGACACATTAAAGAGAGCGAAGTCAGGTGAGCGCTCGTCCGTCTTTCTATCCGTCTGTCCTTCTGTCCGGCTGTCCATGTGGTTCAGTTACAAACTCATTCATGTACATTATAAATATCTGTTTCTGGTGTTTTTTGGGGTCGATGCGATTCCAGAAGCAAAGTCAGACTTCCGTTCAGATTTCACAGGAGTTGTACGAGTGTTAAGGACTGGTTTGAAACGCACATTTAGATTTGAGCACTTTCTATGGCTGATTAAGAGCTAAATATATTACAGGCAGGCTTGGACTGGCCATCGGGCGAGGGCCGACGCACATTTATAATTATTATTTTTTTTAAATCCACCGCGACGGTATTTGAGACACGAAACGCAGCCCATTGGTTGATTTTCTTGACGGACATTGGGCTAGTCCAATGACATCTCTCAGCCCTCCCCCTCCCCTCCCAGGGGTATCAAAGGTTGCCATTTGAGCTGTCTGACCGCGGAGAGAAGTGAGTGTCCGTCTGTGAAATTGTGAAAATGGATAGCAGGCCTAATAAACCACAAAAGCGCAAGGGGGTGCGCACAGAAGCTGCGAGACAAAAGACAAAAAAGCCTACAAGTGGACGCAGCAAAATGTGTCAAAATCACAGAAATGTTCACCCCGATGTCGACTGTTACAGCGGGTGCAGGGCCGTCGGCATCGAGTGCACGGGCTGAAGGCGTGGAACACAGCTTTGATGTGCAGTGTAGTAACACAGAGGAAGGCGAAGTACAGGTGGATTCGGAGGAGGAGGTGGAGAGAGACGTTACAGAGGAGGAGGAGAGAGTTACCCAGCAGGGACAAATTGAGGAAGAGGTCAGAATAGCTACTGTAAATGTTAGCAGAATGAAGAGGGGCGTTTCATGTAGGGAGGGCTGTTGTGTGTGTGTGGAGGGCTGGGTGGCCACCTGCTCCTCCGCTTTCCATTGGCATGCATTTGAGCGTTTCTCTGCAACATGCATCAGTAGCAAAGAAGCCATCTGCGTTTTACATTGCGCTATTCGATTGTCGTCGACGCGGAGAGGAGAAAAAATTTAATAAGTTATCCGCGACAAATCAACGAGTGGTCGGCCTCAGGACGCGCTCAACTTTTTGAGATCTGAAGTCAGTCATGATTGGTTGAAATTGTCGTCAATCTTGACACAGTACAACAAGCAAACCTATCCCATTTCTGTGCGCATACAGGCAGGTACACACACGTAGGCTACACACGCACGCACTCCGAAAGACACTAGAATGACAGAAATTATGATAGCCCGTAACAATGAAAATATTTTGGTGTATGTGTGTATCTTCACTTAATAGTATCTGGGGAGATTGTAGGCTAAAAGCGTGTAAATGCTCAACATAGGAAATAATTACAGGACTCATTTTATTCAGTCAGACTTAAAACATGCATAATAGATAGAGTTTTGTGCACAACCTCGTCCCCACACACCCTAGTGTGTGTGTGTGTGTGTATGTGTGTTTTAATAGCCTTCGTTTTCAAATAATGCTATGAGTATGTCTTATTCGTATTTGTATAAACAGTATATTTCATTAAATACTGAATAGACATTTCTAGCAGTGTTTCTTTGACAACCACTTTCACTTCAAGATGGGAATTGTGGCACTGTAGCCATCTCTCCCAAGATGAAAGTCTCTGTAAGTAGTGAAACAGCTCTTCCATGTAGGCTACTGCGCTTTATTTTTACTTTTTGAAACACAATGTGGGCATATATACTTTGGTATGTCGTGTGCCTCAGCACATCGTATAAATAATCACGGTGGGCCGCCATGGCCAACAATGGCAGGGCCATTTTTTGGTCCCAGTCCAGCCCTGATTACAGGGTTCATCTAGAACCAGTTTCCCTTTCTATTAATACAGTATACATGATTATTTAATAACTTACCCTGTATCGCTAAAAACAATAGTTAGTTCAGTTTAATATCTGGTCCAGAAAAACGTTTCACACTTCTTTAAAGAATGTGATTAAATTGAAACCCAACTGTCTATGCGTTTAATAAAACACAAAACACTGTATATTTACAAGCCAAAACCGTCTCCCATGTGTTAAAAAAAACCAGTTGGAAAAGTTAACTTTATCCTTTAAATAGCATTGGTAATATTAATTAAATCTCTTTTCAGAACAGGTTTGTGCTGTTAATTCATTTCTGGAAAAGCGGATTGGGGTATTAAGCTCCGCCATACCATTCACAATGTCACTATGTAATTTGTTCCCCTGTGACTTATGAATCTTCAAGAGTCGTTTGACATTTTTTTCTTAACCTTTCTAAGATATGATTAATACTAATAATAAAGTGAGATTAAATTCATTTTCTCCCCTATCGGGACCAATTACGCCGGGCTCCATCGGGACGAGTGTGCTTGTCTGCGGGGCGTCAAATACCATTAAGAGCAACCCGCTTCATCGCCATGGAAACGGGGCAAAGAGCACACAAACGCCCCCCCCCCCCGCTTTGAGCAGTCAGAGAAGCGCGACCTGTCAGGCTGTTTGCACGCTGCATGCGTTCCGTCGTTTTGCTCAGTAGAAAGGTACGTACCACGCTAGCGTCGAAGGGTGCGGTACGCTGCGAGTGTTTACAGAGTGTCCCGTGTACGTTTTAGCGAGGTGCCGTTAAACGGGTCTTCTGAACGGGTCTATCAAGCCTCTGATTGGATGCTGGCATTAGGAAGGTCCTTGAGGGGTTGCTGTTCAATACCTTTCAGACTACGAAACAGGGTATGGAGCGCTGAACGGGACCTCTCTGATTGCCCACCCATTCAGAGATCAGCCGACAAGTGGGTACAGCTGATTGGGAGACCCGATGTCGTATCCATCAAACACACATCTGTGTGGACACTCCCATGTGTGATGTCCACAGAGGTTTGATTCTGAAATGGCGTGTGGTACGACTTATATATTTATATAATATAATTACTTGTTCAAGCATGACAACATGTAGACCGATTTGGGAACTGGTAGAAAAGTGTTGGGAAACCCCTAAGTTATCCTGACCCGCTCACCAGTGGTCTGAATGTTAAAGCTTGCGTTGTCTATCAATTCTGTTCAAACCAGGTAGCTACGTAAACAAGAGGAGGGTAAAAGCTAGCTTCGGCGGTTCACCAGTTTCACATATCACAAACCCGTGCTAACACATTTGTCTGAAAAAAAAATTCTTCCAAAGCCTAGCTATGTTACTTCAGTGCCCACAAAACCTGATATAATACCCGAAAAAAGGATCCGACTGCGCTTTGAAAGGTGTATTTTTGATTGAAGAGGAGAGTCTTTTGAACGCGGAGGTGTGGGCAGGGTCCATTGTCTCTCTCCGTCTGACCTGGCCTGCTCCTTTGAAGCCTTTGCTGTCAATCTCCGGCCGTCCAGCAACTCAAGACGTTAACGCTTGGTTATGGTATTCAAGTCACATTCTCCGCTAGTTTCTGCCTCATTACTTTATATTCCAAGGACCGAGTCATGTAGGTGTGATGTATTTAGCGGTGGTACTATTGTCGCTACTTTGGTACTGTGCTTAATTCTGCGCTATGAAACTATGGAATGCACAAACACACACACACGTACATAAGAGCCTACACACTCAGACACACACCCTCATTCAGTAGCTATTATTGAATAACATACATAACTCATGCTTATCATCGTTCATACTGCTAATACAACCTCACGTGTGTGTGTGTGTGTGTGTGTGTGTAGGTGTGTCTGTGCGTGTAAGTATGGCCTTCATTGTCAAACTTAATTATACTTAGACTAATACACAAACTCTTGTTTTGTTTTTTTCAACCTTTGATTAATGTGTGTTCTTGTTCCGTCAGTTAATGTGTAATCCTCTGAACATATTCTCCCGACACCCCTGATCAGATCATGTGATCAGTTCACTGCACGAGAGACACAACAGTCCATCACTCCACTCCACCTCTATTAGCTTCTGACCATAGCAGTGAATGGGGGGTTCTACCTACCTTTATACATTCTTTATATTCCTGTGTTTTATTTGATGTGCATGTGCTGTTCTGAATATGTATTTGATTATTTTTCCCTCTAGCTATTTTCTCTAGCTTTTTCATTATTTTCGTATCTTTATTTGCTTGGCATATTCTTTTATATAAGATACAGCTTTGACATTAGACTGAAAAACATTAGTTTAATCTCAAACGGTGTGTTGCTTGCATTTGGAAGATGCATCTACGCATTTATGAAGACACGTAGGACTGTCAGTTACCATCAGAGCAATAAGTCACACGATGTTGCCTCTTAGGGTGTAAGTTATCTCGATATTATACCCAAGACAGAATGTTAAATGTTGTTCAATGTGTTATTTATTGCAGGGGTTACATAAGGAAAGGCCAACATTGTTGAGTATGAGATAAGGTTGGACATAATAATAATGGCAACAATGACATTAACCTTTTGAATTATATAATTATATGAGAAGAACGAATTCTAACAAATCCAGAACTATACTCTGTGGGCAGGGCGATGTTGATAGGCCCTGCTGTAAAAGTTGAAGAGAGACGTATTTGTTTGTGCAATGCTTCCCAGGTTTGTCCCTGTGTGCCACAGAATGTCCTTTGGATGTCGTCCAGTCTTTAAAACAAGACTAAAATAGATCAAACATATCTAGAATTTTGATCCTGCGTTGTTTTTATCCTGGTTTACTATTGCCTGGACTACAAACTGATTAGAAAGGAACCTACCTGCTGATGGTCAGAGAAAAAGAAGATAAAATATGAATTCATCGTCGACGTATTTCATACACATTGTCTCGAGAGATATTAAGTAGCTTCTTTTCCCTAATAAAATACGGATTAAATCTGCCCTAACTTTGGTCTCTGCCGGAAACACTTTCTTTTTAAGTGAGCTTTATCGCCAATTAAAAAAAAATCAATACATTTATTTAGAGAGAATAAATCCCTGGCTTGATTGAGCAATTGGTGTTACAGTTTTTATTCCTATGGCAAATATTTGGGGCTGCAATGATAAGTGATAAAGTGCATATTTAATGGTTCAAACCTTACATATATGTGTGTGCGTGTGTGTGTGTGTGTGTGTTTGTGGGTGGATATACTGTATATATATAAAACATGTAGCTGCTTGATATTATAGGAGGTGTGCCATGCTTTACCTTCTAATCCACTTGATCAAACTGAAATCATTAAAGCTAACCTTGTGTCAATTTAATCTGTCCAAGACTTTGCTCACGTTTTCAAGCCCTTTCACGTAGACATACACACACACACACACACACACACACACACACACACACACACACACACACAGGTAGCTTCAAATAGAGTTTGTACTCCTGTCAAATAAAAACTGCTCATGCATCCTCAAAGAAACTAAGGAAGCTCATAAAAAGCCACGAGGAGAACACGGCATTGGCTTGGAATTAAAATGCAGGAGGCATTAAATAGGTGCCAGGTGGGACGCCATGAATAAAACTATAAAGTTGTGATACTATCATTATTCTTCAGATTTTTGGGAAATACAGCAGCAATAGAATGAGAATGAAAAAAAGCAATACGATTGTAGATCAGGAACAGTGAGCGTTATTATTGGCTACAAGAGGAATACATATTATCAAGATCCATTATTTGAAAGGTCATTGCAAAAATAAAAAAAATAAAAATCACGCAGAACCCAAGGAAATAATTGTGCAGTCTCAAAACACAAATAAAAAGATGATCTTTGTTTTTATTGCTCACGTTCCTTAGTTGCCTGGGAAACCAGGTAATATGCATGCTCATGTTGTATTTGCTCTGGTATATTCATCTGGCCCTCCTCCCATATAAGGTCATATTTCCTGCCGACCTGAACCTGAAAGAAAAACATACGCTTCAAGCTTTGGCTGAGGAAAGATGTGGTTGCCGTACTTCCGACAGGATTTGTTGAAATGTGTATTTCAGCTCAGCCCTACGACACTTGCGCTGTGATTGGTTGTAGGTCTATTCAATCGCATCCAGAGGCGGTTTGATTGACAGAGCATTGATAGCGCCCTGTGGAAATCTATAATGAACTGGGTGGTTCCAGTATTTCGATTGGTCTAACGATGTCAGGCTTTTTATCAGTTGGACACAATCCGAGATGATAAGTGGACTCTGTTGGCCCTTTAGGGTAGCTTGGGAAACAGTATGTCTTTGACATTAACAAGAGCATATAAGGGAAGAACAGGTGGCGGAATCCTTAAAGGATGTATCAGCGTTTGTTTACTAATACCATTTGTTTTTGTGTATGATCTCGGCGCAAAAGATGCCTACAGCAAAAAAAATTGAATGTCCTGCTTATGGGTTGGCAGCTAGCGGATCGTGAGTTAAGATCAGATGAATGTGCTATTTTAAAAAGCTGATCTCGGCCCAGAATCGCTGATACAACCTTTAAGGTGTGAAAATGGAAACAAGGCAGAAAGCTTCACCGTATGTGTGTCTGCCCAGTGGAACACAGACATCACACAGATAAAGGATCCAACAGAAACACCTGCCACTGGCCGTAGCTGGGGAAGTTTGACCCTTTGGCAGGTAAAACACTTCAGGGTATCCCATTAGAACAAGCTCTTATTAAGCTTGAGCTTATTCCTTAAACCATGTTTAAGGAAACCGTGTTCTTAAACCATGTTCTGCAGCTTTGAAGAGTGTTCGTCAAGCAAACCCTGTTAACGCACACACACACACGCTTGTGCATGTGCGTGTGTGTGTCCATTTAGACTGTTTTTGATGGCTACTTTAATAATGACTTCAAATTGGCATCCAGAACATATCTTACTTTCTTAGTAGGATGTGCTTTCAAGGACATGAGTATATTAGGATAAAACACAGGAAAACACCCATTGCTGAAGATTGGATGATGCACATAGCCCGTTTATGAGATGATGAAAGGAAACCTCTTTAAATGCATTGAATTGAAGAGCTAACCTTCTAGTATCGACAAGTCGAAACAAATCTCTCAAGTACTCCAATGAAGCCAGGCTAACGAGATGTCAAATGTTGTTTTGCCGTACTTTGTTGAGTAATTAAATTAAATAAGATACGGTCGCACTTGTCCCAATGTCATGGTGTCCTAATAACCAGCCCACTGTTTTTAATTGGTGTCCGTCCGTCTGTCCACACAGGCTCCTGAAGGAGTACCTAGGGGAGAAGGAGGTGCAGCTATCCCTTACCTTCGACGCAGTGGAGGAGGCCGACCTGGGGAACTACTCCTGCCACGTGGAGAACCACATCGGCAAGCGCAGCGGCAGCGCCATCCTGCAGAAGAAAGGTAGGGGGCACCATCGGCTGTTTGAGCTTTTTCCAAGAGGCCACAGAACTCTAAACACGCCACCTTTAAAGGTTGTATCAACGATTCTAGGCTGAAACCTAAATGATCACATTCATCTGATCTTTCCTCACGATCCGCTAGCTGCCCGCCCCATAAGCAGGCCGCCCAAAAAACGCGCCTCTGTATTCAGCCTGCGCTCCGAGATCGTACACACAAAAAAATTGTACTACCAGCCACTCCAAATCACTCGGAGCATAGGCTGCCTCCAGAGACGTGTTTTCTTCGCTGCAGAATTGCTGATACAACCTTTAAGTCACACCTTAAAGGTTGTGTCAGCGATTGTAGGCTGAAACTGCGTCTCTGTAGGCAGCCTAGACTCCGAGATTGTAAACAAAAACAAGTAGTATTAGTAAACAAATGGCAGAATCTCTGATACAACCTTTTAACACTCGATTTCCACCCCATGCTGGCATTTGAAACACTGATCTAAAAAATATATAGATTGTATATTTCTATATGGGTACATATATGTGTATATGTACCTCTTTGCTGTCATATCATTATTCTGTTCAGATGAATTCCATTCGGGTGCGTCTGCCACGACGGCTTTTCTTGCTAATTGTCTCACTAAAAGCTAAATACCACTAACTATCAAAGCTACAGCAGTGTGCAAGAAAATGAAGAAATGTTGCCTCGAGGCACGAGCGGAGGGCCATCTGAGTTACAAAAGGCATCCCAGTGTTATACGCATGAAAACAGTCTGTTGGAGTTTAACGGGTAGATGAACAAACTCCAAATACAGCTGAATATTCTGTCTCTCCCGGACCAGCTGCTGGGTCACCAAATTGCATTTGTTGCAAATAAACAATTGCAAGTAAACATGGCCGGAAGTGAGAACTAAATGCCTGAGGGGGGCTGCTGGTCCCCCCAGCCCTTGTGATGTCACACCGTGGATTAAAGACTTATTCCCCGATGTGATGTCACACAGCAAACAGATACGTGTTCATCAATGCCAAATTGACAGCCTGCTAGCAAACTCTCAAACAAACAAAGTGAACGTGTTATCTAATTTGGTGCGTTACCGCAATACATCATTTCCCCTAATAGGTTGAAAATAACCTTTTCAGAGATTGTCGCATTGCGACAAAGGGTGAAATGGAGTTTTAAAAACAATGTTCAGGTTTTTCAAACTTCTGAATTAAAATTCTGCAATATTTATCTGCTAATTGATTTTGGTTTGGGTTATCTGAATTCTAAATGACGTACAGATTTGTGATCTACTGGAGTCTCAGGATACCGACAAGCGTGTTTACCACTTGGGGGTTCCTTAATACTAGTTTGTTAGTTCTGTGAACAGCAATGGCGGCCGCGAACGGACCTACGCCCCTAAAGTCTAACAGGAAATGAAGCCTCCTCTGACGTGAAACAAACTGCCGTAGATAATGCCTTTGTTACATGGAGAGAGGGGCGGAACATAGAATATGGGGTGCTCAAATAATGGGGGGGTGTTCAAATGATATATTTCGCACTGTATATGAGAAATCTAAATGTCATTTATAATGTGGATAGCCCTAACCTAAATCAATTAACAGTTGAATATTATAAATTTTTTATTGTTTTGCCAATGGATGAACCACTTTGTATTGATTGTGACATCTAGCTAAGTGTTAGTAATAGTATGGCCCTTTTGAGGGATTTATTGAGTGAGAAATATTTTTTTTTAGTGCTTTAGTCTTTTGCATTTGTAACGGGTCAGTTTGTGATGGGTCGTTTGCAATGGGTCAGGTTTTGTTTGCTAAAATGACGTGAGACCACAATCCTCAAAGAGAGGTTTGAGGTCAAGCCAGACCCGTTATTTGACCTTTTGTTGTGCGTGTGTCAGACTGAGGGAAGCAGTGAGAGCTATGGGTTCCAGGCCAACACCAACTGGTCCTGTAGCACAGAGGAACGACATGTCATAGGATAGATCTTATCTACACCAAGGGACAGAAGTAAAGAGACACACCAAATGGGGCCTGATCTTCCAGAGCGCAGGAGAAAGGTGAGGACATTGGACAGGGCAGGATACGCTCAAGTAGGCAGAGAAAAGGAAAAGGAGGCCGAGGAAAATGCTATAGCAGCAGAGATGGCCCTGAAGGATGTTGGTGATCATCTGTCCTGATCACCGGTACAGAGGGTTGATTTGGATCTTCGACCGGAGGGAAGTGGTGCGGAAGACGAGTTTGTATCTGAAGTTGAGCTCCTACCCTGAAACGTACCCCGCACTTGCAGCTTCAGTAAAGATTCCCAAAACTGCCCTTGCTATTGTAAGCTACGGCGTAGGGCTGAGGCCAACTGCAGCCATAGCAACTGACTGATGCAGGAATCATCACAGAAGACAAGCAAAGTCAATGATGGGTACAAGGCGAAGAGAGTGCAGCGCAAGTTGATGAGAGAGCTGGGGGAAAGAGTTTGAGGAGGAGTGCTGGGAGAAGGAAAACCTCCTTCTCTCTGCCACGGACTTGGACATCAATCCAAACTTCCCCCGGACCTCTGTCGGCCGTCCATTGATGGAGCCGCCTGACACTGCCTTCAAGATCTCTCCACTGATCCCCACCATGGAGATAGAAGACTGTCTGTGCAGTCAGGCAGGTAGGGCCTCCAGGTCGCCTCGGTTGGAGATTGGACCAGTGAACCACGGCCGCTGACTCACCACAGCAAACACACTCTTCAGGCGCCGGGTGTCAAAGCATGGACTTTAAAGGAAAGAACTTGGAAAATATGGGATTCATTGTGGAATCCATCATTGTTGTGCTGTAGCCATGTTGCTCATACGCTGCTGTGCTCTGAGGAACACGATGATTGAGAGGGGAGGGAACCCAGGCAATCCCAGAGGGACTCCTCGGTCAGATCAAGAAGAACAGCTGACAGGATTCATGATGGGTCCACCATCGGCGCCTTCATCAGCTGGTCAGGTGTGCCAGAGCCAATAAGGACCTTCATTAACAGAGGTGAAGACCTTCATCAACCCCCCATGGAGGTGCCCCACTGGCCTTGCCAGGCGCATTCGCAAGTATTGAGAGGGTTGTGAAGACGGTGAATAAGGCTTCTTGTAAGTACTTGCAAAGGAGAAGAGGGAACGAGCGATCAGGGCTCAGGAGACCAGTAGGAAGGTCCGAGAATGGGTCAAAGCCGGACTTGTGAAACTTCAGTAAGTCAAGAGATTGCCCGTTGTACATTTACCCATCTGCATTGATTTAAAATTATCAAAATAAAAGATTTCCTTCATATCATGGCCTTATTAAAAAATTGTTAGAAAGGGTCAAGTTGGTCATTTAGAAATACAGAATGATGTAGGTTAGAGTTTAACCCTGCATAAAAGACGACATCATTGCGACACCCCACTTGTAGTCATGTCAGACTCATGTTGGCACGGGGTTATGACCAGCACTGACGGAGAACACAGTGAACACACACAAATTAAGGATTTTCAGCAACTTGTGTTCAATTATATTTTAGGACATCAAGCATTTAAAGACTTGTGACATGTGGGTATGCGGCACAACAACCAGGAAACTAGTTAGTCAGAGCCTTCAAACCCCAGGGAGAGAAGGAGAGAAGTGTGTGTGTGTGTGGGGGGGGGGGGGGGGCACCGACGGCAAACGTCTGGCCCCAAGCGATGGGGCGGCCATGGCCTTCCCCGGCGG
>JAOPJJ010000002.1:3027882-3051096 GCA_027122795.1 Enchelyopus cimbrius
CGCCCCACCCCGGGGCCAGCCTGCGCCGGGCCCGTCCCCCGCGGGCCCGTCGGCCCTGCCCCAGGACGAGCCCCCCTGGATGGCCCTGGCCAAGAAGAAGGCTAAGGCCTGGAGCGAGATGCCTCAGATAGTGCAGTAGCGGCCGGTGGGCTGCGATATCAGCACTGCGGTCTCTGGACACTACAAAATCGCCCTTGCCCTCGTGGTTACTGGGCTCCAAGCAAGGATGCTAACTGTGTGAAGGTTGTCCTGTGTGAGTGTGTGAGTCGGGGGTTAAAGGTGAGGCCGGGAGGGGAGAGTCAGTCCATGAATCAGGATGATTTTGCACACCCAAAGTAGTTTATTAGTTTCTCCTTCCTGGTTTGTGTTCTGGCTTGTTGTGATTGCAAAAATTAACTGATCACGCCAACAACAGCAAAAGGTCTCCCTTATTCTCCTCCTAATATGTTTTGCAAATTAGGTTTTAGTTTTTTTGTCTTGACCAAAATGTGTAATTCTGTCAGTTCTTTCCCACTCCAGCTCAGTGCACTACAGAGTGATTTTATTTGGAATGCTCCAGCATATGTATAACAATATACACATTGGGCTTGGTTCGGTTTATAGATCATTTTGTGAAAAGCTAACCCACGTTTAGGAGACCTGTAAATATTCCACAGTTCCTGTCTATGTTAGATTCTCGAGAAACTGTGGCCGGAATCTCTTTTATTCATTTAAAGAGATTGCTTACTCAACACGGTGTAAAGTAAAGGGGCAAATGTTGTTCTTGGTTACTCTAAAACAAGCTTTTATCTCACTGAATGTTTGTTGTAATACTAAAAAGGCAATACCTTTTCCAGAGAGGTAACCATTACTACAAAATGACCTATATGAATAGAACATTAGGTTCCTAGATTTAATACAAAAGGGTGAGGATCTCAAATGTGGGTAAAAGGGCTATCGACTTCCATGTTTGAGGCTCCTAGGGCCGTTTACTTTGTTTATTATTCATCTATCACTTATAGCATATTAGGAGGATACTTAACTAAAGCACTTGTGCAACAGGGTTTCACATTGTCGTAAATAATGTATACTACCGGTATTCCGTTTTTTTTATCTTATTTGTTGGATTGCAAGTAAACAACCGTCGTCCGTTGTCCAAAACATCCCATCATATTGAAAAGCATCATATGTTCCTAACACATGCAACCCATTGTTTTGATGGCAAATCAAAACAACGTTGAGAACATCAAAACATCCTTCTAATCAACTGTCAAGACGTCTGCCAAAAACTAAAAATGCCCAAATTCACTAATCATGAACTGACGGCATCGCCTTAGCAACAAAGGATGTCAAAACGAAAAACTTTTAAAGTGCTTTTTTGTACTAATGATTTTCTTTTTCACCAACAAAATATGAATGTTTAATGAATTATATGTTGTATCGCCTTTAAAATGTCTTGTACATAACAGATGTTCAGTAAAGAAAGACTGAGTCCACACGTGTTTACGGATTCCTCAGCACAAAGTGTCTCCAAGCGAAGCCGCAAGCATCCTGTTTTCTCTTAAATGTAAACAAGAAAATCCACCCCTTAGCCGCCCTGTTGCTGCCTGGTAATTATTTTTAATTGTCATCTTCTCCCGATGTACATCGCTCGAGGCTTGCTTAATTGGATTACAGTTTTTAGGCCTACGGTTGGAGTGGACGATGCGATGCGGAGGCAACCAGGCCTCTGGGCCTCGTGCCGTTTAAGGCGATATTGCGTTATGTTTATTTAGCTGACACTTTCAGGGCTACTTACACTAAGTGCCTGCAACCATGGTACGACCCAGAAATTGCAAGATCATTCAAGCACATTAAAATGATCGGATTAGCAGGCGCAAGTGCTTGATTACAGAAACAAGTTAAATCGCTTTTAGGTGTTTAAAAACAGAAGCTGTAAATGTATTCATAACGTCGGAGCACATGTGTATGTCCTCTGCATCTTAATGGGCCTGTATGCGTCTGTCTTTCCTAGCTTTTTCATGCGGCCCTTGCTGTTTGTGGCAGTGCCCCACATTAAAATGCGTGCGTGTGTCGATCAAGTATCCATAGCAAAGCTGGTTGGCTGTTGACATTCTCGTTTACAAGGTTATGCAAGCAGCCTACTTGGCCGAGGCAGTCGTACTGAGAGAGCGAGGGTGGGGAGAGTGTGGTAGAGAAGAGCGCTGTCGGGGAGAGTTGGGATGGGGTCAAGTGTGGGAGAGAACGTAACGCGTCTAGGAAAAACGCATGTGTGTGCGCACGGGCATTAGATTGACTCAGCATTAGAAAGGTCAATCGAAGCATACATTCAATAGTGTAGCAAAAACAAGTGTACAACCATTACCTGAAGCGTCACATCAATGTCAAAGACTCTTGCCGTATGATTTAGATGTAACGTAAGGGTTAATCATTATTTAATTCTGATTGCATTATTGACAGCCAAGAAAGTTTTGACCATGCAACAATAGTGAAAACCAAAGTGAAACAGGACCCTCCCCCGAGACAACGGACACTCACTCTGCGCCCGGTTGATGCCCGAATCAACCAGAAAGGCTCAGGGTTACTTGGTTTAATGTAGCAGAAAGAAGAAAGTCAAGATGTGCAGCATTAACCACATGCACATGGGCAGGCGTGTAAAGGGGGGGTTAGGGGGGTCACGAGCCCCCCCCCAAAAACCAGATCCAGCTAATATAAGCCCCCCAATATCAAATCCTCTGAATGAATAACTTGCTTGTTTTGTTTATTAATTTCATTTGCCAGCAAGATAGTATCATGTTTTAATCGTCTGTAATGTGGGGGGATTGAATTAATAGTCCAAAAGTAGCCTAAATCAGTAAAAGTATCGCAATGTACATATTTCTAATACAGGAACGGCAAATTGGCATGTTACCTTTTACACAAGAAAATCATTGTGTATTTTCATGAATTACTATAAATATATATATCCAGTATATATATATAATGTAAGAAGTAGAAAGTGATAATAGAAGTAGATAGTCGGCTGAAAAATAATTACTCCAGTAAAGTACAGATACCAAAAATGTCTACTTATGTAAGGTAACCAAGTGTTTGTACTTGTTTGCTTGTTACTTGACACCTCTGGTGTTGATGTGCAATAAAACTGAATCTTTATCTTATCTTAAATATTAACATGAGAAATAGCGGGTATGTTAAAATGTAAGTGCCCTCAATCGAGAAAAAAGTCAACTTAAGATTTGTTGAATCATCCAATAACATCCAGGTTACTAATGAAATGATACGCATTGATGAGGGTAAGCATTGGTGAGTACTAGGACAACACTTAAACAACTTATTTTTTTCTCCACTAGTGCTTTTTTAATTCACAAGCTGTCCTTACAATACAAACAACATGAATCACTCCGATTACACTGAGTAAAAAAAAAACATGTTTACAGGCCTATCCGAGAAGGCGCTAGTGATATACATTCATTTTTCGTTTCACATGGAGATAGTTTAAGAGGCCATAGTTGCCAATTGGCCTTTAGGGCACTCATGTGTTAGCATACGCATTCTCCTTTTGCTTTACATAAGGCAAATAAACACTTTTTGCTTCAATAGTTTACTTCAACTAATGGGAGTAACTTGGATCCTGAAACTAAGGTTTTCATCTCTTTGAAACCTTAGAGATGAGAGAAATGTCATTGCATAAGTTTAGATACTTAACACTTATTTGTTTACATTATCATGTAATTGGTCATCCCTGGGAGGTAAGTGGGGCCAGTTTCACCATGTATTTATAAGACTCTAAAGGCCTGTTAAGTAATGTGTTTGGCATAAGCCAACAAGCCAACCTTGAGCTCTATTTCAATCTGTGTTTTAAGATATTTTTTAAAGATAAGTGGCTTGCTATTCGCTACCTATCACTCCAGGACCTTTAATTTAAGTAAAACATAGAAGCTTAGGAAAGAAGGGAAGAAATCAACTGTAAGGCACTGGTACTGCTACACAAAAAATTCATTCACAGGAGCCCAATAAGTATCTGACTAAACCTAACTGTAGATTTCAAATTGTGTATCACATGTGTGTGATTGTATTTTAAAGAGTCCCTATATGGACATTTACAAACAACATTTGAAACATTTGAAATGCTTTTAAAGTCCAAGATGGAATATACAAAAAATAACCTTGATCAACAAAGTCATTTTTTTACTAAGATTAAACAATTGAGGACTAATAATATTCTATATGTAGAAAAAAAAGGTTGGGGGCACTACAGCTCAGATTTTGCAGCTAACTTTGACACAGTTTTTACCAGAAGCTAGTGATATGAAGCTGTTGTCATTTTAAACGTAATCCATTTCTCAGAAAATCCCATCGCCACTGAATCACATAGGCCTATCTTTGGGACATAAAAAAAAAACAAAGTTTGAAAATCCCATTATAACAAAATTACTACCATTTCGAATGGAATAAATATAGGAAATAATAAAGTACAAAAAAGATTCCACACACATACACCACCTTCAAGATGTTCTTTCTTAGCAGTTACCACGCAAGGAGACAAGAATGCTTTAAAATGATGAAGTTGTCTTTGAATTGTGAATGGTCGCTAGCATTTTAAAAAAGTGTCATTGCTGTAAACAAATAAAACATGTATTCTTGAGAAAAAGCCTAAACCCATTTTTTTCTTTAATTATTTAAAGAAAGAAATGCTTAATCAGCTAAAAAGATTTGGGCCCTTGCTACACCTTCTGAAATTTAAGACCAACAGGAATTGCCCCCAAAAAGTGGATAATATGTATGGATGGAATGGAGGATATTTGTTTCCAGAGTGCATTCAAAATCCACATCACCAAATAATAATTACAACAATTGTGTACATCTTTGATTAGATGGTGAGCACTCCATACACAAGCTAGTAAGGGAAAATTACTCTGCTTTAAGAGAAGGCATGACTTCAGTTAACAAGAGACAATCCCTGTTTGCTCAGCACATGGAAGTTTGGGAGGACTTTCAATAATTTTACAGCCAATACCAATGTTTTTGTTTAACTATGTTTTACTGAAGATCATATTTTACATATTTTAATTTTAATACATCTATTAACCTATTCTGTGTCTGCTCTGATGTGTGCTTGAACCCATTTCAAAAGGGTATAGCACTAAAACACATGGAACATGAATGAATCAAGAAAATCCTTCTTGGTACAACTAAAACCTGAATGTACCACATTATTGAATATTTTACCTGTCCATTGTAAACCATACAACAAGAGTACGTAAGCAAAATAGCCACCATCAACTTAAATATCTCAGTCAGCCAGCTTTGTTAGAACTGAATAGGACGTCTTGTTTATGTTCAGATTTATTTTAAGTAATGCGTGGTATCCAAAAGGTCCAAGGGGGTCCAACCAACCAATGTACCAACAAACACTATTGTTGATGCAGAATCTGTACTGCTGTGGATAGTCTTTGGAAGTTCTCAAACAGCCTTGCATGTATTACTGCGAAAAATGTAAACAAAACCACTGCATTCACACTCACACAATCATAAATAATAATTATGTAAAATGAACAACAATAAAGAAATCTACAAAAAAACAAATGATGCAAAAAATATGTTCCATAGTTCAACCAAGTTAACATTCAGTCTGTCCATATTTTCACTCTGGAGGAAAAAGACAAAAATTGAGGAATTGGAGAAAGGAAGACTGTATTGAGTGTACTTGTCGGACTGGAAAATGTCTTGTGTTGGCTTGTGCTGACGTCGCCACTTTTAGAAATCTGCCGTTGTACATGGGCGCAATACTCTAATCTGACCGTAGGTCAATTCAACACATTTAAAGTGCGTCAAAGGAGAGACGGACGACATTCTTCTGTTTAAGTGTTTTTGTGTGCGTGCGTGCGTGTGTGCACGCAATATAGAGCCAACTTTGATCTGTCGCCAAGGGTTCCTAGATGCTAACCAGGCGCGCCGTTGCTACGCTAGGTTTTATGCTAGCTAAGTTTTCCCGGACAAATGCGGACCTGGGCCCACTCTGGTCCCTTTGTGTTGCTGCATTGCCGTGGCTACCAGCTCAGGTTGGAGCTACAGTGATCTGGGAGGAGGTGAGGGTGGGGGCGGTGAGGTCCGGAGGGGCCTTGTACGCTCTGGTTGGTGCACGAAAAAAAGCAATACTTTCTTTGTATGTCATCGGTAAGTGATAAAGGCTGTATCATTAGCCTCAGCTAGCAGCTTGGGGGTGGGGGGTTGGATGGGAGCGTTTAGCGGTGCCGTGAGTTGCGCGCCATGAAGAGCAGCACTCGACGGATACCCCGCAGGCGGTCCTGGAGGGCGGTGAGCGCCAGGAAGGGCAGCTGGGCCCGGCCCTCAAGGGGGAGGACAGCCAGCAGCCACCAGCACCACGATGGACCGTTTGGGCTGGCCTGGACACACACACACACAGGTACACGGTCACTATCTCACACTGGAGAACACATCTGCAGTTAAATGCAACGAGCCGATCCTTAAAAATACAGGTAATACTTGACGACAACTAATAAGGGTTGGATATAACTGTGTCCTTCTCACACCCGCACAAATTGCCTCAGGGACTTAGGGAAGTATTTTCATTACTATGTTGAATCATGAAGTACCATTGTTTGTGTGTGTGTGTGTGTGTGCATGCATCCACCTACTTGAGGATCGGAGTCTTTCTCAGGCATGGGTCCAAAGTGTCCCACAATGCGTTCCTTCTGGTCCGGTTTGAGAGAGTTCAACCAGACCAGGGCCTGGTCGTACACAGTGTCATGTAGGGTCTGAAGATCTTTCTCCTCCGCGCCCTCCACCTACACACACACGACCACAAACAATAACAGATACTGTTGGTGGTTTGCTAGCAGTGAGCAGTTTCTCAACTAGCCAACTCGTTCTCCTTCATTATTTCCGAATGACCGTTCTTCGCTCAGTAACCGATCGATCCAACCATCCACCCATGCCTCCCTCTACCCAGCCCTCCCCTCCCCTCCATCTCTCCACCTCCTGCCCCGCCCTTGCCGTACCTTGACGTCCTCCAGGTACTCGATGTCCGCCGTGTTGTAGCCGTCCTGCTGCCGGTGCCGGTTGACCTTGAAGCGCCGCCTACCGATGGTGTCCACCACCGAGCGTCCGTCGGGGAAGAACTCCACGTTGCGGATCTCCAGCAGACAGCCGTAGTCGGCGAACCTGCACGACAGGTGGTGGAGAGGAGAGAGGAGAAATGGTTAGAGGCACATGAACGTGGTTTGCTGTGTCTAGGGTTGGGGGCTGGTGGTGGGATATGAGGGAATGGTACCCACCCTTTGACCTCGTCCCCCAGGCACATGCCGAAGCACTTGGTTCCCGTCTCCATGCAGCGGCGGATCATCAGCCGGTAGCACGGCTCGAAGATGTGCAGTGGACACGGCACGGTGGGGAAGGCCATGGTGCACACGAAGATAGGCACATTCTGGTTGAGGCTGAACAGAGCGAGCACAAACCATGTTTCATTAATACATGTCGAAGCAACGGAGCAAGTTGCCACAATGAGAAATACATTGTTGCACGGTTGTAAGATCAGAATCAGAAACACGAAAGATGTGTTGCCAAGAAGCGTTTCACACCAACGACGAATTTGACTTGGTGGGTAAAGGTGCATACAACTTACCCAACAAGGAAATGTCTTGAAATGCCTTAAGGCGAGCCTTGCATAGGGTTAGCCTTATGCAAAAGCGATTCCTATAATCAGCGCCGTTTCAAAAAGGAGCCCTCCTTTTTTTATTGGATTTTGCTATGAATTTGAGTCGTTTGGTTTCATAAGAGACTCAATGTGTCTGTGTCTGTGGACCGAGTCACATTTGGATTTGTACAGAAACTTCACACCTGGGTGTAGCTCATCTGTTGTGACGGAGGCAGGAGATACCGCGGCTGTGACTGATAGCGAGTGCCTGGACGTTTTCAGTTGCATACCTGCTGACGCTAAACACTAACCAGCAGGCAAACGGTGAGCTCAGCATGTCAGCACAGCGCTCCCCCTGAGCCACACCGTAGCTGGGTCAGTGGGTCAAACACCAGGCCTACTTACTTGGAGAACTCCGCCATCTCCTCGTGGTACACTTTATGACGTTCCATGAGGTCAGCTGGGAAATACGTGGATATCAGGCTCTCCATCAGCGATGTCTTGCAGTATGACCTCTCGCCCAAGAACTGGGGAGAGAAGGGAACACATGATACATGTCAGGGAGGGAGGGAGAGTAATTGCCGAGACAGAGCAATAAATATACAGTGTAGTCTTGTGATGCAGTCTGAAGGGAGGACTACACCGTAGGAACAATGATCTTTTGGAATGTGAAAGGGTTTAGCTCGACACTTATGTAACACACGTCACAGTACCATTTGGCATCATGTTATGCAGATCTATTCCTGTAAGTTAAACGTTTCAGATCCTGAACCTACACTATCTGCTTGTTGACTACTTAAGTTACCTTTGAAACTAGAAAAACATGCATTGGTGGCATGGGGCCTCAGATACCATGTTGATGTCAAAGTGAGGCGTAAAGAGCAGCATGTTCCCTTGAAAACGTTATTTTGGCATTTACCTGTGACAGGTCCTGTTTGCAGAGGGGGCACTGAGGGTTGTGGTCCAGGCATCGCTCCAGACACTTAAGACAGAAGGTGTGTCCGCATGGTGTTGTCACAGGCTCAAAGAAGAGTCTGAAGCGACCGGAGGAACAAGGAAAATGTCCGCAATCAGAAACCATGCATGTGCAAAGGGACACACCACAAACAACATGTAGTGTAGTCATTTTTGCTCAATTGTGATTGGGTTAGCAAAAATCCCAATTTGTTGTCTGAAAAGACATTATGTAGGGCTGTGTCGGATGAGAGGCTATGACTCTGGAACAACAACATTTAGGTGAAGTTTTGTACGTTGTTGTACCTCATGCAGAGAGAACATTCCAGATCTGTAGGATCAATGAGGTCGCTGACCACAGAGTTGCAGGCACCAAACATAGGATCTGGATGAGAAATGACAGAACAAAACATATATATTTCTCCTCACCAACAGCTTTTGAGTAATAACAAGTGCTTGATAATATGAGTAGGTGTTGATTTTAGCATTTGCATGCCCTGAAAAACCCTATTTGGCTCCAAACAGCAGCTTCTAGTTACTCACCGGCCTTGAGTTTCTTGCAAAAATCATTCCCTGTTGCTCCTTCCTCCTTCGTCATCCTCTTGTCCTCCACCACCACCTCCTCCTCCGTGCTCCATCTCTTCCGTTTGAGGAGGTGTCGGCAGTGTGTGCCATTGGGCCGTGCGTCTTCTGCCCCCCCGTCCGCCGTGACATCACTTCCTTTCAGCAGCTTGCAGGGGAGTCTTGAGGAGGCTTGCGGTGGGGACGGGGGAAGGTCTATTTCCGAGGACAGCTGGCAGGATCGGACTTGTGCCTAATTGAAAAGATTGAAGACATGTTTGATGAATAGGCAGTACTTTCCCTTAACACCGTGTTAGCTCGGACACAATAACATAATGCTGACTATTGTTTACTCCTTGCCCACGCCTCCTGTTGTAAAAACGTTGACCGATGAACCAGCTATAAAACCTTATTAACTCAATAACCTTGAGGTCATCGACTCTCTCGGCTTTCATGATGCCGTTTAAGTGTTTTATGCATGTCCAGCCCGAGCAAAGGTACGCGTAGATCTGAGAGCAGGGCAGGCGACAGCAGGAAGAGAGTGAAGGGTCTCACCCGAGGTGACCCCGTGGGCGCGGCCTGCCGAGCTTGGGTACGGGGAGACGTGGTGGGCATGCGCGCATCCCACTGCGCCAGCCCACTCTTGACCTGCCCTCTGGAACACAGCAGAGCGGAGTAGTCCAGGACCCGGTCTGGGACCGAGTCCGTGACTGGAGCCAGCAGGTCACAGAGGATCTGGGGACGGAGGACAGAGGAGAAAGGACAGAGGCGAGGACGGAGGAGAAGAGGAAGAGATAAGGAATGGAAACGAGGAAACAAACACAGGAGAAGATAAGTTTCATCTGTGTATCAAATGGGTATCTCGTACATCTTTTGTGATGTAGGACAGACGACTCCTGCTAGTTCAAGGAGCTGAATGAACAGAACAACAATAAAACAAATGCAAGAGTTGAAGAGACACTAGAAAATGGTATATTGAGAGATGTGTTCTCTGTAATTTCAATAAGGTGGCTTAAGGTGAAAAATAACTCCCATTAAAGCATCACACAATGCACACAGTAATTATAGAGTGATGATTGATAAGTGTGCCTATAATTATATGGACTGTGCCTATAATTATAAGGGTTGTGGCTGTGTGTGTTTCCATGTCGATATTTATAACGCTTGACATTATAACCCACATTTCCAATACATACTGTAAATGTAGTGCTTAGAATATTGTTAGCAGTCCAAAATCGTAGCCTACCTTTTGTGCCTCACTCTTGGCCAGTTTGCAGTCCGGCTGCAGGGACAGACACACCAGGTATTCTTTAAGAGCGTCCTCACTTTTCCCCAGTGACACCAGGGCCTGTGCCTTAAGGACATGACCCTGTGGAAAGAGGACACCTCAGAGATTAAACACACACGGCGTCACCACCACAAGAACCTGTTTATACACGTGGTTTGTGTATATGGGCCAATAGAAAGTCGGGCCATTCGAGGTGTCTCCTACCATCGGTAAGTGGGGCATGAGGCCGCAGGCCGTCTCCGCATCTCTCAGAGCCATGTCGTAATGCCTCAGACTAGAGTGGATCTGAGACCTGTTGCTGAAGAATAGGTGGTCTTTAGGAGCTGTGGGTGAAATGTGAGTGTGTGAGAGAGAGAGAGAGAAACAAAAATGAAAAATTGGATTATTGATTATGACTCGTAGCCAGGACCGAAACAGGGGGCAGTCCATTTTCACAGGGGGACCGGACTTTAAAAATGGTTGGAAACGTATACCTGTAAAAATGCCTTAACTTATATATATTAAAATACTTAACAGAAGAGTGGTTCACTCAAAGGTCTGCGTCAGAGCGCATCACAGCCTATAGAACAAGCATTTTCTAATATGCTACAAAATAAATTACTCAAAACAAGAATGTTGCTGAAGCAACAGCTTATTCATGCCATTCATGTCTGGTGAACATGCCACATCATAACATAGTTAGTTTAGTAATAGTAGAAAGCAGAGATTACTTTGTAATGTGTGTTCAACAGTGTGAGCATTGTTTGCCTTATTACAAATTATTATTATTATTATTATTATTATTATTATTATTATTATTATTATTATTATTCAATTCCTACCAACACAGGTTTTACCTGCATACTCTAAAATGCAAGAACGAACGCAAAAGACACGTATTTAAGGATGGGCGTGAGAGGGCGGGACGAGATGCGTCATGGGGGGCCACTACAGCCCATGTAAAGGTCCATTACAAAACACCGCTTTACGAAACACCTCGTATGCGACCAGGAAGGTCGGCCATGCTGCCACACTGGTATTACGTAAAGTCAAACCTTATGCAAACATCCCAGTTTTAAGCCTGTACGGGAATCGTGAAAACACATTGTACATATAGAGCTAATAATGGCTTATTTAGCCCCTATACATTTAAATAATTATTCATATAAATAAATTCATTTAAATAATTATTCATATAAATATATATAGCCTAATTGCTTTGTTCCGTTATTGATATTGTAGAGAGTGCTGAAATTAAACGGGGTTAATTCTACCTAATTTTAGGTTATGGAGACGTAAACCACTTGTTATTCACACGCTAGGTTCCCCCCCTGCCTGACCTGCAGTAATACCCCTGACCCACTAACGCTATCGTCCGTCTTCGTCGTAGAGCTCTACGCACCGTATGGGAAACGCGCCAGCAGAAGCGACATGCTTACGCAATGTTTGGTCCTGTAGGATAGCCTACATAGGAGCCGTTACCCAACGCAATGCGTCACGGGGAGCATAGCACCGGAATGTAGACCACAGTCCGGCATATGTAACCAATGTGGAACCTACAAACGACCTACATAAGCTACCGCAAACACAAGAACGCACACAAACAATAACAACGGACATGTAATATGTTTATATTAGAAAACTAGTAGCAAATGTATGTCAAAAGATAGGATTTTTAGGTTATAAAAATAGTCTATCTTAAAAATATAGATTATAAATAGAATGTTGAAGAGTTGCTAAAAACTTTTACATTGAGGGCCACAGTTCACAACAGCAGCAGCTCCTGGGGTATTTTTCTTGTTTGGAACACTGCAGCCTATTCATTAAGTGATAATGGCTGTTGGCATCATGTGCAATAATAATCCATGACTAACATGAAGATGAGTCACAATAAAAACTTTAGTGAGTGGCGTACCTATTGTGATTGCTTCGTTATATTTGCCCAGCGCCTCTTCCATCCTCTGGTCTGCATAGAGGCTGCTGCCCTGGCGTCCGAGCTCGGCGGCCCGGCACTGGGTTGCAAACCACTTGCACAGGATGTTACCGAGAACCACGTTCACCTTGTAACTCTGAACGTCGTTGAGTTTGGACGTGTCATTGCACTCCTTACAGCTGACTGGCCTTTCTCCATGCTCTCTCTCCAGGCACTTTTTACACAGGCTGTGTCCACACGGTAGGGTCACAGGTTCAAACAGAAAGGCCAGACAAATCCGACAGGACCAGGCTTCGAACCCGCAACCCATGGCGGCATCGGGGCATCCTTCGGAGGCTGCTACCTCGGTAGACTTCACTCCAGGGTTGGTCTTTGTTTCAGTTCCACCTCCGTGCCTCTTAGTGTTCTCAATCAGATACGTGAGGAGATTGCCCAAATGACCAGGTTGAAGCCTATCTATCTCCGACGCTTTACGGTAGATTCCGAAGGCTTCAGTAAGTTTTCCCCCAAACGCGAGAGAGTCTGCCCGCTTCACCATCAGCTCCAGTCGGCTACTGGGCTCCGCCAGCTCCCCGAGCTGGTTCTCATAAATATCCGCAGCCAGGTCGTAGTTTTTCGAATGAAAAGCCTCCTCTGCCAGCTGGAGCATAGATTGCGTCTCTGTGCCCATCGTTAACAGGTCGTTGACAAAACAATATTATCCTCTATGTTACGATGGACTGTTCACCAAGCTCCCTCTCGGTCATATCAATGCCTGCTGGAGTGCACAGAGCAGAACTGAACAGACTGCAGACATGCTATCTTACATTACTACGTTCTCAATGGAGAGGAGTTGGGGGGGGGGGGGGGTTACGAAAAGGAATCCGCCACGGGACGCTCGCCAGCTGTTATCATTGGACGAGTGTGTTCAACGGGTACGAAACTATCTCTCACGTAACCGTTTGAAAACAGGGCGGCGGGGCCTACTTGATGGTTTGTAGGGCAATAACGAAGTTCAAAACGGCCAATAGTTACATTTGGGAAAGTGTCTGAGGTGGTTCCATCATACTATGTTACGTTCTTCATTGTGGTGGAGATGGTTCTAGATACATATTACCTAATGGAAGCGGTCTTACGTAGCTAGGTCACTAGCATTCTAGGCTATGGCCGCTCATGTAACTTTCGCGTAATTTAGTTGCAAGTCATACTGACATGCGGCTTATATATAATACGGTATAAATTAACATATTATGTTAAACATGCAACATTGTTTTACCATACAAATACAAAGTGCCAGTGCAGGATAATTAGTAAATATCTACACTTTGCTCTGTCGAAATCCACACAGTATGCACTTAGACGCCCTTATCCTTTAGGAGCCTTTATTCATGTTCTACCTCTTCGTACTGACACGTTGTGAGTTTAAATAAGGGTATTACTAGCATGTGTATTGTTGGTTGATAGTAGGGTTACCCCATATCCTACAAATAGAAATTCCCTATAAGCCACTCAGGCTAAAGGTGGTCCCTCGTTGTTTTCTGGACTATAACATAATAGTATGCTACGTTCAGCAGATGTAATATAGGTTAATAATGAATGTAATATAGGTTAATAAGAATAATGGAATATAGGTTAACTGGTCTAGTCTCTGAACTCAATCGCAAACACAGACTGAAGAAGCTGAAGGATGCACTGACACAGATGTCCATCACACAAAGATAGACAACTACTGACACAGCTGTCAATACTGACTATATCATATCAATGTTTATAACATCTGTAAAAAAAAATCCCTCAAAGATGTCTATATCGGCCGACAAGGTTGTCCAGCCATGCATTTCCAGTGCAGTAATCAGACTGTATTAACTGATAGGATTTAACAGTGGTATATGTCACCTCAGAACCTGATTCATATATTACAATGTTTAAGGGTCTGAGATTGGACACAAACCTCTATGCAGCATGGTTAGCATGACTACATGCTAACCATTGGCCTGACATAGCATTTTGTCTAAACGGAGTGGAGGCACAACATTCCACAAGTGACTGCATGGCGGACATGACCCATGCTGTATCCTTTGGATTAGACCATCAATACACAAGCATAATGAAGAGTTTAAATGGGATTTTCACAGGCTCATGCTTGTATGCATGATAAAAGACACTCCAGTGGCCAGTCAATAACCCTGTTGGGTGGTTACGTTTAATTTCAATAGAGCTTTATATACAAGAGGATCCTATGAACAAAATCCAACACATAAGGTAAACTTAAATGTTCTGTTTTGAATTGTGACATCTAAACGAATGGACCCTTGACCAAAGAAAATATATTGTCAACATGGGGCCCCAAGGACATTGTAAAAAAAAAATAAAAGGTTATTTGTTCATATGTTTTTTATTAATATATTTCTTTGATTAAAATAACTGTAGTTGTGTGTGTCATTAACTACAGCTACACTGCTGTCATACAGAAAGCATATTGAAATAATGTTTAAATCCTGCATGTACAGAATTGTATTGCATTATGAAACTGAAGGACCGTTTATGTCAGTTTATATTTTGCCCTGGACAAATTTAGATGACCCAACATATACACAGTGTGCTAACCACGGCTCATCATCCGATGGTGTAACTGATATACATGCTGCCCATCCATTTATAATTCATTGAAAAGACATAACCAAGGGGAAATAAACTCTTTAACAACAGTTTCATTCCACAGAATGACTTCAATGTGTCCTGTGTGTCCTAGTTTAAGGGAATCCCCCCCAAAATGTTAGGAATGTTAGGATTATTGTGGGATGGAAAGGCTGCGTGATCAGTCTTGTATCTTGAGGACGCTTTTCTTTTCCAAGTCGTTCATCTCTTTCAGGATCAGAGCAACGTTGTAGCGAAGCTCTTGGAACTTGGAGACAGGAACCTGAACAGGAAAACCATGCAAAACAGTGGTTTGTTGCTAAAGAAGAGGCATATATGTAATCCCCAAGATAACATCATCGTCATTTGCTCTTTATTATTCAAAGGCCTGGTTGTGATTCATCACTTTGGATCATCTTCCATCGGGACTGAGGAAACTTTTCATGTATCCTGTCTCCTTTCAGATCAGTAAGCTTTGGTTTTGACATATTTGTAGCTGGTAAGATAAGGAAACAATAGTCTGTGATTTTTCACAGTTAAAATGATAACATCAGCAGTCTGTTGGAGCTGCCACTGCCAAAAGCCATATTAATCCTTTCGGGAAACCATTGCTTCCTATAAATATAATCCTGAAACAATATCTCCATGAGAATATAATTAATATTTAATTACATTGTTTGCTACTAAAAGAAGAGGCACTATTTTACGAGTCAAACCCCTTATACTTCGGGTGAGTTTGACATGATGTATAAAGGATGATATACTTCCTTTCAATGTGATATGTTATAATAGCTGAATTCAAGATGCTGACAATCCCACTGGCGTCTGAGCACCGTATATTGCTATCTACAGCCTGAGATACAAAGAGTACACAACAAGACTAACCAGAGTAATGAAAGAGCTTATATGATTTAGAGTAAACATACCTCAAATTGCTGAACACTTCCATCAGATAGTTTCATCTGCATCAGAACAGATGGCTGAAGGGCTCTTGCTAAGGAACTGGAATAACAAACCAACAGTGTTTCTTTATTTTCTCTGTTGAAGCACAGGTATTCATGTTTCCACTCAAAAAGGTCAACAATCTGCATCAAATCGATAACAATAACAACAATTCATGGACAAGGTTTATGATGAAATGTTCTTTGTAACTTTTGGTTTGGGCATTTGAGCTGCTTCAAAGAGGTCCTGGTTTCAGATCCAGTTTGCAAAAAGGTATCCCTGCTCAGCTCAACTCAAGTTATGCAAACATTACTTAGACCCAGCTTGTTCCCAATGGCCAATGAGGCACATGTCTTTTTGAACATTATGAAGCAGCACACACTCTAGTGTAGCAGAACATTAGCTCCTATCAGACTCTCTTAGAAATGCCAGAATTTATTTTCAAAAATACATTTGGGACCCCCTGCCAACCACACACATACACAAACACAGGAATAAGAAGTACAAATAGTTGATCATTATAAGACATTTTTGATGCATTTTTTGGTTTGATAGGATAACTGGAGATGGATTAGATCATTCACAGTGGTGGGATCAGTCTGTGCGGTCACCAATGTAGACTTAACAAGTGTTAACAAATGAAGCACACTTCACCAACTGCGGCGATACAAGTCAACAATGCAGCTATAAAAGATGCTCAGCATGCTTGACTTTGCATTATTTTCTGTCCCTGTGAGTGTTACCTGGTAGAGATGGTGACATCCACTCTCCACCGGAGGACATCGAGAGTGGGTAGGTGAGGGTCGTGTTGGGACGCCACCGCCTCCAAGGCTGCACGACTGCAAATAAAAGCAGAGATTTTAAGAATTAATGCAAAAAAAATGTTGTAATGCATCACCTTTGCAGTCAATTCTTATAACGAACATTTTGCAAATATGTTCTTAGAATAATTTGAAGGGGTGAGCAATTCACCCATTTACTTTATATACACAACACAAATAATTAACATTTAAATTTGAAATTCCGGACAGATATCGATTGTGATTTCATCATTCATGCACAAACTACAATTTAATACACCTATAACGCTACAGAGCATTTAGCCCTTCACATATTTGTCATTTCTATACTCAACGTTACTTTATATTGACTGAAATATAACATTTCATACCGGCTGCCAAACACCACACTGGCAAAATCTGTGATAAAGTCTTCAGGTAACCTAAAAACAGAAAAAGACATACTTGATTAAACCTTGCGGAAACTGTGTTTTACATGCGTGTGTATATAATTCATTATAAATGTATGCCTTTATACATCTATTGCTTGTTCATTATTTAACCTCTATTTATACAGGTTGTTATCATACAAAGATGTAACACCTCTTTGCAAGATTGAACTGGCAGAGTTTGGTGATCTAGTAATAGACTTACCTCAATTCTCTAAGATCTTCTTTAAATGCCTAAACCAAAATAAATCACAAGATCATGTAATGTGCACTTGAATCCAATGGAATTAGAATGACAGTGGTATTCTGGGAAAGGCTCCTGCAGCCATAACACATACTGTTGCTGTTATCGTAGAGTAAATAATTACATGTGATGATGACTTCACTTTAATAATGTTAGAGACGGCTCACCTCCTGTTTGAGAGACGATGTTGGGATGCGTATGGCCTCGGTTATCACTCTGTACATCCCGGCCACAATGTGGCTGAGCTTCTCCTCTGGTATGGCGGTGCTCTCTGCTATTGACCTCATCACCTCTCTGCAGTCTCTGCCTTCTATGCTACTCACAATAGCTGGACAGAAGATTCATTCTACTTAATAAGGATTGATTGACATTGAGCAGCTCATATTTCACTATCTTACATTACATAACATACATTTATGTCCATGAAAACATATGGTTTTCATGAATAATGCTCACAGGATGTTGCAGTGAGCTGGTGTGTACAAGCTTTACAGGTGTTTGTTGAATTGATTGAGTGAATGTAGAAAGTGGCAGGTCAGAGACCTAAGGGTTAACACCTTATTATTTTGTAACACATATTGCTAATGGCATTATTCATTGACTCTCAAACGAAACACTTGAGATGCGACATAACACTGATGTGGACATTACATGTTTGAGGAACACTTAGCATTTGGCCAATGTAAAGTTCTTTTTGACCACTTAGTACATATATATAAAAAATATCTAAAATATAAACATGCACATTGAACTCAAATGCATTTACCTTTTAATATTCTTCTGAACGTCTCTTGGTCTACATCCTTAAGATATTTGGACATCGATTCGATTTCAGTGGGTATCCTCCCACCCAAAAAACTGGAATCTTTTGTTTGGTTTGACGACATTGTCAACGGTTCAAAGTTATAACATGCACACGAATAAAAATCATATAGAGCTTAATTTAAAGGAGCTTCCCCTCTGTTTACTGCATACTTCCGGGTTCAGATCACGTGCTCAGCTCGCGGTCACTGCTTCGCTCCGCAGTGACGTCATTGCACAAGTAAGATTGTCAGTGGAAGGGAAGGATTTTGCAAATGGAGGTACCAGGAATGACACAATAAACACAAACGGTAAGGATTTCAATGTATTACACGGACATCTCAACTGGTACCACAACGATCACGTCCGAAGATTATCTTAATGCAAGCCACTGGAAGTGCCCTGTGTGTGTGTGTGTGTATGCTAACGCAAGGTGGACATGGGGTGCTAGCATCAGCTAACCACATCAAGTTAGGTGTTTTTACTACAGCACTCGGGGTTTGTTTGACGGAATAATATGCATTGCGGTAGCCTTGCGGTAGTTGTCACATGTGTCCTTTGGTTTGATTAAACAAGTCTATAAAATCATGACTACGCGCCAATGCTCCGTCAACAACAACAACAACAACAAGCCTGGTTAGCGAAGTACGCCAGCCAGCCGCTAAATGCTAACCGCTAGCGGCTAGCTAGTGGCAGCCCAACTAGCAAGCTTGGGAACGTATTCGATTGCAGATTATTTAAACACGTTGATCAACCACCATGAGGTTTCTGTAATCACGTGTCAGTTAGTTTTGATTTCCCTTAATCTGTAATGCTAATATGTGTCGTGCAATAACGATATTGCTAACGTGAGTGGGTACATATATTTTATTCAATTCAACTTGAAAACTTCAACTTGAAAGATTTCATGTATGTGTGTGTGTCAGGGCACCACACAGAATAATTAAGTGCACGGGTGCACACTAACAGAATACAGGTTTGCTATAATAACTTTTTTACGTGTTCTAACTGACTATAAAAGAGACGCCAATTGATTTGCAGAATGGTTAAACACATTTTCATTGTCTTGATAATGTTCTTTTGAACGATCTTGTCAAGACATTGTGTATTCTTTATTTACATATATTAAACTTCATTACATTACATTGAACTGTGGATAAAAACAGCCCGTTTTGTTTGACTTCCTCTGTCTCTGTAGCTATGTCCGAGGCTCTGTATGAGAAGTTTTTGGCCCCTGAGGAGCCTTTCCCACTCCTCTCCCAGAGGGCCAACCTCAGTGACGTAGGGACTCTGGATGTCAGTGACTTTGGGTGTCAGCTGTCATCTTGTCACAGGACAGATCCACTGCGTCGTTTCCAAACCAACAGGTAGGCAGACCTGGCTGATTGTTTGGAGAATTGGCTGTGGAATTGATATCTGACATATAGGACTGTGATTATGGACATTTACACTTCTTTCTGTGTCTTCCACAGGTGGAACCTGACATCTTGCGGAACCAGCGTTGCTAGCTCTGAATGCAGCGAGGAACTGTTCTCCTCTGTCTCCGTGGGAGACCAGGATGACTGCTACTCCCTCCTGGATGACCAGGAGCTGACATCCCTGGACCTGTTCCCAGAGGGCAGTGTCTGCAGTGACGTCTCCTCCTCCATCAGCACCTACTGGGACTGGTCTGACAGCGAGTTTGAGTGGCAGGTATTTTTCTGAGCGTTACGGAACTTGTACAAAGATAGTTGCTGTGCTTAAGAAATGTTAAGAAGTGCATGCATGTGTCATCATTTAGTTGAACAACGATTGCTCTCTCAGATCTATTTATTTAAGGAGCAGGAACTCATTGCTACTCATGCTATTTGTAGACTACAGCACATTCAGTCTGAAACATCTGCCCTCTCAGTTACCAGGAAGTGACATTGCCAGTGGAAGTGATGTGCTCTCTGACATCATCCCGAGCGTGCCCAGCTCTCCCTGTCTGTTCTCCAAGAGGAAGACCAAGCCCCACCCACACCCCCATCGCAACCTGGATGAGCTCCCATGGAGCGCCATGACCAACGATGAGCAGGTGGGCTTTAAAACATGATGCAACAAGATCACCCTTACTGAGAGGCAGATCAATGGACATGGACCTTTGATCTGGCAGTGCAAAGTCTTTCACTGAAACGTAACAACGCTTTTGTGCTTAATACAACACAGAAATCGCCTGTTTGGAGACAAATTGAAGTGTGTCCCCTTTTCCACATGCACACACTTCAAGTAGAATCTCTCAAAGGATCCTACAGTTCAGCCTGGTAGTGACGCAGTCCCAGTGACGCGTGTCTGTGTGGGCCTCCTGTTCCCCAGGTGGAGTACATCGAGTACCTCAGCAGGAAGGTGAGCACGGAGATGGGCCTCCGGGAGCAGCTGGACATCATCAAGATCATCGACCCCTGCGCCCAGATCTCCCCCACAGACAGCGAGTTCATCATCGAGCTCAACTGCCTGACGGACGAGAAACTCAAACAGGTCAGTCCTCCAATCCCAGTACGCCATTTTCAGCGAAATGCAAACAAGCACGGGCCTCAAAATGGAAGCACATCCGACACTTCTATTCCACGTGGGTCTCCACTGCGGTAGAAGTGAACCCCACCCCCGAAAGAAGCTCAGATCCAGCGCTAACCAGTCCTTGTCGGGGCCCCTTGCAGGTGCGCAGCTACATCCGGGAGCACGGGCCCCGGCAGCGCGCCGGCAGCACCAGGGACAGCTGGAAGCGCAGCGGTCACAGCAGCGCTAGCACCAGCGGTGTCAGCGGCGCTAGCAGCAGCAACGCCAGCATGGTCAGCTCGGCCAGCTCCTCGGCCGGCTCCACCGCCTCCAACTCTGTGGCCGGTAAGGAGGCCTAGGGGCGACGAAAATATTCTTGACCGACCACCGAGCCTCATTAACCGGTTGAAACCGGTTGACCGATCAGATGAAAATGTGCATGTCTGCCGCCTGCTATTTCGTAACTTTGCCTATCTCTCTCCCGTTCTGCGTCCGACTCACACACACACACACACACACACACACACACTGCCCCACTCGCATCACTTTTTTTTCAAATCCCCTACAGTGCGAAACATGGGAGTCCAAATGGCTCCATAGTTTGGAAATGGTTTGGGTACAAGGTGATGGCATTGAAAATACAGGTTTGATATGAGCGGACACTGGGATGGCACCCGGTCCGTCCGAGTGAGAGGCAGTGGCTCTAACCGTGGCACGACCTGTTTTTGAATTGAAACACGAGGCATGCTTGTAATGCTTATAATAGATTTTTCGGTTTATTCTGCTTAAGGCACAACTTGATTCCGATGGTGGATCATCTTGCCACAGTTTCACGTTACAGCAGGGTATTTGCATGCCAAAGACGCCGCTTATACTACGTAGCGTCTAACTTGGGATACTTTAAAACACGAAACCCCATTTTAGCGGTGCCTCAAGCCAACCTGGCCGCTGTTGACCAGTGGACTGGCCAGGCCGTGTTCCGAGCGGTTCCTTAGATCTCCCTTTGCATCCGTCCTCTTCAGGAGGTGGAACAGCCTCTGCCTGCAGCGGGGGCAGCATGGCCAACATCAGCAGAGCCCACAGCGACGGGAACCTCTCCAGCGCTGCAGAGCGCATTCGAGACTCCAAGGTAAGGAAGCCCCGCCTCCCCGCTTGTGCGACTGACATCCCAGACACATGCCCGAGTCGGTGCTACGTCATCCAGCGGCACCGGCTCACATCTGCATGCGGTTCCCCCTGCAGAAACGCTCCAAGCAGCGCAAGCTCCAGCAGAAGGCCCTGCGCAAGCGCCAGCTCAAGGAGCAGCGGCAGGCCCGCAAGGAGCACCTGAGCGGACTCTTCCTGAATGAGGAGGTTCTGTCGCTGCGCGTGACTGAGGAGGAGGACCGCGTCTGCGACGACCTGGACGTGCTGATGTGACACCAGTGAGCCATTCAGTGCTCCCTCTAGGCCTGTCTCCCCCCCCCCCCCCCCCCCGCTAACCCACTGCATGTGCTAGCACACGAACAGCGCAACACGCTCGTAGCGGCAGTACATCTTAGTACAACGACCATCTCATCCAGCAGACACATTCTTATCGATGTTATTGCTTTGCGCATGCTTGCGCATGCTTGCCCATCCCCCATAGGCATTGCTGCTGCTTATGTCATTGTTACATCGTTGCTGACATCGTAGGCAAGTTCTAGTATTGTAAGAGCTCTCGTAGATATTAGCTACCAACGGCGCTAAAGAATGTAGTGGGAAATGCTAACGCTTAAGATCTTTCCTATTTTTGACCGCTCTTTGAACAACTTTGTAGGCTGCTTTCAGCAAATGTGGTGGCATCTTTTGAAACTTTTAGAACCCAAACTTCGAAATGCTTCTGCTTCTGCAAGAGTCAATATGATGCCAGCGTCTGCATTCACCATGGGGCTGTGTATCATAGATGTTGAGAGCCCTTCTGCTGCCGCTTGTGCAAACCGCGGGACAGACGAGACCCCCGCTCACTGCAGAGCCTCAGGTTGAGTTCCCCACCTAGATCAAAGCAAAAGAGTATTCAAAAGGGTCGTTCAGCCCTCCCATTGCTTCCACTCAGGAAACGGATACTAACTCTTGCTGCAACACATTTTCTGAACATATGCAGGAATGTCTATTAGGTGTTTTTTTTTTTAAAGGCTAGTCAGCCTTTTAGAAGGGCCAACCTTTTTCCTGATCTGTCATATTAAACCTCTGACTCCCATGAATAGTCTACTGAACATTTACAATATGTTCAATTTCAATCTGCTGTTGAGGGTCTCCCATCCAAACCCAAATGTCTCAAGCAACATTTACACTTTTAATTCCACAATAGCAAAACGTATCTCCAAAGAGTGCATAGTTCATCCATGAGTCTCGTAAAAATACGTAATCCTAAATCTTAATTGACCCTAAGAAATGACTTGAGGAAGATGTGAGCTGGTTGGTCTCTCTGTGTGGGGGGGGGGGGGGGGGGGGGGGGGGGGGGGGGGGGGGGGGGGGGGGGGGGGGGGGGGGGGGGGGG
>JAOPJJ010000002.1:3287479-3297887 GCA_027122795.1 Enchelyopus cimbrius
GCTAGATGGAGAGACAGCCCCTTGTGATTATGTCGGGCCGAGCTGCGTCTCTCTCTCTCTCTCTCTCTCTCTCTCTCCCTGCAGCAGAGCCCGAGGACAGAGGCTCAGCGGTTAGCCAATGAAAACGGGGGTCACTGAGTTCGTCGCTGTTTCCCTTTTTTCTTCTTCTTTTTCCCCCTCGGAGGGGCCTATGCTCGTTCCAGTCCTGCTGATGGCCGCCCTCTCGCCCAGAGCTCTGGATCGAAGGCATGTCGGGGAGGGGGGGGGAGTTGTGATAATAAAACACGACCCGTTTCCATTTGGACTTGAAATGGTTGTGACCCCGTTGACCTCGGGAGCTGTTTGTCTGCGCATTAGTGAACAATCAGCGAGGCCAGGAGGGAGATCCAAGCTTCCCCCTTTCACGGTTTATTTAAAGTAGGGCTGGATTAGATGCTTAGACAAAGCGAAGGCAGCACCAGACCGATCACCAGAGAGTGACATGCCACCTAGCCGGCCTGGGAGAGGCACAGAGGGGATCGACGGGGCCCGGGGGCCTCGCTGTGTGCGAGCACGTTTGTGTGCGTGGTTGTGTGTTAATGCACCAGCAGGTACAGAGTACTATACATTGTAGTGATACTATGTGGCCCTAACGGCCTCGCAAGAGAAGTTCTGCACCTCTGGGGCTAAAATGCTAACAAAACGCCGTGCTCCAATCCTCTTCTTTCTTTGCCTCTCTCTCCTCCATCTTCCCGGAGACCTGATTTATCCTCGATTGAGCTTGCCTGTTGAGACGAGGCCAAGGAAATAGTTGGAGAGCACGGGTTGGTCTGGTTGGGTCGGGGGGGGCGGGGGGTGTTAGATCCCATCTGGCTGAAGCACAGTGTGTTTCTGGGGTCCAAAGTTTGTCTCCGAGTGCTGCTGAAAGGCCCAGAGAAGCCTGGCACTGCACTGTGGACGGCGGCCCGACCCAGGAGTGGTGTGTTGAGAGGCCTCAGACGCTCTGCTAGCGGACAGAAACAGCACTTAGCTTTCCCCTTTTCAAGAAGTGGAAAACATGCACTATCCTCCGCTTTAATGTTAGTGCCCAGGGAGGGCATTGCATGTTTGAAGGAGCTGGGCGTTATCTTGTGATGCCAGTGAATAGTTTTCTGGCTTCACATTGATTTAAATGATGCCTCTTGCAGGCTACACCGAGAACTGGAAATGCAAAAGAAAAGTCGTTCTTCATCTCGTTCCCCCTTTCCTCCAAAGGCCAAATATAGAGTCTGCATCTGCTTATTCACTTTTTGCCTCACTTGAAAAGCACTTTCTCTTCTATCCCGAAGTTTGAAAATGTTGTCTCTTTTGTTTGCAGCAAGTTATTAAAAGGTGGTGCTAAATGGACTGTTATGTCTGCTAAATTACGCAATCTTCTTTAGTACATTTTGGGTCAGTTCGGCACAGTTCCCTTGCGAAGCCAGACTTTTTGCATGTCCAGTGTGAGAGAATCCATGTACAGAGTGGAGTAACAAAAAGCGGAGATGGCCGTGATTTACTGTAAATCGTACAACCAATCCAATGACCCCAGGAATTACTGTCAGCTGTACATCCGCTCTGACAAGAGTGGAAAATAAGCATTTTCGGGGACAAATTCGGAGGTCCAAAATGTTTGATTAGACTTTCCAGACTCTGAAGGACTGCAAAGTCTGGCTCTATGAGATCAGGAACTACAAAGATGGACGTGCTCTTGGGTGAATAAAAAAAGGTCGTTAAAAGTGGTGCAACTGAGATGCCGTCTAATCTAGCCTAACACAATGAGTCCTACTTAAAAAATAAATCCGATGACCTTGCAGCCATGTTGCGTAGGCCTACCCACAATGCACCCTGATCTGTATACAAGGATTCAAGTTCAAAATGGAAGGTTATTTGTTCCCTTTCGGCTGTTTTTGCTTGGGAATGTCAGTTATTGAGCTGTGTGTTAATGCAGGCTGCCTGCTCAGTGCGGTGTAAGTGTGGTAGAGGGCACGCTGAACGGATGAGGCTGGGGATGACCTAAGTGTTTAAGACAGTCGCTATAATATCAGAGGCCCTAATCAAAATCCCGTGCTCTGAATCTATAATTCCTTAGAACTTGCTGTGCTTGCTACTACTACTTTGGGTTTTTTTTGTTTCTTTTTTTCAGATTTTGTCAGACATGCATATGGTAAAACGAATCTGGGATCCATCTTATCGATCAATGGTCAAAGCAGTCCTGGAAACGTTATGCTTGTCAAATGTTGTTGCATGTTGTTCATGCACAAAACTAGTACTGTTGTCATGGCTCCATCTGTACGTGTGTGTGTGTGTGTGTGTGTGTGTCGATCTGCTTATCATCGCAGTGTGTAACATGGGACTATTCATGGCTGATATATCTGACTGTAACATAACAAATGTTCAAATCGAAGTATCAAACTTCTGTTTGGCTGGCTCGCGCAAACCGTTTCAGAAAGCAGATTAAAAACTTCCACATGGTGTTTCACACTGGCCGACTGTGCAAGTGTTGTCGTTTTTGTATTTGTTTATATTTTTTTCCTTTTTCTCAAATTGGCCATTTACGCTTCCGGGTGCATGGCACAGCCAATCAGAGCCTCTGGTCCAAGCCAGGCACTCTATGACTCATCATAAACAATGGAGAGGGTGAGAGAAAGACAGTGGTTGGGTTCACCACACCCTCTGTTTGCACAGATTACTATAACTAGGGTCCATCATGTTTGCAGACTGTATAGGCTACTGTTGTGTGTAGTTTCATCAAGTAAACGGTACTGGAAATGTGTCTGAAGACACATTATGAGGATGATGTGGGGAAATGAATCCTGGAGATGAAGGGTTGGGTTCCATGCACAATAACCATATCCCCGTGTCACCATGTGGTCAGGCCCTAACCATCCCCCATATGAGATGATATGTTGTATCTTTCAACAAATATTTTATCTGTGGCGTGTGTGTGTGTGTGTGTGTATATAAATATATCTATATATATAGATATATCTTTCTATATATATAGATATATATATCTATATATATAAATGTATATGTATATATATATATACGGTTTGTTATATATGAAGCTCCTTTCAAAAAAATATACAATGTAAACAGGAAAAACATTGCTGTTTTTTCCCTTCGTATTTTATACTTACAGAAAGCATTGAATAAAAAAATGGATAAATACTTGCACTTTAGATATATTAAGAAAAAATTTAAAATCTGCATATTATTTTTGATAGGGATTTCACATCTAGAGAGTATAAATTGCAGGCTTTGTGACTATTGCTGGACAGAGATGTACTGAGTTGTACTTATTGAAATATATTTTGTCTGTGTCAGAAGGGTTACTTAAGTAAATTGCATGATTAAGTAGTGCTACACCGATATTGTTCCTTTTAATTTTATTTTTGTTGGTAAAAACGTCTGAAAAACTGTGATAATCCTCTCGTATCATGTTCAACCTCTCCGGCCCCCCGCCCCCCAAGTTCATGAAGATGGTGCTTACTTTGGCTTTGACATCAGCTCATCCTAAGACGTCCTAACATCCACTAACTGGTGTCCTCACTCTTCATTTATTTCTGTTTATGTACTCTCACTACCTTATTAAATTTCCTTTGATGGCAAAAAAAGGGTGTGTTGTTTTGTCGGTTGTTGTTTTGTTTTTGATGTTGAGGAAGCTGTTGTCTGAATAACCGCGCAATAAAGAGTCCATTCCACATGTCCATGTCTCTCAAACACTGCTTGAATGCTGAGCTTTAGACACCAAGGCCCTTTGTTTGCAACAAGTCAAACTTCAGAGGCATGTCATCAATAGCCTTTATTGGAATGTAAATACGTATCCAACCTTGGAGGACTTTTTGAGGGCTGCAGGAGTTTTTGAGGGTAACTGAAGAAATGTGGTGTACCCAGGGCAGGCTTAGTAACAATTACCTTCTCCAAGAGTCATGGTTGTCTATACAGTCTATACAGTATGCAGAAGTGCTGTCAAAAAGAATGAATCCAAGTGATTAATCAAAGAAAAAGTTATCATAATCCTGATTGATACCCAAGTGGATCTCACATTACCAGACGCACACATTAGCATCATAATGGAGCAATTTATAAAGCAACCAAGCTAGTTTCAGGATAAGTATTCAGCCTTTCTTAAGCCCTATTCGGACGGGACTAGATATGGGGACGTGAGGTAATTTGTACATGAGGTTTCATGCTGCAATCCGTTTGTATGGTACGCCCAACATCCCAGTCGGAGATTGGGAAATCTCCCAGCTTTTTTGCGGGAAACGCCCCCTTTTATTTGGGAAAACGAGATTCCACTGGCGTCTCTGAAAGTACCCCGAGTTGGCAGAGATTTCTATGACGCTCGACGAACGAAGATGGCTGCGCCCTTAGTTAACAGTAGTTGAGATGTATTTTCTTTGTCTTTGTTCCACGTCGGTGTCTTTAATGTCGATATATCATGCTCTTACACACTTGATTAAATTGCTGCTTTAATCCGATCACCAATCTATGCATTGCACGCTCTTGCTGAGCGCGCAATACAATGTTACGTTTTGTTTTCGAGCTGGTTTGCTAAATAGACTAATGTTGCTAAAAACAATGACTAGCCTTATACTACTGCCATCTCTTGGCTTGACGACAACGACAGCTCTGTTGAAATATGCAATAGGCGAAAAAACCAAATATCAATGCAATGTAAGTGTTTATAGTAGATAGTTGAAGTAGTTAAATAGTTTGAACACCTTTTAGGTGTGTGAGTTATGTGTGTGTATGCTACTGGATGCCTAAACTGTCCTTCTGGGATGAATAAAGTATATATGAATTAATGAAAGTATAAGTATATATCAATCTAAAGTAAATGAATTAATGAAAGTATGAGTAAAGTATATATCTATCCACATTATTCTCCAACTCGTTGCACACACAGAAAACTGGAACGTCCTTAAGTGGGGAATGACGTGATGTTCTCGTTGACCAGTCGGCGTACCAGCAAGAAAGGACAAATGGACTGCAGCATTAAAGGGACACTTCACCCATTTGCATTATATGTTGCATCGTGAGAAACCCAGTCATTTTTTTTAATGGTCATGGAACATTCACTAATTTTCCCCTGAGACGGGAGAAATCCGTATTACCCCTCACACTTCCTTGTACAAATGACGTGAATTTGACGGTAATTTTTGCGTCATTTGTATAAGGAAGTGTTTTGGGGGGGCATTCTAGTAACCCACTCCACAGTACACTTGATGCAATCAATTATAACACCAGACGATGTAAATGTCTGTGTTGATAGAATAATGTTGGAAATAAAACCAACCGCACATCGCATGAATCATCGCAGTTTGGGGACTAGTTTCTAGGTAATATCAGTCCGCCACTGCCGTAGCCTACTATCAGGAAGCGTAAAACTGCTGCTGAGACACTCAAAAGTCCCTCAAAATGCAATACCATGCAAGGTTGGTTTTATTTATAACATTCAATCAACACAGACATGTCCATCGTCTGGCATTTGCCTCGGGTGTACTGTGGAGTGGGTAAGACTGTTTTTATTGGCAGGCTATTGTGAACGTTGACTTGCGCTAGCCTAGCACCAGCAAACTAACCCAACTAGAATAAATGAATGAAACGTCTAGTAAACGTCTAAACTGATAAATAACACCCTGACTCACTTGGAAATGAGGTCCTATGTCCAAAATGCCAAGCTACCCCTTTAAGTCCAACTTTACTTTAAATGTCAAAAAGCAGTTAGATATTGTGAGTATTATGAGGAAGAGCTAGGCAATACACTTGTGTTATCTTGCTCCCTTATAAATTCTATTTTAATCATATTTAATCGAGGCGGAATGCTTGTTAACCTCTGAGCCATTTTTAAATCTGTGGTCTCTCAACGTTTTCTTTTAATGGTAATATCAAGGAGAACCAAATATCCATGATGATTTATTACAAATAATAAGTCAAATACAATAATTAATAAATATGATGCATCTCAAGTTAACACAACCACAATTGATGATGAATGTGAGAGATCCATATTGTTGGCCCAGCACATCCACATGCCAAGCCAGTTAGGAATCTACTGGTCTGGCCCACTAATCGATTTTAACATAAAACATTTGAATCGGCACAAATAAAGGCACAATCACAATCATTTGTATAAAAGCTTACTTTATGAAGCACGGACTATCCAGTAAATATGGCCTTTACATTGTCAGAATCCTGTCCGGAAACACATCAGATATACAAATAGACAACAAAATAAAGATCCGAAAATATGTTCAACAGTGACAGCCAAGTGCCCAAGTTGTCATTTCCTTAAATAAACAAATCAACAGTTTCAATATTTTTTTTCTCACAATCTATGTTACAGCACAGGCCTACCCTAGCACGACAGCCAAAGTGACTAGAAAGGGTGTGTGTGTGTGTATATATATATATATATATATATATAGACATAAATACATACACATATATATACACACACACATGCAAATACTCATGAGTCAGGTAGACTCATATGAGGCGGGTAGAAGGTCCTTTCGGGAAATCTTGCGACTCAAAAAACTGGACTATACAAACCAAATGTGGTCGAGCAACGCATCAAAATCCAGAATGTACTGTTCATTCACTTTCCAATCCCCTCCCCGTTCCCCGCCCAGTTCATAGTATCCTCGCGGGCGGGGGGGGGGGGCATTGCGGCTACCACCAGGCCCGGGAGTCCACCACTGCTCCATCTGCAGGGTTGAGTGGTGGTGGTGGGGGGGGGATGGAGGGGCGTTATCTAAGCCGATCTACAGTTGTGTCAAAGCTTTATTCATAAGGGAATCATACCTGCGCGTGTGTGTGTGCGTGTGTGTAAAAGCGACGGTGGTCAATTAAGGTGCTTATCGAACGCAGTACCTGCCCACACCAGCTGACCCCAACTCCAGCTCTCCTCCATCACAAACCGTCCGTTCTTCAAAATCTAAAACACTTTGAAAAAACCCACCTGGGTGCAAACAAACAACCAGACACTCAACATGTCCCGTTTCCCCATCGTCTATAAAAGCACTTCCTCTTCCTCAGAAGCGAGAGGTCCGCCCTCCTGGTCCTCCTCACTAGGATCCACATGGAAGACGGGGTGTCCATGCTCATGCCCCTCCCCCAGAGATAAGCCCCACCCCCTGGTCTGACCAGCAGGCCCGCTGCTAAACAACCCAACCGTGGACCGTAAAGAGACCCACCCTGCACCCTGAACATCATGTCCCATGAGTCTTCCAGCGAGACGCGTCTCGGGCCCCCCGTCCCGTGTCCGGGTGTCCTGGGGCGAGCTGCGCTGACACAAAGACAGCAGACAGCGGCGCTCGCGATCAAGAAGTCCAAATTTGCACACACATGCTGAACAGCGAGTGTAACGACTTCATATTACAAACAAATGAAACCCTGCTTCCCTGGTCTGTCTGCAGACACCCTGTCTCAACTGCGAGTGACTTATCCGCATGCAAACATGCAGCATGTGCACACACACACGCACGCACGCAGAGATGTTTGCACACACCAAACCCACGTTGGGGCCGTATTCTGGGCTCCCACACGCACACACCACATCCGAACAGTGTCCAAACGCACATATCGAGTCTGGTTCAGCGGAGCGATCTCCCACACATCAGCTTCCTGTTCCGCTCCGCCCTCTGAAACAGAACAAAGGGATCGAGAGGAGTCATGATCTCTCCCCCCCACCCCCCCGTAGCTCATGGCACTTTCAAAGTCCAGCTTCCTTCATGACACCGACCGACGTGGCCTTGAAAAACAACCGCTGAAACGTAGAGAACACTGGCTATTTCGGATTCCCGTGATTCTGGCTGGTCAGAAGGGAGACGAGCATTATGGGTATTGCTGCTGAACTTCAAGGCTGGAGACACACGGACCCCCAGCTCCGGGTCACCCCCAAACCTCATCACAGAAGGATGTTGCAGGTCTGGAGCATCACATCGCCAGGAGGGGGAACAATCAACAAGTTCTTCGTTCTTGTGAATTCTAAAAGCTGCGGGAAATTCCGTAGAGTTGAGGAGCCTTTCGAGCAAGGCAGGAATGTGTGGTGGTGGGCAGCAGCTGTTCCGGGTCAAGGAAATAAAGTGCCCGGATCCTGGAGCCAAACCGACAGCGGGTAAACAACGTCCCCATGAGATGAAATAAATAAATAAATAGGCTCCGCCCAGACGGGAGGTCAGACTTCCATGTCCCAGAGTACCTCCAAGGTACAGCCATCGCAGTTTTTTGTAATAATGATGCAGAGTTATGTCGTCATCACGCACCCACACACATACGTGTACACACACACACACACACACACACACACACACGTGTCCACACGCTCACACAAACAAGCGGGTGAGTGAGAAAATAGACAAAATGCTACAGTTAGTCGCTCTGCTGTGGTCCCTCCAAAATCCAATCCCTAAAAAATAGAATAACTTAAATCTACTTCAACGAGAAAAAAATGGCAGACGACGTTGCACAAATAATACTGATGACGTTGGTTCAAACGAGGATGACTAGAGCCGGGATCACGTCGGGGGTGCCTGCGTGGGGGGGGGGGGGGGTGGTGGTAGGGGGCGGGAAACGAAGGGGGGAGCTGGCGGGGCCCTGTAGGGCCCGCAAAACACAGAGCATCGCCACGGAGACGGAGCCTCAGACCCACGAAGGAGAAACGTTGCTCGTCTGCGTTGCCGGCGCTCCCGGCTCGTCCACCGGAATGGGCGGAGGAGGAGGCGGAGGAGGCAGGAGAGAGAGAGAGAGAGAGAGAGAGGGCCGGCTCAGCTCCGCTGTCCGGGGCCAGTGCGGCCGGACGCCCTGCCGTTGAGGCCGGCGGGGCCCTGGGCGTGCTGGCTGATGGAGGGCGAGGACTGGGTCTTGCGGAGCAGTGTCCCGGCGCGGGGCCCCTCGCCGGCGGCCTCCAGCATCGCGCTGGCCTCGATCTTCTCCAGGTCGTCTGTCTCGGCGCGCAGCTTGGCCTGCAGCAGACCCATGTAGGTCTCATAGCGGCTCTTCTGTTCAGAGGGGAACACATACACCGGTATCAATATATATATATATAGAGAGCGCTATAGCTGTATACAGGGCCATTATCGATCGCCACCACCCACCACTGTGTTGTGCAGTTCCTATACAGTCAAAGCTTCTGTAGTTTGAGAGCAACGCACAAGAAGAGATGTTAAGAGATATATGAGAGATATAGCAAAATGTGAAATTAATTATGAATCCAGATTGTGAATATATTCAGTGAAATGTTGCAGTTGACAAGGTCATGGATAGGGCAGCAAATCACAATGTCGTGATTGCTGGCATGTTTGGAAAATGGGGAGGTCGTTTGGAGATCACAGCTCCAACAGCAACAGTCGTACGACCTGTAAGTCTAATCTATAGCCGCTCGATGAATTGGGACTGATAGACCAGACCTTCACTCGTAATAAGGTCGCTAACTGTAACTATATCATTATCTTAACCAGATCTCTGTGCATTCAGATAATAGTTTCAGAATCATTACACCCGTGACATTGTACTGGTAGTGGATGATGTAATTATATAATTAATACATTTATATATATATATATAATTGAGCGGGGCCCCAGCAGGGGGCCAGCAGGCGGCCCGGACCTCGTAGGTGAGGTAGTGCTCCTTGATGCGGTACTCCTCCCAGGCGCGGCTCTTGGGGTCTGGCGAGGGCGGGCTCCTCCGGTGCTCCTCCAGCTCCTGGCTCATCTGCTGCAGCTTGCTCTCGTGACTCAGCAGCTGCTCCTCCTGAGCCAATCACAAGAAGCACAGAGTCAACCCCCGGAAAAAACCACACACAGCCAATCGGGGACACAGTGTCGGTAGGTAGGGGGCGGGGCATGTCGTCCCCTTGACTGTTGTTGATTAGACGGTAATGAAGTGGACACTGCTGTGAAATGCATTTCAGTCCTGCCTGTTTCCGTAGAATGACGTATTTACGAGTACAATAGGATTTTAGTGTATCAAAAATTAACCATGTATGGTTTCCTTTTGCTGTGGTACATATATAATTTTACACGTAACACAAAGGGAAAATATGGCATGCATGTAATATTCTATTGTTATACATTGTACTACTATTATATATTGTATATGCAATACTATTCTATGTACAATTCTACTATTCTGTTCTACTACTGTGTTATTACATACTGACAACTTACTATGAAGGTGGTATCTCAGTACAATGAGTCATTGCACTATGGGTGGAGTTGGAGGTGGTGCTTAGTGTTGAAGTGTGTAAGGGTGGAGGGGGTGTTTGAGTGCTATGGGTGGAGGTAGTGTCTTGGTGCTATGTGAGGAAGTGGAGGTGGAATCTCAGTGCTGTGGGTGGAGATGGAGCTGATGTCTTGGTGCTGTGGGTGGAGGTGGAGCTGATGTCTTGGTGCTGTGG
>JAOPJJ010000002.1:3300857-3312388 GCA_027122795.1 Enchelyopus cimbrius
CCGTGATCACGATATGCGGCGCTCCTCCGTGAGTGGCTGGCCCGTGCTGCGTGTGTGTGTGTGTGTGTGTGTGTGTGCGTGTGTGTGCGCGTATGTGCACTTACTGCGCTTGCCGTCCATGTCGGCGTGGCTCTTGCGGCTCAGCACGCCGTGCTTGTACGTCACGGCGTTGAGCAGGATGGGAATGGCGATGAAGGGGTTATTGCCGTCCGTTACCCTGGCAACACGTTTCGTGCCTCCCTCGCACTGCTCCTCCACCAGCTCCGACAGGCTCTTCCTCAGCTCTTCCTTCTCCCTGGAGGGACACACACACACACACACACACACACACACAATTATACCGTTTTAGAGATAGCATAGCAATGTATAGTTAGATATAGTTGTAAATATAGTAACGTATGTAAAGTATACATCGTGTTATTGATAGAATTACAAATTCAGTCAATAATATAAAATATAATAATAATAACTTATAATAAAATACTAAACTCTGTATGTTTATATATATAAATTCCAATATCAAAATGTTTTTTGTGGAAATAGTCAAGGCTAAACAACAATGCAGAATAGACAAAAAAAACAGAAAAACAAACAGATCAACAGAAGGGAAGACAGTCAGAGTTGAGGTTCCGTTGTCATACTCACATGGCCCACTCAAGTTTCTCGTTTTTTATCGAGTTATACAGCACCTGTAAGTACGTTTCACATTTGATTATTTGTTCATTTTAAAGTAGCATTCATACAACAGTCACCAGAATACATACCGGTAAGGTGGCATTGATGGCGTCAACCGTCTTTACCATCTTTCTTTACCTTTAATAGTTCTTTGGGGAAATCTTTGCCATTGTTCAGGCCGTCCAGATTGCCAATAAACTGTTGACAGGACATCTTCTTGCCAATGTTCTGTGGGCAAGAAAAAGACACAATAATGAGGAATAGAAAGTATCCCCAGAATTGTTTGATGTGTTGGAGCATGTCTCCAGTTACTCATGGGCGCAGTTCTGTCCTCCTCCAAGAGGAGGCAGTATAGTGCTGCTATAGCCCTGCCACTCTCTGTCATTGACAGACTGCTGATTGGTATTAGCTTATCTCTTTGTTTTCAGAGAGCGACATTTTATGAAATTGGATCAATGACATAGATGGCTTATAAAAGCAACCCACAGTAGAAGGTTTATGTATTGTATTATTAACATTGTGAATTACAATGTTTAGAAAGTAATAATACACGAGGCTGACTAGCGCAATCCATTATTTTAACATAATCAATTACTTATTCATCCCCGATTGACGAAAATGGAGCAAGACAATTTGTCTGGGTCTGCAGTGTAGGCCCATTATTTTACATAAATTAATCTTTCCCTGCTGCAAAAATTAGATCTAAAATCCTTAAGGGTGCGCAAAACAGGCTACCGCTTCATTTGAATCAGCAACCTCGTCTCAGTGCAGCGTGGGCTCAGTAAGGCAGACCACCATTTTGTCATCGCGAGCATGGCGGGGAATTAAATTACACTGAACTCTCACTTTGCCCCCCTCGACTGCACACCCCTGTATTTAATCTTTCATGCATATTCATGCGGTGCTAATAGCGAGGTGCAACGTCTTGCTAGCTCGTTGTATTCCTGTTGGTGCTAGCGGCAATGCCCCCGTGAGCAACAGGTGCACATGAAGAGAGTGAGAATGTGTTAGTGGTACAAACATACTCACCACCTGCAAGGGGCAGGGTACGGTGGGGGGTGGGGGTGGGGGACGGGGGTAGGGTTTAAAACAAATGGCAGCAACAGGGAAGAAATAAGAGAGAAAGAGAGAGGAAAAGAGGAAGGACATCTGTTAAAGGAAGGGTTTATTCACCGTAACACGTCATCACCGTATGACTGAGTGAATGGGCATGACAAACAGAGGAGGGAGGGTAGAGAAAACTACAAAAATGGCAGAGTTCTGCCACATCGACAAGTCCAGCAGAGGTGAAGAAACAAGGTCAACACGAGAATGAGACGGAGGAGAGAGAATGAAGAGAGGGAGGAGAGAGAGGGGGAGAGAAAGAGAGGATGAATTCATAGGGGGTGCAGAGAAGTGAAACGAGATAAAGAAACAAACTGAGCCAGGCCTCATCGAAAATGAAGGGTTTTGTCCTCAGCCTTCTCCGAGAATGATGGTCATAATAATGAGGGGATGCGATGTGGTAACTATGGTACAATAATATTATGGTGGAAAATTTCCAGATTGGGAAACAAATAAAGAGGCTGCCACGTTTTCTTTTCTCGCGCTGAGTCAGTCGATCTCATACGTTCATTGTTCCTCTGGGTTGGGATATTTAGCACTGGTTGCTGCGAATACCGGGCAGCACTTTTAATCAGCCTTAAAATGACAGGTCAAATCAAATCCCACCCGCGTTCATATGCTGCCCCAGACTAGTTCGAAATCTGATCGCTCCGAATCTGAAGTCCACTGATCTGGAGTCTGATTCAGGCGCTCAGGCCTTTGAAGCAAGCGTGGCTTCCGTGCGTCAACATGGTTGGTTCAAAACGCTACGGAGGGGAGGAAGGAAGGAAGGAAGGAAGGAGGCGGTTGATTCTTACGTGTCCGTGTAGGTCAGTGTTGAGCAGCATAAGGGCACAGGTCAGAGTGTGAGCGCCATCTACAAGCACACAACAACAAACCTTAAGTACCCAAACATCAGGAGGGAGGGACAGCACACACGGATGCACACACACACAAACACACACACACACGCACAGCGTACCCTCAACTGTTTAATCATCGTCATCATCAGTATCATCATCATCATCATCATCATCATCATCATCATCATCATCATCATCATCATCATCATCATCATCATCACTCAACCCCCCCCCCCCCCACCCCCACCCCTGGGGTCTACTGACCTTCGTGACGGTCACTCTCGTGGTCCTCGTGGCTCTGGTCTACAGACAGGGGGGTCTGTGGGTTGCATTCACAGTAGCGCTTGGAGAAGTGGACCAGCACCCGCTCCCTCTCCTGGGTCTCCCCCATGAGCGGGAAGGCCTTCAGGAAGTTCCTGTACACACACACACACACACACGCAGACAAACACGCAACATACCGACACACACACACACATGCAGACAAACAAACAGAACAAGTGATGATTTCCTCTTCTGCACAATCTCAGATGCTAGATTAAATTATAACAACACATTCAATCTGAAATGTGTGGGAGAAAGTTCATACAGACACATATATTACCAAAGTAATATTGCGACTATCCATCATTGGTGAAATGATGGATGAATATAAATATTTATAAATGGATTGAAAATGTGAAAACGTAATGGTGACGAAAATGAGAGCCTTGACTTTGAGATAAAGCGAAGTTGCCATGGTAATGGAATGCAAATGGAATCAGTGTCAGGTCAGGTCTCCGGTTCCACCCGTCTCTGCAGTGTGTGTTGCAGCCTCAGCAGCAACTCATTGTGTGGCGTCAAGACTTGTGTTACATCAGCTGGTGTGCTCACACTGCCCCGAGGGACTGGTAAGAGAGTAGGATGACTGGTATGAGGCAGCAACACACACCTTCACACACACACACATACACACACGCATAAACACGCACACACACACACCTTCACACACACACACACACGCACGCACACACATATACACACACGGCACATATCCATACACTCACACGCGCAGGCAAACACAAGCCCAGATCAAACGGTGATGACATATTGCATTGTGTAAATGTGTACACCTAGATTACACAAGGCTCTGATGAATGTTTCAGACACGGGATTCGGAGAGCTAGAGCTAGGCGTGTTTGATCGATACACATCACAAACTCACTCACTCACACGCACCCGCAGAGCGCGAGGTAGACGTTACCTCAAAGCTCGATCCAACGAGAGGCCGGACAAGTCAAAAAAGCTCAGGTACTCCGACGCCACCAGCTGGCTGAAGTCATTACTGCGGAGGGAAAGGGAGGAGGCGCGGAAAAATGGTGGTTAAAAGCTTCACGTTATTTAAAGTTAAACTACATGAGAATAATATAGGTCTGTCGTGGTAATTAATGCATATGTATACGGATCGTATATACATGAAAAGTCATTCAAGGACAGCTGCTGACTAGGCATCTTTAACACGATGCCAGCAGACTGCCACCTTCATGATTTGAATCCGGAAACTTTCGGTGAGAAACATCCGTGCCACTAGAACGAGTTTTAGGTCGGTACAAAAAATGGGTCACGATCCAGTTGAAGGTGGGTCACGGTGAGACAATGCAGAGAAAAACCCCACTCTGCTTGGTTCACCCCTGGTTAACCCCCCCTAGGTTCTGATTGGACAGAAACAGAAAGGGGCGGTGACGGCGGACGGTGGCTTTACTTCTTGCCCAGGTGTCTGGCGACGTCGCAGCGCTTGAAGCCCTCCAGGTGGAACAGGCGCTTGGCCAGACGCTTGGCGGCGGCGCAGTCCGCCCGGCAGCCATTGGCCAGCGTGTCTGTGCTGCCGACGCAGTCCTGACGCTCCGGACCGCAGTCCAGACGCTCTGGCCCGCAGTCCTCCGTCTCAGACAGCCCGTCCGCGAGGTCCGCATCGCTGGGGATGACCGACACACACACACACACACACACACACACACACACACACAAACATGCATAAGAACAACAGGTTATTATTCAGATCAAGGGAAATGTCATTGTATTAATGTCTGCTTTACATATCAGGAAAGCTTTATTTAGATGCATCAACAAAAGGTGAAAAGGACCGTTTGAATGCGGCTCCATCCAATATGGCTGGACATGTATCCATGACAATATTGATGGGAAAGGGAAAAGTACAACAAAATACAAACAGTTTGAATGAGCAAATTAAATTCTCTATATCCTGAGCAAGCACTTAAAGTTGCAGTATTTTTTCCGCATATATGCTTAAAGCACAATCTAAACCAGCCTAAATGACCCCAAGACTAGAATAAACTATAATTTCAGCTTCCTGTTTTCGAACGGGGTATTTATCGGAGATTTATCTTTCCGAGAAGCAAGCAATTTCCCCAATGGACTTCTTTGAAGCCCATGCAAAAAGTGTCAGCCTGAGCTGCAAGTCTTCATTATTTTTACAAAAGGGATATTCATAGTCTCTATTTCACAGTTTGAGGAAGGGGCTATTTATGTTATTGCCGGTCCTATTCAAATGAATCACTGCAACACACAATTTCAATCTAAAATAATATGATAAACTCGTGTTTACCTTTGACCTCGGAAAATTGACAACCTGCCACAGCTAATGCATGCTATGTTTCGATGGAGCTTTGGTAACGTAAAATAACTTCATCAGAAACACTTTGCCATGCCAAATAAATAGTAAAAAATACACAAAATTCTTCATTGATTTTACATACATAATACGGAAAATGTTCAGTCTACATAATTTCACAAATGCTTTTTTAATCACATTTTCCGAAAATTATGCTAAATAAGAGTTGAACGTTTTTGTAGGATGATAAAAGACGTAGAGCCTAGCCTAGGGCTATATATCATACTCCAATAAAAGCTCTCTCGAGTCAGCTGACCGATGTAAAGCCAACAGCTTACATTACATTACACAATTAAACGTAGCTTTCATGGCACACAGCTCGCAGCAACAGACAGCTAATGGAATATTCAATCAATTCAAAAGCACAGCCACAGCGGCCTCCTGGGTGTGACTCAAGGACATGGATACCCGGGGTCAATGAACACACACACACACACGCGCGCGCACACACACACAAAAAATCCCCCCCACGCACACATGCTATGGTGTTCCCCAGTGTATCAAGTCAGGGAACTGGAATAATCACTGATAACCTTTGAAAGAGGATTCAAATGGGAAAGCGGAGGACCCTTAATGTGCTTTAAGACCCATCTTCACATTTTGGTGTCATTTCAAAATGACCATGTCTCACTCTAATAAGTCATTGATTTGTAGGCGAGACTCCCTTTAAGTTCTTCTGGTGCTCAGAATCTATGTGACAGTTGAAAGTTGGTACGAGGGTTAACTAGAGTTTAATCTTTCACTTCAGCGCCATTCAATCTGACGTAAATCCTTGTCTTCAATCTGAAGTATCCACTGTTGTCTGTCTCTCACCACCTTTCCTAAACGCAGCACATAACATCACCCTATACAACCCCACCCACGGCAATTACACCGTCTGGTTGTTAGCGCATATGGAAATAGAAAAATTTACTTATGCCAACTGCCAATCAGAAGGCTGCTTTTATAGAAAACCTGGCGTGGTCCAGACGTGATGGCTGGGTCTGCCTGTGCACACGAGTCCCCATGTCAGCATTCCCCAATGGTGAATCAGACGGCTCGTATTTATACATAAACTGATTAGGCCAATCATGTTAAGCCTGCTAAATTCAATATGAAACCTAGTGTTGTCCTGGCGATCTCCTGCTGGTCACCATGGATACAACAGAAGGAGCGTGTGTGTGCGTGACCTGTACTTGAGCAACATGGGAGGAAGAGAGGCAAAATTGTTTCTGCTGTGGCAGTCGGCATCATATGTCTGTAACACGGATCTGGAAAATGGCCCAAATCACACTTGGAATACACACACACACACACACACACACCCCCACACACACACACACACACACACACACACACCTCTATGGACCAATTTATGGTTAAGCCAAGACATAAACAATATCCAGCCTACAGGTTCACCATCAAATTGCCTTCGCCTGTCTGACTGGATTAATTCACCAGGCGGGAAAACTGAGGCCTCATCAATCATTCAATCCAACCCTCATATCAGGGGGATGGGGCTGTCTCCTCAATGATGCTGGCTGCCAATGATAGGACCACTCACACAATCATACACACACACACAAACACACACACACACACATAAGCCCCTAAAAGCTGTATCGTATGAAAGACAATCATATCGAATCATCCAAAAGCATTGTCAAATTTTCTATTTACCCAACACACTGGATCATATCCTATGTCCCCAGGCCTCATATTTTGTGTGTATGTGTGTGCGTGTGCGTGTGTGTGTGTCAGAGCAACAGAACAGAGGGCATGATGCTGCATGTTGGTGACTCAGCCTAATCCACTGGGTTTGTGTGTGTCACCATTAGGCACACACACCCACAAGGTGTGCCACTGTGCAGTGTGTCTCCTAATTGCATGTTAAGATGTTACATCATTTGTCCTTCTCCCATACATGGACGCAAAAACAAAACATTAACACTGTGCTTTGATAACAGACAAATTGCCATACACAAACTCAGAAATACTAGTGTGTTTCAGAGTGTCTGTGCGTGTGCGTGTGTGTGTACATTCTATGGTATATGTGTTTCAGTGTTATTCTAATGAATGCAATTCATGTTTAGAGACTGTGGCTACATTGGACTTAACAATTGCAGCAAAACTGTGCCTGTCTGCGAAAACGCTATGATGCTTCGCTGTCACGTCTGGCATTCATTCAGCTTGATGGTAAATAAATACTGAGGGTCAACACCTATCATTTAACTTTCCGTGGTTAGACTACATTTAGTTGTGTGTACAGCTGGCAATGACGCAATTGCGAGTAAATAGCGTTTTATTGTTGACATTGCAGAACGGCTAGTCGAAGTTCAAACTGAAAGTATAAATACCACTAGGATAACGGGTACGTCCCCATTAAGTCCAATGTACAGTTTAACAAGTATAGAACCGCAAATATATACGGCAGTTTGACATCAGTCCAGGTTTCATTTGCTTTAGTCTGACTATAGGTCATAGGATCAATTCCATATACAATGTGTTTGCTTTGAAACGTAGCACATGCTAAAGTTCGAAACCATTTGAGACGTAAGAGCGTAAGAGCAAAACAAAGTATGAACTTACAGAAGTTGAAGTAAAAAGTCAAAATGTACATCATATTCGTCCTTCCACATGGTCCGCTGAGCGTTGGGATTGGTGGAGACTCTGAGCTCCCGCCCACTCATCGTCCAGCGATCGGTCACAACTGCGTTTTTGGCTTTATCGCCGACGATATACCGAATTCGTACTTCACCGAACGCAGTAGGGACGTGGAGTCCCCCATTTCACCTCGCGTTCACCAAACCCTCAAACGAAACCCAAACTAAGAACTGATGTGTCAATAAGTATAGCCGTCATCAGGCAGGGATTTCTTTTTCCGTCCAGTTCCTTGGGAGCGTGTGTGCTGCATGCCCAGTCAGCTCAGGAGAGAGGATGTGAGGGGCGGAGCAGTGGGCCAGAGAGCATATGAATTATAATGTTTCTAGTCAGGGCTGTACAATAGCACTGTGTCTCCAGGCCAAGATACTTCCTCTACCTGGAACCAACGACTCCAAGGCCAGCGTAGCGTTTGCATATCAGTGTGAAACCCATGCAGCTATTGAGCATCTGCTGACCTTCGACAATGTGAAAAGACCAGTTTGATACTGGAACAAAAATAAACTGTAGGTACTTCTACATTATAGAATCCAATTCAAAGAATAACAAACGCTCAAGTGTTAAACTTTTGGGTTTTTTTTGTCGAAACAATCTGACATTTTTGTGAGACCGTTCATATGATGAAGATAAGATAGGAGACACCCAACCTCCGGCCGAGATATCAACACAAACACGCACAGGGTGGGGAATGCCACTGCAACGCTATGATTCCACACTAGCCCGCTCTCCTGCCATTTGAGTTGAGATAGGAGGAAGAACGAAGAGGGGTAACCCTCACCAGACTATATGCGTTTTATCTCTGAGCAGACAGCCAGCCATTGTGGGCTCTACACCTTGATCTTGCCTCTCGATGTCGTTTAAAACACGTCTGCAGCCTATAGACAACAGCAACAACAACAAAATACTGAAAATAAGGGGGGTGGAATGTTGGAATCAACAAAGAATTGACATAGTAGGAACTCAAGGTTTCCTCTCCCACTTGGACCAGCTTATGGAGGGCAGGTTTCAGTTAACATACGATGTAAACAATGAGTTCTGGATATGTTTGGAATCATATCATCGGCTGCATTTCACATCGTTGCACCGTCTCTGCCTTATTTTAGCTATTAGATGACTGCCTTGCAAAGCAATTCAACAAAAAAAACTTGTATTTTTGTTTCACAAAGAATGAATTTTGTCATTAGAAAGAAGTATTATGTTGGTGTATTTACTGTAATGGTCTGTGTATCTGCAATCTGCTTGCTACTATATAACTGGATAGACCATTGACCAGGTTTACTATCATTGACAAATTGTAAAAAAATTAAAATAGAATGTGTGAGATCCTTTGATCAAAGTACAATAACAAGATTCATTAATCCTAGCTTTCTTTCTTTCTCTTTCTCTCTCTTTGTCTCACTTTCTCATTCACACACACACACACACACACATACACGTTTCCTCGGTGAGGTGCAGACAGAGGAAGGTGCAACAAAGTACGCCCCATCTAGCATTCAGTGTGAATTTGAAGTCCCACAAAATAAGACCGAAACAGCAGCCATTTAGCTACAAGGACATAATCCAATCTAGACTCCAGCCCAGGCTATCTGGAACAGTGTCTAACCATGATAAGTGTACAGCCACATGCTCTTGTTTCATGATTACAGTGCCATGGGGCTTTACTTGGGGACCTGGAGGTGCCTTTGAAACAACGCAGTGTGGCTTGTATCAGAGGAACTATGGCAGGCCTGTGCAGTGCAGAATAAGCTCCCTCAGAACCAAAACAGTCATCATGGCTGCTACAGTTATATTCTGGGATGCGTCAGAAAAAAACCTAAAGACAGGCTATAAATAGCCAGACGGGAGAATAAATCTCCTGGTGTGATTCAGTATACATGCATGTGTGTGTGTGTGTGTGTGTGTGTGCGCCTGCCTACGTGCGTGCGTGTGTCCCTAACACCTCCTGACAGCTATCCACGGAAGGAAGCATAATCTGCAAGGATATTTCAACTGCACTACAAAAACCACACTGGCTGCTTCACTCCACCACAGTGACACCGTGAAGATATCTTTGTATGTTGTCATGGAGCGGAGTGACGTGGGCGGGGCAAAGGAACAGGTGGAAGTAGGATAAGAGGAGAGAGAGAGGATGAGAGTGAATGCTAATGAGGGCGACCAGGGAGAGATTGCAGGATCGAGGATCTTCGTATCCTCAGAACTACGCGCATGGTCGTATAAGCATTCTGCATGCATGCTGTTGTTCAAACACGCATGCAGTGGCCCTCATGTGTGTGCACGTGTGTGCCTGTGTGCATCCCTGTCTATCTGTGAGTGTGTGTGTGTGTGTGTGAGTATGTGCATGTGCCTACACCCATGTGTGCTGTGTGTGTGTGTGTGTGTGTGTGTGTGTGTGTGTGTGCTTGCACTCCTGTGCATGTGTGCGAACGCAGCGTACATGAAAGAGATGAGTACGAGAGCAGTGGCAGTGCTACGGCTTTTATCTGCCTAGCCGGGGCTTAGATCCCCCAGCCCCACTGGCTTGGGGCGGGGCTTCTGGTGACTGGCAAGGGAGCTGAGGAGGTCTCACACTCCTATAGTATATGGTGTATGCCCCCCCGCATGGAAAGGCTAGCAGGAAACTTCACACAAATGAAAATGTACAAGGTGCATGTAAATATGCACACCGAAGAACTGAAGAACTGTAGATGTGTGTGTGTGTGTGTGTGTGTGTGTGTGTGTGTGCGTGCATGTGCGGAGGCATTACACTTTAAAACCGGGTTATTCAACCCAATGGCTTTGTTTGGCTGACGCATCGTAATGGGAGACAGAGAAAGGAGAGAGAGAGAGAGAGAGAGATAAAGAGGCTAAGATAAATTGTACATATGGCAATTCTATTTTAAGTTGTAAACTGAGCATCCACACTGGGGCAGAGGGGGGAAACAAACCAACGAAAATCAGTCTCTCCTCCCCTCATCATAAGCTCTGTTCGCTATACATCTCCCAATAACTGATATTCATATTTAGATAAGTGAGGTTGGATCATTACACTGCTTTCACAGAGGTGCCGTCACAGGGTAAAAAAAAAAACAGCACAGGTGTAACCGACGCAGCCAATCATGGCACCGATCCATCTAATTATCCGGGCGCACCAGACACAACAACGCCAGACGAGTCAGCTCCCTGGTGAAGCGCCGGCTCCCCCACCAAGCAGTCTCGCGATAATTAACCCGCAGCCTAACTGATTAACCGATCAGAACGACCGACCGACCGACCGGCTGGCTGGCTGGCTGGCTGGCTGGCTGGCCCCCGAGTGACTAATTGACACGCAGAGCGGCAATCCTTTTTTCTCTCCCTTTGTCTGCTCCCTCACCGAGCGGCTGAGAAGGGGAACGCCGGGAGACGCTTGGTCCCTTTCCATCCATTGCCCCGTCCTGCGGTGAGCCGGGGGTACGCGCCTGCAGAGACTCAAGGTGCCAGCATGCGGGATGAGGGCCTGGCGGGGGGGGTGGGGGGTTGAAAGCAAAGGCGAGGGGCGAGAGAAAGAGGGAAGGAGGGGAGACAGAGGCGGGAGGAGAGATGGCGAGATAAACAAAGAGGAGCGCCGCAGGGGGAAAATGGAG
>JAOPJJ010000002.1:3668738-3688456 GCA_027122795.1 Enchelyopus cimbrius
CCCCCCCCCCCCCCCCCCCCCCCCCCCCCCCCCCCCCCCCCCCCCCCCCCCCCCCCCCCCCCCCCCCCCATAAATGGTCCCCTTTTTCTCTTTCCTTTACAGCAACACGTAACCTCATCTACCAGCACGAATGATGGGTGTGAATCTGGATGGGGTGCGGAGTCAGATTATTGCGGACATGAGTATTGTCTCCACCCATTGGCCTTAACGTGATGACTTGGACAAATGCAGTGTTTGGGGAGATCATGGGTGGGGCGCCAGTGTTCTTCTTGTTTCAGCCTCGCGTCCGGTCACAAGTCCTCGGGCGGTGACAGAGTAGCTATAACCAGGTGGCAGGGGTTTTCTTTTCCTGGGGGAACAAACTCTTTGCAGGCTGTTCCTCCAGGTTTTGCTTTTAGCCCTTGACAGCAACAACAAAAAAAGCAAAAGACTCCGGTGTTGGCACTCCTGAGTATCAGGACGGGGTTCAATTCCCTGCGGTGTCTTGCTTTTGCTGTTGTAAAGCTAGTTTCCATTTTTTATTTTTACTTTTTGGGTATGGGGGATAGAGTAAATACAATTGCATATTGGTGAACGTATTTACACAAGTAAAGATTTGAATGAAAGGGAAAGTTGAAAAGCGAAGGGACATGCAGCTGTTAATGCTGCATCAATCTAATTTAAATTAATCTTTCAGAAGGACTGATTGTGACTCAGTTACCATTGAAATGTTTTATAGTAGTGATCATCACCAAGCCTGTTCAGAGGTTTTGTCCCCTTAATCCATTTACAGTGTTTCTATTCATTAGACCCAAATCTAAGTAGGGAAACCTAAAAACGTATATTGTGCCAAATGTGTATGTTGACATTGATAACAGTAGTTCAACTAAATTTTTGTGAGAGTAGTTGGCCACACTAAAAGTAAATAGACCCATATTTTACAATGGCTCCGTGAGGCTTCCTCGACATGGCTGATGCATTTTAATTAGCCAACCGTGTATATACTTGTGTCCCAGTAAGGCGAAGTAGACGGTGGATTGAAATGCACTAATTTGTAACTTCTGTAACAGTGTTTATTTTTTATCCTGTCAAAGAAAATAATAAAATGTCCACATCCATCAACCACTGGTGTCTTTGTCATGCTTCTTTGAGGGAAAAAAATCATGTTTTCTGCTCTTTGAGTGTCCTGCCAGAGGAACCTAGCTCCAGACGGTGCCTAGTTGCCGACCTGAACCTACCCTATGTTATCCACCATTTTCTTGAATAAACGTTCTGTTCCCTGCAGAGTTCACATATCTCGTGTTTGTAGCTGCATTGGTCTCCCAGGTCATGACTATGGCTTACGTGTGCGACCACCTACCTGTCCTGGTCAGTCGATGTGGTTTTCTGAACCTTGGGCTCCTACTGAACCATGACCACCCACACACACCCCAATACTTCACATTAATGTTTTTAAGAGTACCGTTGTATTGAATATATAGACTAAAATCGATTAGAATGGAGTTTATTTGAATCTTTTGAATGTTCAAATATTTGCCATTGCCCAATGTGAATAATGGGCTGTACTCCATGTTGCCACATTTGTTGATTTAAATAGAGGCATTATTATATCTTGAGGAAAAGTCGCGGTGGTACTCATAGAAGTTGGCATTTGACGTACTACTAAAATATGATGTAGACTTGTGTGTTAAATGCACCTGGCTGCGGATATGAACGTATGCGGAACTCAGGTTGCCGTTCAAGGTTTCGACGGACCAGCGGCAGTGCAACACAGCCTGCCTTAAGTTTCCTATGCGGTTGTGTTTAAGGGCTTGATGCTTTCTGATGAGGAGAGATGTGGTCCTTTTTTGCGAGGGATCCGGTCAAAGACTTTGCCTATGACATTTTACCAGACACCCAAGAAACATCCGGACTATGGACCCTTCACCGGGGAAAACGGAAGGTAACGGAGAGGTTCCTGCTACTCTAGGAAGATGCTTGGACGTTAGCGTGTAGCCGTTTAGCTCCTCCGGCCGAGGCCTTTTTGCTTTACTTTAGCATCGCTCGGTGAATAACGACTCTTGTGATATGGCTCTACGTAGGGCGCACTGTATTCCCCATCGCTATACGCAATGAGTATGTTTATCAGTCGTGGTCTGCCGCAGTGATAACCGCACGTCAGAGCGGGTTATGTTTCACCACACAGAGGCTTTGTTTACGCCGATAGATCGACACGTATTACCCGCCACGTCGACCTGTGTTGTGACGTTCATCTCATTGCATGAGACCAAAGCTCATTTAAGTCACACGAAGTGTGGTGTGATTTTTATGTGTTTATCATTTAAATTAATTTCTTCTTTCACAATTTCCCAATGGAGCCGATCATACAGACTATCTGACATGGCATTAAGCAAGGCATCCATCCTTATGTCAGCGCAACATTAGTGATCTATAACCTGTAATCCGCGCTCTGACTGGAACGTTGTGTATTTGTCATTTATGGTGCTGACCCCTGCTATTATCTTGTATTTTTTAGACAAATGGAGAGCCAGTGTCCGTGTTTGTGTACGATGTAGCCCAAGGGACCGACCAGCAGACCCAGCTTGCCAAGGCAGCCTTCAAACGCATGAAGACCCTCCGCCACCCTAACATCCTGGCCTATGTCGATGGATTGGAGGTGTGTGTCTCTGCACTCACACTCAGCCCTATAATACAACCACACACTCTTGTAACCTGAGACGTTCATGAGTGTCTTGTCTTTTTTTCCTCAACGTATTGCTCTTCAGACAGAGGTGAGTGTGAACTGGTGGTTGTAAGCTTACACAGATAAAGGGTACATGTCTGGTAGGGTCCACGTAGGATGTTTAGTGTGCTCAAGAACCTATAGACTAGCCATCCCTTCAAAACGGCACAATCATAATGGGAATAGAGATATTTCCAATTTCATTTGTTGTTGTTTTTCTCCACACTCACACAGCACTCAATTTGAGGAAAAGTAATGATTGTAAGAAGTTTAGTTCATTCCTATTCTGAAAAACGTTTCACCCTCAAAGAGGAACTTGGTTAAACTAGTGTAGCATAGCCCTTGGCGCCACACCCATCTTGCCATTAGAGGTGTTTCGCAGGGCACATCGCATACTGATGTGGGTACATTGAAAACAATGTACAAAGAATTATGTCATCATTTAAAAGACAGTGGTTAACAACACGAGAAAGGAATCTCAGTTGGGTATTTTTGGGGATAGTTTGGCCAGAGCCGGAAATACTGCATCTGGCATCTGTGGAGCATCTTACATGAATTATTATGGCGTCGTTTCCCAGCCTAGTGAAAAGGTTGAGGTTGTGCAACGTTTGAGTGTCCTGGTTGACCTGAGGGGAAAAGACCCTCTAATGTTTTGCACTGCTGAGCTGTCTTTCCACCTTTGCCACCTGCAGACCGAGAAAAGCCTATACCTGGTGACGGAGCAGGTGACCCCACTGGCCATCCACCTGAAGGCCCAGGCCGAGAAGGGCGTATCTGGGGAGCTGGAGGTGTCCTGGGGCCTGCACCAGATTGTGGTGAGGAGCTGGGCCTTCGTTGGTTTCATATGCTGGCTTTCCACCGACAGTACCGGGTCATCTCACCACGGCTTAGCGTGGCTCTAGTTGGTTCGGTTTCAGACGTGATGCGTTTCCATCTAGTATTCGCATCTCTTCAACGTGGGCGGGTTGTTATCCACGCGACAAATAAACAGGGCTTCAGCGACAACACTCCACCTCTGCCAAGGTCCACTTTCGCGCGTTGTTTCTTCCATGTTGACCAGTAATCGCTATGTTGACTGAACGCAGATGCTAGTTTTTAAAGGTAGGGCGTGTCAGGCTCGGACGTCGCGCTCGTCATGAGTCGTCAAGTGGCGTCACTCTGTCCAATCAGTGGCCGGCTGCCAGCGTGATACTAAAAAACAACCACTTAACCAGGTACCAGATTTCGGTGGGAACGCAAAAAAGGCGAGCTCAGAGGGGGTGAGGCGAGCCGGTACTGTCGGTGGAAAGACTCTTTCTAAGAGTGTACATTGTTATATGGGACAACACGGCAATTGCAGCTCCAACATTAATATTCCCCCCAGGTTCCTGTGCCCTCGTAGAATGGTCATACTCTAGTGAAATGTAAATCCTCTGCGAGGATGGTTTATTTGGATATGAACACACTGCTGCGCACTGCCCTCCCCCCAGAAAGCACTGAGCTTCCTGGTCAATGACTGCCACCTGCTCCACAACAACCTGGGCATGTGGGCCGTGTTTGTGGACCGGGCCGGGGAGTGGAAGCTGGGAGCCCTGGACCACATGACCCCGGAGCAGGGGGACCCCGGCGGGGCAGCGCTGCCGCCACCGAAGGCCGTCTACCCAGACATGGAGAAGTACGACCCCCCAGAGCTCCCTGGCAGTGGCGGCACAGAGAAATGGTGAGATTGAAAACATGTTTGTAACAGGTTACTCCTTTATCAGGGTATCCGCAGGGTCTTAAAATGTAACCACACATTCTTAAATCCAATCGTTTCAATTTAAGGCCTTAAAATTTCAAAAAATCTCCTAAAAGCTCTTAAATACGATTTTTAAAGGTCTTACTTTATTGACGTTACTTTTATTTAAAACATGCATAAACTTCTATAAAAGTCTTGCTTTCAAATGTTTCGATTTTTGAGGACTCTATAACGTAACTACAAAGCGGAACTGAAGTAGGATACCTGTGCTGCCCGGTCAGAATTGATCAAACACCACCAGCTAATGTGCTGTGCGCGTGCACAGCACATTATAATATACTGTATGTATATATATACCGGTATATAATATCATTTTTTTTATTTGGCACTGAATTAATTCATACGAGTGATTCTGGGCCTCCAAGTCTTTTGTACTTTTTTGACATTATCGATGTGAAATGGGTCTTAAATTGCATTCATTATGGTCTTAAAATGGCTTCCTATGCTGAGCGCTCAGGCCTTTGTCTGCAGGGCCGGGGAGGTGTGGAGGCTGGGCTGCCTGATCTGGGAGGTGTTCAACGGGCCGCTGCCCCGCGCCTCGTCCCTCCGCTCCCTGGGGAAGGTAAGCTAAACCGTGACGCCCGGCTGTCCTTGTCAGCGGGGTCCTACGGTATGGACGAGCACGTGCAGAAAGATAACAAAGCCATTTGTCAATATGAAAAAGGAAGAAACATTTTGTCGTTCACGATAAAAGGGTCTTATATTCGATTTTAAATGTGTTTGTTTTTTAAATATTTTTGGGGGAGTCCACCCTGAACGTCATAGCTCCCCTCAAGTCTATTACATCATGTATTTAAATTAGAGCTACGTTATATACCCCCGCTGAATACCACACTTTTTCACCATGCTTCTTAGGGCAAAAAGTCAGATTCTGTGATCACCCCGTGTTGTGATGTGATGTGCTGGTTTCACAAGGTAAACTGATCTCCATGGTTATTCCGGTACTCGCAGGTCCCCAAGCTCCTTGTCCCTCACTACTGTGAGCTGGTGGGAGCCAACCCGCGTGCTCGGCCCAACCCCGCCCGCTTCCTCCAGAACTGCCGGGCCGCCGGCGGCTTCCTCAGCAACAGCTTTGTGGAGAGCAACCTCTTCCTGGAGGAGATCCAGGTACGCACGCACGCACGCACGCACACACACACACACACTGCCAGACGCGCTCAGTCATGGTTAAACAAATGGTACTGTCGACGATATATGAAGTGTACAAGATTCTTAGTGCATCGTACTACATAGTCTATGCAGTATACAACATGGAGTCTTGCAGTGTAATGAGTGAGAAGGGAGCGAGGCGATCCATATTGATGAAAGACATTCTCTGGGCTCAACACAATCCCAACGCACAGGAAAAGTTGAAGAAACGACGAGTGCAAGTTATTGTTAATATGAATATAACTGCCAAGATTGCAGTCATTGTTCAATACATAGCGACATATATGATGATCCATGTCATAGTTTTGAGACACAATGAGGGACATTGAACAGTTTAAAGGGCTCTAAAGGTGGCTCGTGGTTAATTTGTGTTATAGGTAGTGACACTGTACTATTTATAATTTTTGCGTGTTTTACTTTTAGATTAAGGAGCCGGCCGAGAAGCAGCAGTTCTTCCAGGACCTGAGCGATAATTTGGACTCTTTCCCGGAGGACTTCTGCAAACACAAGGTCCTGCCCCAGCTGCTCACTGCCTTCGAGTTCGGCAATGCGGGCGCCGTGGTCCTCACACCCCTCTTCAAGGTTACCCATGATTCATTCATTTTATTACATTCAGATCTGTGTGTCCGCAGTGTGTTGTTGTGGTGTGGAAGACTTCAGATCCTGGGTTAAATGTTGGACCTCATCATCTCATTCACCTCGAAGAATGCGTCCCACAAAGATTCGGGCTTCTGATATTTTGATGAGGTCCGCACAATTCCTGTGATCACATCCAGGCCATTCTAACAAAGTCCTCTAAACAAAGGAAAACGTGTAGCTGCCTTTTTTGTGTTTTAAGCTAGTTCATTGTTTTTATGGAGAAGAAAATCGTCTATAATTCAGATTGTTTTAATAGTAATTCTATGTGAACCTCTTATCCTTCGATGCAGAGAAATTCATAACAATCAGAAACTCATTAAAACTCGACCTGAAACCATTATTACCAGATAAAGGAACCTAAATAAATGACTCTGACTCTGTCCTGCCATCCTCTCTATTTCTCTGTCTCCGTCTCCATCTTGTGGTTCCACCAGGTGGGCAAGTTTCTCTCAACAGAGGAGTACCAGCAGAAGATCATTCCAGTCATCGTGAAGATGTTCTCCTCCACCGACCGGGCCATGCGGATACGTCTGCTTCAGCAGGTACTTCCTCTCCTTGGCAGACCAAACGCATTGAGGTACTAGGGCTGTGCGGCAGGAAGTATTTCACCTCTTCATCACCAGGGGTCTCATTTATATAACTGTGCGTAGGATCCTTACTAAATTGAACGTACGCCCAAAAGCCACAATTTGCGTACGCCAACAAATATTCAGACTTGTAAAACCCTGCGTACGCACATTGTACGCAATCTTTGCTTTATAAGTCACAGCGCGCCGGGAGTAGACCGTATGATGGAGTGACGGGATTAAATATAGTGCATTTTGATTTAGAATTTTCATTTCGATTCTAAGGAGATGTTTCTGGACTAATTACTGGACTGAGTCCAACAGCCTACAGAAATAACGCAGTTGACTTAAATCATTCTGATTATCGCTTCGACTGAACCTTACCCTTTGACTTCTTGGAACTAAAACTACGGTAACGGTTGAAGCCAGCAAAATGTCTCGCCTCTTCATGCGTCGTCCCCCTTGGTGTAAGGGGCTCACCTTGTTCCTTCTCCACCCTGTCTCCATCAGATGGAGCAGTTCATCCAGTATCTGAACGAGGCTGCGGTGAACTCTCAGATCTTTCCCCATGTGGTCCACGGCTTCACAGACACCAACCCCGCCATCAGAGAACAGACCGTGAAGGTAGGGACGGGCACAACCAATCACACGCTGTGTAGGCTTCTCCTTTCTTAGCGGGGGAGACCCTATTAATAGGGAGACCTTATTAATATGCGTGGGACTCCCAGAACTTTCGGGAGACTTGGGTATGTCTGAACAATAAGAAACTGTTTTTAAAGGTGTCCTTCACCGATAAACCGTTTTTACTTGCTCCTTTTGAGATACGATAGGTTTCTCCTAGTTGTATATGCATGCTGTATGTAAGAAAATAGAGGGATAAACGTGCAAATCAGAAAAGCCCTACATAGTGACGTAGGTTTGTGCATTATTATTCATGGCCTCGCCTACCTTGGCTTGGGACCGTTAACATCACTGTGACAGACATTGCTGTTAGCCAATCAGAGGCAAGTTATTTAAATGTAATGCATATTCATGAGTAAGAGCTGAACACGTGTCATTCTCCCCCCCACCCCCTCCACCAAACTAGAACAGCCTGAAACAGAACCACTGTATTGTGTGTTTTAGGTTATCTTTGCCAATGAACTGTATTACAATCTGAAAATTTGATTGTGCGAAACCAAACGCAACCGTGATTAAAATATGATTAATTGTGCAGCCCTACATCCATATGTACCCTGGCTGTCTTATCGCAGCTTGTGTTTTGAGAACATGGTCAAAGTACAGTGTTTTGAAGACATGGTCAAAGCACCGCGTTCTCGGCTCTTCCAAGAGATTCCTCTATCATTCCTTTTATCTAAACTTGATCCCGCGTCAGCCGTAAGTTTAGCTTTCCTACATTACTCTTGTGTGTGTGTGTGTGTGTGTGTGTGTCCAGTCCATGCTGCTCCTGGCCCCAAAGCTGAACGAGGCCAACCTCAACCAGGAGCTGATGCGTCACTTTGCCCGGCTGCAGGCGAGGGACGAGCAGGGCCCCATCCGCTGCAACACCACCGTCTGCCTGGGCAAGATCGCCCCCTACCTCAACCCTGCGGTAGGCTTGGTGACTGGGCAGGGCTAGGTGGGATCTGTTCAGATATGGGCCACTAAGTATTGGGTCATATTTCCTGGGAAGTTGGCTGTCTCTGTGGTATTGTCTCTGTACATTTCAAATCCCACAAGTGTTTTCTTTTGTACGTATTCACATTCTTTCTTGATTTCTTGTTCTTAAAGGTTGTATCAGCGATTCTGCCCTTTGTTTACTAATACCATTTGTTTTTATTTACAATCTCGGAGATTAGGCTGCCTAAAGAAACGCGGTTTCAGCCTAAAATCGCTGATACAACCTTTAACCTGCGATTTTAAGGTTGCATCAGCGATTCGGCAGCAAAAACCAGCGTCCCTGTAGGCAGCCTATGCTCAGAGTGGTTTGGAGTGGTTGGTAGGCACAAATGTTTTTGTGTGCAATCTCGGAGCATAGGCTGCCTACCAAAAGGCGTTTTTGTCAGCCTGCTTATGGGGCGGGAGGCTAGCGGATCGTGATGAAAGATCAGATGAATGTGATCCTTAATGTTTCGGCCTAGAATCGCTGATATAACCTTTAAGCTGCTGTGAATGTAAATTCCTCAGTTTGCGGGGACAAATAAAGGATTTCTTATTCAATAAAAGTGCTACCTGTGTTAAATGTTACCACACTAAAGCACATGTGATTGATTGCTGCGTGGTGTGTCCCCGGTCCCGCATCCTCTCCAGACCCGGCAGCGGGTGCTGATCTCCGCCTTCTCCCGGGCCACCAAGGACCCGTTCCCGGCCTCGCGGTCCGCCGGTGTGCTGGGCTTTGCCGCCACCAACAGCTACTACAGCCTGGCGGAGAGTGCGGCACGCATCCTGCCCATGCTCTGCGTGCTGGCTGTGGACCCGGAGAAGACCGTCCGGGACCAGGTGAGACCGCCACTCAGGGCCGCGTTGGCCAGAGTGTCTGCCAGGGCTGGGCGAAAAGTCATATCTCGATATTTTCAAGCAGAATGTCGATATGAGATAAATATCGATATTTGTTGACGCAATAACATATTTGCTGTTGCCGCGCTCCAACTCATCATTCTACATGGGTGGCGCCGCCATCCGACATGTGTTAAGTTCTGCACATGCACATAACGGATCGTGCAGCCGGTAATGATCTTATCATCTTTTGAAAAAACGAATGCAAAAATCTTCAAAATCGAGAATACACAACTTCGTACCATGCGCAAGCCACAACCAAAGTCTTAGGTCCGTCTGACCAACCATCAGCGAGATATGCCCAGACACACACACAGATGCTCCTTGAATTTATAGATAGATTTATAATTTGTCCACTAGGCATTCAAGGCAATCAAGAGCTTCCTGACCAAGCTGGAGACGGTGTCGGAAGACCCCAGCATGCTGGCTGAGCTAGGTATGTACAGCGAGTACATCGATCTGTGTCACATTGGGATGACTTGCAGCAGCAGTGGCTCAGGGGGTAGAGCGGCCCATCACCCTCGTACATCATTTTTCTTCTGTCTCTAAGTATCCATTTCTGCCCCCGTGCAGAGAAGGATGTGACGTCATCGGCACACCCCGCCGGGGTGTCCTCGAGCTGGGCGGGCTGGGCAGTGACCGGCGTGTCGTCCCTCACGTCCAAGCTGATTCGCACTGCGCCCGGAGCAGAGGGGGGCCCCGCGGGGCCCGAGAACAGCAGCCTGGCCCCCAGCCAAACCAATGCCCCCGACAACGCCCCAAACCCAGGTAGGGCTCTCGTCTGTTCAGCTCTAGGTTCACACCTAGGGTTCTTTTTTTTCTGCCAGCGCTCATTTTACATTATATTCCTATGTAGCGTTTAGTGTTTGTGGAAAACGTCCTTTTTAAACGCGCTTTTTAAAAGTATTTTTTACAAAAAACGCTGCCAGCTTTTATTTTTATTGAAAAAACAGTTGGCTCAACTTTTCCCTATCACAAAAAATGCTAGGTGTGAACACGCCCTAAAGCTATTTCACATTCATTTAAACTACGGTATGCATTGTCCTTGCAAAAGCAAGCCAGTGTAGTCATTGTGTTGATAGTAACATGTGTCCTAACTGTCCGCTTTGCTTTTCGTTCGCAGCCTTAGAAGCCTCGACTCCGAGAACACTGCCTTCTCACCCTAGCACATTAAGCCACGCCCACCAGACATCAGCCAATGTTGCTGGCTCCAGCGATGGAGAGCAGGAGCCAATAGCAGATCGCTGGGACGACGAGGAGGATTGGGGAAGCTTGGAGGCAAGATCTTATTTGTAGTTTGGCGTCTAATCTCCGTAATTTGTGGGATATTTAAATCCATCTTGACAATATCGGACGCTGTCTCTCCTCTGAGAACAGGAGCCAGAGAAACAAACCGACCCGGATGACTGGAACAGTGATTGGTCAGGAACGATGTCCAAAAAGAAGTCCGCCAGCAGACCGGTACGCAGAGCGCCAGCTCTTCATGTGTCATGTGTCATAACATGCCTATTCATATGTTCGTAGTTGGGATTCCATGCCGGTGACACTACTACAAAATGAATCCCCAAACCTCTCTCTCCTTCCTCTCCCGCTCCAGACGGCCCGGCAGGCCGCGGCGCTACCCGCCACCAAGAAGCCCAACGCCGACTGGGGCGGTTCAGGCTGGGACGCCACCGACGGCTGGTCAGATGACAAGGGGGGCCGTGTGGAACCTAGTCCCCCCGGCGAGGACGGCTGGGGTGATGGCTGGGGGCCCGACCTCGCCGGCGGCGGTGGTGGTGGCGAGGAGGAACAACAGGCCCCACCACTGCCGGAGGGCGTGCGGCTGGCCAGCGAGTATAACTGGGACAGCGGCGCGGCCGGGGCCGGGGCCGGGGGGGCTGGCCCTGCCAGGGGAGGTGGTCAGAACGACCTGTTTGCCAGCGTGTCTCAGAGGGGAGCTGTGACGCCTGCACCGGCCACGGTAAGGGGAGAGGAGGGTGGATGGGAAAGATGGAGGCGGTAGGAGGGGGGTGCATACCTGCCTCTACTTAAAGGGATATTCCGGTATTTTACACTTTAAGCCACAGCAATGTTCTGAAGAATTGTTCAAAGCTTACTTTGCTCAGTTTTTTTTTTGTTGAACATCAACGAACACCAGTGACCACTCGGTGAGTTTCACAGCTTTGCAAACAAACGTTTAATGTTGCTTTAGGACCGATGACGCATGGTCTAACATTTCGGCGAAATGAACACCTGAACCTATTTCATCGAATCTATTTCATCGTAAACAAACTGAAAATAAGGCTTAAATACCGGAATATTCCTTTAATGCAGTTGGCTCTAAGTAGGTTTTAAATGGTACATATTGTGAGCGTGACATGTCTTTGAAGGCCAAATGACAGAAGGAGGCCAAGCTGTTCCATTGAGGAAACACGATTTTGCAAATCAACCTCGAATCAATGAATGAAGGATTGGTCATTGCGTCTGCTGTATGCGTCCGCCCCGACAGGCAGGAGATGTGTGGGGTGCCGAGACGGTTGGAGAATGGGGTGCAGAAGAGAGTTGGGAGTCGGTGGATGGAAGTCAGGGTGAGTCTATTCCCTCTAAAAAAACATATTTGAATATCTATTTACGCACTATGTCAATGACGCGCATTACGTCGGTAACAGAACAAACCAATACAACGAGACATAACTAGTTGTATAGGTCGTTTATTTAAGTTTAAACATATTTGGCAACACATTACCTTCACACAAACAAGTAAATTAACTAACGGCCAGGACCGCAGACCTCGCTCTCGCTCGCTCTTTTTTTCTCTCTCGCTCGCCCTCACTCTCTCTGCGCATACTGGTTTAAATAAACAACAGCAATAAACAAATGCTGAGCACTGATCAAGAGTTTTGTGCAAGCAAATTAAGGTCCCGACTCCAAATATGGCAGGCTTCGTTCAGTGATCGTTGTCATTTTAATTAATGTTAAATATAACCAACAAAGGTAACGCGAGCAATTTGTTTTCCCATCTGAAAACTGTATGGCCAGCTCCGAGAGAGTTAGAATGACCTCCGTGAAAATACTACGCAATACGGACTTGTGGTGGAGTCGCACCATGGAGCCTTATATCTATAAAATATTATATATTTTTTAAATCAACTTAACTTTGCTAAGGGACTTCCAAACCCATTCAGAAACACTTGTTATAATTTTACACTTAAATGTATACTGTGATATATACCGTTACTGTGAAGGGATTCAATTTATACCATGATATGCATTTAAGGTCACACTGCCCAGCCCTAAACTGAGGGTTTAAAGAACTACAACTGACCATAATTTGCCTATGTTGTTGCCTAGCAAAGGCACTGATAGGTTACTGGCTATACTGCATGTCTCCCAGCGTGCATACTTAAGTATTTTGCCAACATTGTTTATTATTATTGTTTATTTCTAAACCAAATAAATATGCTTCTTATTAAAATGTCTGGAGTCTCCAGCCTTACACTACCTAACTTGCAAAATGTTACTTTTAGTTGGAGATAGAGGAGATAATGTCACAAAAAAACTGAATAATTTGTTTTAAAGTCCAGTTGAAAATAATGTACACACTCGGACGCCAATGTTGAAGTACATACTGGAATTACAATTATTTATTTTTTTATTAACCAAACAAACAACGCAAAATGTTGATCTGCTACCGGCCTCGTTTTGAGCGTCACCACTGAAGGGCGTAGGTTCACGTGTTCCCTCCCTTTTAATCACTTTACGATGAATTTGCTCTCTCATCAATGGTCGGTTAGGTCTCAGCAAGGCCGAGCTGTCCAAGAAGAAGCGTGAGGAGAGGAAAAAGGAACTAGAAGCCAAACGGGCAGAGCGGAAGGCGGCTAAAGGTCCTCTGAAACTGGGCGCGCGGAAGCTAGACTGAGCTAAACGGGAGACCTCAACAACATTGTAATGAGCAGGAAGAGGATTGGCGGGGCAGGCGTAACTACCTACAACAAATGGGCCGCGACTGCGGGAGACGCATTCCACAAAGCTAGATTGAACGGATTGTAAGGGTTCAGGTGGACTGCAAAGCAACCGCCGTGGCTGAACGGGCTCGCTAGTTCAGCGTTTGAGGAAGAGGAATCCAGTGCATTGTCTCACTCTCTCCATTGACAAATGATGAGTATGGTGCAAGAGCGTCCTCGCACCAATCCAACAATTATTTGATTGCTGGTGTTGCAGTGGTTATAAAACTATAGCTTGCTATAGGATTGCAAAATATCTGCAAATCAGAGATGTGCATCTTGTGGCAAAGTCCATGATAAAGCTATCATGGGAACCTGCTCCCCAAACCAAAAATTAGTTGAAACCCACATTTCTACACGCAAAAAGTGACAATTGAACAGTGAATTTTCATATATAATCTTGTACATTCACATCAAGTTGTTTTTAACCAGGGAGATGGGAAGGAGGCGTTTGTCTTTACATTAAAGTGTATAAAAGACTCATTAAACATGTTTGGAAGATTGTTTTATGTATGTATATATATATATATAAAAAAGAGAGAGAGAAAAAAAGCTATATAAACCTGCACACTGCAAAGTCAATGAATGTTTTCTATTCTACCGTCTTATCAAGCATTAAGATACCCCATAACTATTGCAATAATGTTTGGTTTTTGGTTTACCAAATATATGTATGACTTCTTACTGGTTGTATCATGCCCATGCATCAGTTTAAAAGATAAACTTCAACATCTCTTTGTTGATTATTAAAATGAAAACTCTTTTACCGTTCATCAAGGTGAAAGAGGCTGAAGAAATTATGATGGAATGACAATTCTGATTTTATTTCGTGCCTTGTTTAATTAAAACATGGTTCAGTCTACTCATGTGTATGGAATTTGTAGGTACTTCAATCATTTTCGCCATGTGTTTTGGCATCTCATGTGCTGGCCTTGTATTTACAGTACAGATGTATGGGTGTAGGTCAAATCCACAGCCACACTATTGGTCCTTGGCTTTATGTAAGGAGTAAAATGCAATATGAATATGGGATACTTGGTTTAATTGACAGTTGAAAGTTTTGGTTGCACTGTCAACAGCCATTTGAGTACGTAGTCCACGGTGTAAATCACAGTACCTGGATGCATTGTGTTGTAGCCAACTTAAATGTTCATTATATGGGGTATTGTAAACTAAATAAAAAACATACAAATGTTGGCTTCTTCTGTTAACATCTTGCTGCTGTGATGTTTGAAGGACAATATTGTGGCTATAGCTTGTTGAAAATAGTACTGTATCACATCGCTGTAGCAAACAAAATATGGGAATGACTAGGGGTTGTCTAAAAAGTGCAAGCAGTGAAAAGTCAAACTACATTACGCTTATGCCAGTTGCAAAGTACCCCAACCTCAACAAAAGCAATCAAACTGGATACGTCTCATATTTCAAAATGTTCCTAATAGATTTAACATTAAAACAGCTTTTTTTTATTCATGCTGATACTTTCGTATGTGGTTGAATAATAATACCGCCCAGGCCTAGCCAACTATTGCGGAGTAAAGGAATATTCCAGTATTTTACACTTTATTTCCAGTTTGTTTACGATGAAATAGATGTTTCCGGTGTTCATTTCGCCGAAAGGTTGTGTTTGGAGAAGTTTAGTTTTTTTGCTAGCCCCACTGTAGAAGTAATTGAGCATGAATCATCGGTCCTAAAGCAACATTAAACGTCCATTTGCAAAGCTGTGAAACTCACCGAGTTTGATTGAGTACCTTGTAAGATTTCCCAAAATAAACATGCATCATCATCAAATGCAATAATTTGTTGTTAGCACATTTTTCTACCAAGCTAAGTTGACTTCTTACACAATGTTTGCTTGGCAAACACTGTCCAGTGAAAAAAGTCACTGTCCATGCTATCCTAGCATACTTTGAAATTTGCGGCGCATTTATACCAAGCACGAACGACCTCTAGCCAATAGGAACCCAGCGCCTGAGATATTCCCTTTACAAATAAACTCTTAGATTTTGATTTAGATTTTGGAACAGCAGGGGGGCGTTGTTAGGCACGATTCAACTTCATCCCAGCCTCACGTTGCTAAGGGGATGCCTTAAGGCGGTCCAGCCGTTCCAGTAAAAATTTGACTGGTACTTATCTCAAGGAAATCAAAGTCATCAAAACGCCACTATGGCGGCTACCTCATCATTCGGTGAACATGGCAGGTAAACACTTTGGCGCACTTTTTTGACAGGAACGTGAGGATTAAGGAGAAAGTACATAAACAGCACAACTGTCGTTAAAAATGATCAACCTTCACTCCGCGTGCCAAATAATAATCCACAAATAATAACGATTTACTGAGCGAATGTGGCAAACATGGCATGACTGTTTAACGTTTCTTCCTCAAGCGCCACCCGTCATATGTACCGTTAGCTTAATTTGTGGTGAAATAATCAATATTTAAGATTATATCGAGATTTATGAATCCCGCGTGAATCGGCCATTTATATTACCGACGTCCGTACAATGCGGTCAATAGTTTGGGTTTGTCGGGTTGTCTTGAAGTTATTCGTTAAAGTGTGTGTGTGTGTGTGTGTGTGTGTGTGTGTGTGTGTGTGTGTGTGTGTGTGTGTGTGTGTGTGCGTGTAAGAATTGCTGAGCTTGAACACAGCCTTAGTCGGCTTAGACAAGAGACTGGAGAGATGAGGCACATGTTGGAGGTAGCAGATGAGGAGGTTGCAGAACAGCGCATGGAAAATGCAGCCCTAACAAGCAAAGTGAAAATGTAACGCATTAGAATCAATGTACTCTTATTTTCATAGCAATATACATAGGTAGGATAATAATGTACACTTTATTAATGATTTAGATCATTCAATGGAATGAATAAAGACATGGGGTTGTCAAAATATTAGCATAAATATTGAATGTATACCATGTAAAAAAATGTGTACTGTTGCCATCAGTTTTGTTCTAGGGTTTACAAACTATTTTAAATAATAATATTAATAATAATAATAATCAATAATGTAAAATGGCTAAATGTTAAACCCACCCATTCGCAGCATCATGAATCAGTTGGGTGTCATGTGACATGTATCAGGCAAATGTAAATGTATCGTAACACCTTGTTTGTCTCCAGTCTGGAAAGTTCTCTCAGAGATACAGAGCAGATCCAAGTCGAGCTTTGCAGGGTCAAGAGCCTCTTAGCTGCTGAGCAAAGTAGCAAGAGAAGCAAGGAGCAGGAGATTCAGAAGTTGGTGGGTGAAATCTGTAGATTTGTCAGTCTAGTCAAGAAAGAACAGTATTTGTTTGTCTCGTAGATTAGGATGCCCAACCTCCCACTATATGCTCCCTTCTTTATGCTCCCTCTGCATTTTTTCTGTGTTAATTGCTCTGTATATTGTAACTGACCAAATTACAATTACCAGTACTAGGAGGGATCTTTACAGATTCTGGACATCTACCGTTCTATCGATTGATCTATCATTGGACTAATGAGACATATAACACAAACCCATTAGATGTGCTTGGAAGCTAGGCGCCTGCGCTTGAGTTGAACCTCAGTCATTTGTGTAGCTTCCATAAGAATGTGTAATTTCAACACATCCAGGAGGAGGAACGAAGGATTCTGATGGAACAGGACAAGGGATTATCTGTCCAGGTATGCTGCTCAATCAATCAACAGAAACGGTGGTTAAACCGCGTTAACCTAGTATATTATTATCTTTCCTACCATTGACTCACGTTATCTGTTGTTTTGTCCTTGGATTTAAGCTGAATGACTTGCAGCAGCAGAAAGAGCAAGGCAAGCTCGACATAAGTAACCTGAAAGCAGCAATGCAGAGACTTAAGGTAACGATGCCCATTACATATTGGTTCATTATTCAAGTCTCTCCATCTGCACTTTGCCTCAGTCCTTGGCCGTCTTCTGAATCAAATTATTTTACGGGACCAATCGTTTGAGGTCACGTATTTAAACAATATTACCTGAGAGTGTAATATCATATAAACTAACATATAGAACATATAGACTAACATATAAAAACACTATTTCATTTAAAAGTATAATTACATAAGTAAAGAATAGATGTGAATACAAATAAAGATGTTAATACAAGATAAACCCTCTTCTGCTGCGGCAACAGTCAAGATACAGTCTTCACAGCATTCACTTCTAATTGCTCCAAGGTACAAATAGCCTCACCCTAAAAATAATAAAATACTCAGCTCGGACTTGTTTCATTTTTATCTTATTATCATCGATGATGCCACAGAGTTGGCAGAGTAATATTTTGAGTTTTGAGTCAGGCGTGCTGTAATGCTGATTGGAGCACTGTCAAAATGTCTTGTCGACCAATCGGAACTACTTGTTGTATAATATGTTTTCAACAACACACAATTTTGTTCCAAAAAATGTTTACTAACAATCGTTGTTGCCTGGTGTGTCGTAGTATTTTTGGCATTGGCCTTCTCCGAGGCACCGGCTGAAAGCCGTATCTGCAGAAGAACAAATCGCTAAGTGGACAGGGAGGTTCAGTTATTCAGCTAGGCTAACTCTTGTGGTCACCTATCACAGAAACCTTGCAACATAATAATGAGTCACAATATTATGTTTTCAATAATATCCTAGAAACGCTCATGCCCGAACAAGACTGAATGTTTTTGACCTGTTATCTTCACAACTTATGTGCCTAGTTTTTTTTTGTTCGAAATGTACAGCATGTGTTTAATTGAAACATCTAACATTTTGTTTTTTAGATTAAAATGGAAGATGTTCGACAGGAGCTGAAACTGAAGGATGAGACTATCCACCAGGTAGGAACCGTCCTCGCCCTCCTCCGCTGAGGGACCAGACTGACTTTCAACTATCCAAGCTTACTATTCCTAATAAGCTTGGATAGCATATATATATATATACACACACACACACTTCAATTAGTCAGTGATGGATCTTTTAAGGCGTTCATACTCTGCTTTGCGTAATAGCAAAACTGGCAGTTGATGCAGCTTGAGGAGATGAGAGAGGAGTTTACAAATCTTATAAGGGTAAGTCATTCATGTTGTTCACTCCAGAGCGGGATTGTGTGGCTTCTTTAAGATGAGCCGTAGAAATAAATGGCATTATACTGCCCATATGGGATTTTTCCATGAAGAGAGCAAAAGTGGCGCGGGTTACAGTCTTGTCTAACCCCCTACATCCTAGGACCTCAGACTGAGGAACAAGGACCTTGAGAGCCAGGTTGAGCTCCAGCAGGAGGAAGCTGCACGGCTGATCAACCACCAAGCCACCCGAAACCCCCTCTCCATAGCGGACGAGGTGGAACTGCAGGCCTACTTAGCAGTGGCGGTGAGTCAATATTGTCCCCTTATTAAGGCCCCAATTACAAAGGATGGAGACAGTGATCGCCTATCATCGAGAATGATTGAATTGAGATCGTGAGGGTGTGTGGGACGAAACCCTAGTAAAATGATGAGAGCATTTTTATAAACAGAATGCTCAGAGACCTGAGAACCCTTCCTTTCATTGTGCAGACTGCAAAAACGAAACGAATATTGCATGTACAAATACAAAACACAAAAGTGAGCAAAAACTAATGCATGCAAACGTTTTTCTTTCCAAAATATAATTTGTTTGATATTTGTAGATATGGCGTTTACAGCTATCCTTTAAATCTTAACATAACAATTCAAGGGATAGCCAACACAGGATCTGAATAGTATGCCAGATCACCATTCCTTTGTTCTGCTCAAGTACGTTTTATTAAATATGCACATTTAACTGTCATATCGAAAGGTTTGACTGCATTTCCTTGGACTTGCATTGTAGAATATGTGTCTGAGTCTTGCACTGTAGAGCTGAAAAAGTAAACCAAAATAATTAGCTGCAGCTCAAGTTGTAACCAGCATGTAACCTTATTATTGCAACAAATGTATTGGGATATGAATTTACAGTCGGCAAAAATATTTTTGTTTAGTAAATTGTTGTAGCTCACTATTTAAGTGATACATCTTCATCTGGGATGGTTTAGACTCCTTTCTCAGATCAAAACCTTTATGTTCTCTTCTTTATAATTAGACTACGATCCAGGTTCTGTTTTATTCCAGAAGAAATCATACTGTTTTAAATCAATCTTGCGATATCTTTTCGTCTGGGTGCAGGTGAGATGGACAAAGAGCAAATTTCACCCACATTTGCAGTGTTACTTTAAGCAGAGAACTGTTGGAATGAACCGGTTCATCTACTGAGAACAACAGTGGTGGTTGAGGTCATTCAAGGGGACACTTGTATTCTGCCCACTCAGGAGAGCACTAAGCGAAAGGAAAAGGATGATGAGAAAGAAACTGCTGTCAAGGCATTTTCCAACAGGTACCTTTGCAATGTT
>JAOPJJ010000002.1:3694598-3713350 GCA_027122795.1 Enchelyopus cimbrius
CGCCGCCGTGGCCCACTTCTTTGTGGCCCTGCGACGGCGCGGGGAGAGTGGGTCAGGGCGGGACGGGGGCCAGGCCGGCGAGGCGGTGGGCTGCTCGGCCGTGCTGATGGCGCGGCTGGCGTCCTACTCGTCACTGGCGCTCAAGGCGGTGCTGCAGCAGCTGGTGGAGGGCGTGCTGCACAAGGGCAACGCCGAGTTGTTCGGCGGGCGGATTGCTGACATGGCCGGGGACACGCCCCTCTCGCCATCCCTGACCCCCGACCTCGGGGCCTCGCTGCTCGACACCAACTGCCGCTTCGGCAGCGCTGTCAACTTTTCCGGCAGCGTGTGGTCCGTGTTCCACGCCGGCGTGATCGGCAAGGGCCTGAAAGTTCGGGCCCCCAAGCCACCCCAGGACCCAGCCACCGTGGTCCAGGTGAGAGGGGCCTTTTAAATAATTCATGGTGACTTCATGTAACAGTATGATATTCAATTAATTTAATTTTATTTGCATAGCCCTTAATCACTTACGGTCTCAAAGGGCTTAACAAGCCAACTGACACCCCACTTGACCAAAGCCCTCACTCGCAAGCCCTCACTCGCAAGAAAAAAGTCCCTTAATCAGCAAGAAAGAAATCTGGGGAACACAGAGTGGGGGATCCCTCCTTCCAGGGATGGACAAGGAGTGCAATGGGTGCCGCAATTGGCATACACGCATACAGTCAGAGCATTAAAATAGAAAATTATAATTGATGATGGACAATAAACATGAAGATAGTCCAGGCATTCCAGTCGCAGTCACCGCAAGACGCTAGAACAGACAGAAAATTGATTAAAAGGGGAAAAGTACTTACGATGATCCCATATGAGCTGATTCTAGCTATTATCTGAACATTGTCCCTCTTATTGTGTTGATTTCAAAGGACATGTTTTAATGTGTAATGTAATCTCACATATTAATGTGCTCGAACAAAAGAAGGAAAGGATGGATGAGGATAGAACATTTTGTTTACGTGACTCTCAGAAGTCAGTGTGTGGGCCGACCTCATCGCGATGCACTGAAGCCACCGATTCTAGTCTCTTCTTGCGTCCACCCCGTAGAACATCCAGGCGCTGCTGGCCGTCACAGTCCAGTGTTGCAGCTCCTGCACCCTCAGCGGCGGCGGCGCCAACGGCTCCCAGCGCCACCTGACCTCCGACTCCGACGAGCCCCCGCCGCCCATCAACGCCGAGGCGGCCAAGGTGGTGGCGATGACCCTGCTGGAGAACATCTGCCCCGATGTGGCCAACGGCGAGCTGTCGTGGCCACCGGAGGAGCACGCCCGCACCACGGTGGAGCGGGACATCCACATCCGCCGCTGCTTCGAGGCGCACCCCGTGCTGTTCCCCCTGCTGCAGGTGGTGGCGGCCGGGCGGCCCGCCCTCTGCTACTGCTCGGCGGTGCTGCGGGGCCTGCTGGCCACGCTGCTGGCCCACTGGGAGGCGTCGCGCGAGGCCTCGGCCACGGACTCGCCCTGGCACCTCCAGGCCTCCTGCCTGCTGGTGTCCTGCATGGGCGAGGGCCAGCTCCTGCCCCCCGTACTAGGCAACGTGCACGAGGCCTTCCCCTACCTCACGCCCTTCGAGGTCAGGCTGCTGCTGCTTGCTCTGTGGGAGTACGTGCGAGGCAACGGACCCATGCCCCAGAAGTTTGTCTTCAGCCCCGACAAGGGCCTGTTCTGCAGGGATTTCTCGCGGGACGGTGACGTGGCGCGCTATGTGGCGCCAATTCACAGCGTCCTGCACAAGAACATCGATAGACTCGGACACTTGTGCTGGCGCTTTCAGCTCTGAGGGCAAGGAGAGCCGTTTGAGTGAGGTGTAAATGGGAGACTTGTTAAGGAGGAATATATTGATGGGGCAGGATTGGGAGGATATCAGTGTCTAAGTTCCATTCAATTATTGCTCTTCATGTGTTTGTGTCATTTTTATGCTTTTCTTGTTCTAAGTAGTCAAATAAAATAATTGGCAGAATGAATGGTGCATTTGTATGTTATAATGAATACAAAAGACGTTCCTCGTGGTTTTTTAATTCCCACCAAACAGCCTTAAAATGATACGTGGGCTGTGAAAATGTTTGCGTTATGATTTATACCGTGTAATTTCCCTCATGACATGTTTGTAGTATTGAGATTGTCCAGTGTTAAATAAGCATTGTTTTTGTGAAACACCTGCTCAACAATTTGAGAAAATAGAACTGAATTTGGTTTATCAACGTTTCATTCACCCTCCAAAAAATGAATAAATTAAGATTTGAATACTGGCCTTTTTAACTTTAATGAGAGAGAAAAAAAAGGGAATTGGTTCTAGTTTAGCTTCAGCCCGTGTTTTTATAGCACCCACACACAGAAGAGCAGAGGAGACGCACCGAGCTCCAGGCTGACGTGTCCATGCCTCAGAGGTTCAGGAGCCACAGACACAAGATTAATGTATGGCATAGCGGTACACATGGCATCCTTTTAAAGGACATGCGTTCAATTGTCAGTTTACATAATTTCATAGTTTTTCTGCGTCGTCTACATTATGTATATATAAGTCGTTGGACCCTATTTTGACTATAAATCGCTTTTATGTTGCTGCATATCGTTATTTCTGTGCCAGCGATCGTGGGCGGAGCTACGAAGAGCGTTTCGAAGATGGCCGCCTTCAGTCAAAGGTAAGACAAAGCAATTCAACATTTTAAACGCGTCTTTAAATCTTTTTTTCTAAAATAACACCGTGCAAGGAATATCTAAACGCAACATAGAGTAAACGTGTAGGTGTATTTATCCTGTCGTGTCTTAATCGCAACTACCAAGTCATCCCCGGAAAGGTCGAGAACCTTCAATGGAATTACCCAAGCGGTCTGACAGCCTGCTTCTACCGTTAGTAAGGTTGCTAGTTAAATTGCCAAACTGGCCTAATCCATCACGACCGATCCGCTACGAAGGCGGCAGTCTGGACAGAACGTCTCAATGCATTAGTATAATGTGTATAAGCGTGGTGTGTATTCGCTTTAGCCGTAAGGATTGCAGTTATACACGTTAGCGGAGTGCTAGCTAGCTAATTCAATCACTATTCTCACTAACGTGTTATCAAGCTAGCGTTTTGACATTGTATAAACACGTCTCACCGTTCTAACATAAACACTTCAATCGATAGGGTACATATTCAATTAGTTCTTCTAAAGCAACCCCGCGAATCATCAATTTGAGGAAATGGCTAAGCTGCTTGTGACATTTTCTACCGTTCGTGAGCCACAGTGACTCCAAAGTTGGCTGCTTTGTTCTGCACAGCCTGCTTTGCTGTACACTAGCTAGGTTGTGTTATAAGCAACCTAGTATGATCAAGACTTGGTGCGGCCGAGATTATAAATTGGACGTTTCCCCCGACTAGGATGGCGCCTGTTCTGATGCTGTGGCTGGCGCTGTGCCTCAGTGGCACCAGGGCTGTGGACCGGGGGAATTTCAAGACCTGTGACCAGAGTGCCTTTTGCAAGTAGGTCAATCCACATCGTTCATGTAACCGTTTGAATGATTCATTTGCCATGTATAAACACAAGTCATTACTATTATTAAGTGCTTTATGTCCATATGTGTGTGGCCACTCAGGCGTCAGAGGGCACTGCAGCCAGGCCAATCTCCCTACCGAGCTCTCTTGGAGACCATGGAGCTAACTCACACCAAACTCACCTTGCAGCTCATCAATGACAACAACAAGGTATGTGAATGAAAGACTTGTATGATGTGTATTTTTATGTTAGTATAATGGTGAAGAATTGCCGTTAAACACAAATTTGTTGATCAACCATTCGTCTCTATGGGCGTTCTTCGTGTTCTTCACCTTGTCCTCTGACAGGTGCGCCTGCTGCTGGAGCTTTACCGTCTCCAGGGGAACATGACAAGGGTAAAGATTAACGAGCTCAAGCCCCTGAAGGCTCGGTACGAAGTCCCCGATGTGCTGGTCCAGGAGCCCCACAGTGAGCCGTAAGTTCCACCAGAGACCCCGCCGATGCAGATCAGAACTAGGGAGTTGGATGTGAGGCTTACCATGGCTTACCAACACGTGGGGGGGATCAGTGGTTTGATTCGTATGTGAGCTAGTATGCTTTATGTATGCTTTGGTTGTTTAGTATGCTTTGTTTGACGTTAGCCTGACAATATGACAATATGACCGACCACCTTTTCAAAGTTGGAATTGACAGAGCGGGAAACCTGTTGCCATTTGTTCTTGCACTGCATGCTCCGGCTGGTATTAAACAGTACAGCTGCCTCTATCAGGGGATACTGGATGAATCAATCTTCTTCCCTCCCCTCCCCTTCCACCCCCTCCTCGTCCAGTCTGTCTCTGCTGTCGCAGGACGAGAACGGCGTGGTCCTCTCCCTGGGGGGCGAGGCCCAGCGGGTCATCGTCAGCGCCCGGCCCTTCCGCCTGGACATCATGGAGGGACACGAGGTGCTGATGTCCCTCAACTCCCGCGGCCTGCTGGCCTACGAGCACCTGAGGATGCGCAAGGACACGTGAGACACGCACACGTTTTTATTCCACATGTGCCATTCTCCGAGCTGCCCCACAGCTTCTAGTATGCTCTGCATTCCACCAATCTATGGAGGACTGCTCTCATGTACATTTTTTTGTTTGCCCTTGAAGTGGTTCATGCTGTCTCTGACTGGTTGTTCTGTCCTCTTCTCCCTTATTGTCCCAGTTTCTCCTATAAAGTAACTAGCACAGTGGCTAGCGTGTGGGATAGTATCAAGTGGGTATTCTCTAGGTAAAGACCCTTAAAGCTTTTGTAAGTGTGTATTCTGTATCTTGTGCCAATGCTGCCATTAGTTGTATTGAACCTAAAGCAATGGTAGATGATCAATATCCCTGAAAAAGTGTATGCCTTTGTAGCTGGATTTTGATTCTAAAAGAATGTATACCATTTATTTTTACTAACAACGATCAAACTATGTTCTTACCGAAAGACTGACAATTTCTTTCCTGACACAAAGTAGAAAATGATTGGAAATCACACCTAGCCTGCTGGGTCAATCTAATTGAGATTTTTACTCAGTTTACTCGGTTACAATATTGTATAACAAATGAATCACAAACTCAGAACTTTCCAGCTGGTTGAACAATGTTACTGCATGAGTTAACAAGCTTCCTGATCAAAAACACTGACCCCAAATCTCTTAGTTCCTCATCCTGAGCCCAATATGGTTGAAATTAATCAATTAATACATTTTTTTATTTATGTAATGAAAACTTAGACTGACTCTGAATCTTTCTTTGTGGTTATGACTTAATCTCAGCATATTTGGAGCTCAGTCATACGGGCACACCTATGGTTCCCCCTTGAGAGAATACAAATTCATTCAATAAAGGGGGTGGCCAGCCACTGCCGTCACTTGCGTACACATGGTAGATTTCTGCTCAACTATTACATTTTTGTCCCATACTCTGCTAAGTCGAGTCCCCTTGGCTTCTCCAAAGGTCCCTGTCCCATGATGCCGTGCACCTAATGGCCACAATGCAGGGATTGGCTCATCTGCCCCTCTTTTGAGTCATTTGTAGTGCTTAGCATCCAGCTGAAGACTAGCCTGCAGACACCCGATCGACCCCATGACCTCCGCGTGTTGCATTCCTTTGTCTGTCCCAGTCTAACGCTCGTAGTACCCTCATGTTGTGTTGCGGCCCACCCCACCCTGCCCTGCTTTGAAAAAGTATTTTTTCATTTGCTGCTTCCACTTTGACTCTCTCAATGTTCTCTTTGTTCTCTCAATCTCTCTCTGTCTGCCTCTCTCATGCGTCTCGCCCGCCTTTGCGCCCTCCTCTCCCTCCATCCTTGTGGTGCCGCGGTGCAGCAATCCAGCAGAACCCGAGGGGGAGAAGCCAGAGGGCGCCGATCCTGCGGACCATGCTGAGGAGGTGGGATGCGGGGATGTACCTTACAATCACCGCAGTTCTCTGAATGAATTAACCCATTTGGAGAACGCCAACTCAAATGTTTTGTCTTTTCGCCATCTCAGCCCAAGGTCGACGACAAGAAGGAGGAGGAGAAGGATGAAGAGGGGATGTGGGAGGAGACGTTCAAGTCCCACACAGACAGCAAACCCAACGGTACGACCCACCTCCTAATCGCCAACGGTCCCCTTCTCGATGCGCAAGAGCCTCAAAGCACCTGCATGGTTTTCTGTAATGGTAGAATGCACTTACTACTCTGCCTTGCTATAACGGGACATTCCTTGCAATGAAGATGCTAGCACTGCTTTCATTTAGTCCTAGCCAAATATCCAGGGGAGAAATGTATTCTCTCAGGTACCACAGGTCCTTCCTTCCTCCCTGCTGCAGTCAGACTCTATAGTTAGCACCAGTGGCGGTTTTAGGTACAGGCAGACCGGGCAGCCACCCGGGGCGGCACGAGCACTTAAAAAAAAAAAAAATCACCTGCGCCGCAAAGCACTTTTCTATAGGGTTATAGAAAAGCGTAACCAGTCATTCAGGAAAGAATATGTTTTGGGCTTTTTCTTTTCATTCTCGTTGCTACCTCAGACTCGGCTGTCTCCTCTGGTTCCGAGTCTATTATCGCGGAAGGACCGGGGCGTCAGCACTGCTCCCATTTAACCACATACACCACACCATTGTGCAATATTAAACATAAAATCTGCAATTATTTAACATGTGCATTTTTTGAAATATTTATATCTATTGTTGTTCATACGCATGTTCATAGGATTCTTGAGCTCTTTTTTATTTTATTGGAATCTATTCTATAATTTTTTCAAGCAGCAGTTTAAAGTACATTGCGTGTCCTTTGGCTAACGCGAGTTGTTGGGTCCCTTTGCAGGACCCACAGCCGTCAGTTTGGACTTCTCCCTGCCAGGAGTAGAGCACGTGTACGGCATCCCAGAGCACGCCGAGGCTCTCAAACTCAAAACCACAGAGTGAGTGCCGACTCGTCCGTCAATCAGCGATCCTCAACAATTAACCAAGAATTGCGTCGCCGAGATTTGGAGAGATTAATTCCCGATAATGCGTTTCTCGTAGAATGGAGAAATAGTTGCGTATCTCAATGAGGTTGGTGTTTGGTAATGTTTTGTAATGTGTTTGTGCGCAGCGGAGGGGACCCATACCGGCTCTATAACCTGGATGTGTTCCAGTATGAACTGTTCAACCCCATGGCCCTGTACGGCGCCGTCCCCGTCATGCTGGCTCATAACGCTCAGAGAACCACGGGCATATTTTGGCTGAACGCTGCCGAGACCTGGGTTGACATCAGCTCCAACACAGCGGGCAAGGTACTGTGACCACTGGACAGTCCCAATTAATGTTCCCTGTTGAGCGCTTACAATCCTTCCTGCACCTCACTTCAATGTCCTCCGTCCCACTCTGCGTGTTGTTCTGCGGCGCGTTCCTCTCCATGCAGACGGTTTTTGGGAAGATGCTGGACTACGTGCAGGGCTCCAACGAGACGCCGCAGACAGACGTGCGTTGGATCTCTGAGAGCGGCATCATCGACGTCTTCATCATGCTCGGGCCGACTCCGTACGACGTCTTCTCCCAGTACGCCTCCCTCACAGGTCAGGAGAGCTCTGATTGGCTCATCTCCTTGTCGCTTGAGGGAAAGTGGATCGTATCTGCCACTTGTTTGTTGACGCTGCCACCTAAACCGTGTACTTGATGGGTCAGGATTAACATTGAGCCTATTCTATTTAGTATCATTCATCTTTTTTATTTAAGTTAAGCTAACATATTTTGGGGACACTGTCCCCACTTATCTTGGGTACAGTTAAACAATTGTTTTGATTTTCCCATCAACATAGCTTAAGCTTATTGGCTTAAAGACCTGAGTGAGACCCCCCCTCTGAGCCAGGTGTCTCTCTCTCCTTAACCCCCCTCCAGGCACCCAGGCCTTTCCTCCTCTGGCCGGCCTGGCCTACCACCAGTGCCGCTGGAACTACAACGACCAGACGGACGTTCAGGCCGTGGACGCGGGCTTCGACCAGCACGACATCCCCTACGACTTCATCTGGCTGGACATCGAGCACACGGACGGCAAGCGCTACTTCACCTGGGACCCCCACAAGTTCGCCACGCCCAAGGACATGCTGCAGGGCCTACTGGAGAAGAAGCGCAAGGTACGGGGAGGTGGGGCAGGGCCACTGCGGTAGGGCCCTAGTGGGAGGCCCTAGTAAGATGGCGTCGGTGCTGCGATGTCATCCCTACATTGGCCTTTTTGCTGCTCTTTTTGTCGTCCTTGTTGTTCATCACCACTACGGAGGGTTATTCCACAAAAAGCTCTGTAATCTTTGCGATGATTTGTGCTCGTGCTGAAAAGAACGAATGTGGAAACGTGTCACTCTGCGTCGGAGTAGAAGACCTAAACCGACTCGTTGGCTGTCAATCAAGTTATTATTCTAATCCCCCTCATTGATCTGTCATGAACCATGTGGCCGATGCAACATCTGAAGGAGTCCAAACCCACGGTGTTGATGGTTCTCCCTGCACTCTGTGCTCTCCAGATGGTTGCCATCGTGGACCCTCACATCAAGGTGGACAGCGAGTACAAGATCCACACGGAGATCCGCTCCCAGGGCTTCTACATCAAGAACAAAGACGGCGGCGACTACGAAGGCTGGTGCTGGCCCGGTAAGAGATTGCACCGTCCCCATCCCATGTCGACAGAACGGCCTCTTAAAATAAGCAACCCCAGTCCCCTACTGGGTTGGTTAGTATTTGTTGTCTTACTGCATCTGGCATGTGGATTTATTTCTAGACCGAAATAGCTGTTGAGGCCGTGGGGAGTGCTACCTCTCTCGCTCTCGCTCTCACTCGCTCTCTCTCTCTCTCTGCATTGTCCCCGCTCCACCCTCAAGTCTCTCTTAATGGGTCCCTGGTGACCTCTCTCTCCAGGTAACGCAGGCTACCCTGACTTCACCAAGCCAGAGATGAGGGCCTGGTGGGCCAGCATGTTTGCCTACGATCAGTACGAGGTGGGTTCAAACGCTGTGAGCGCCTAGTGACCTGCTGGCGTCTTTGAGGGGCGAAAATCTAATTGTTGTGGTCTGATGTTGGATATTGTTCATCTGACATCCCCACTCTGAGTGAGTGATCTAAGACGGGGAACTCCCGTCAGGCCCCTGGTATGTCTCTTCTGTCTAGCGCAGTCCACCCGCCTACCAGCAGCTGCTCTCAATAGACCATTGTTTGGCCAAAACAATATTTCTGCCCCAAAGCGGAAAGGTCAGGTTCCATTACGTACAGTACGAAACGTTGGGTCACGAGTGGAAGACGAGACCGCCGCTGAGAGTCTCTGAACCAGCCCCGGAGATTCAGTGAACTGCAAACAGGTGCACGTGGGAAAAGGGACCTGATTGGTTGACATGCAGTTCGCTTATTTGCATTAAGCAAACATTGTGCCTCGTATACTGTAAATGTTGGACCCAGTGACATGGGGCATGAAATGGCTTGCATAATGCTTAGTAAAGATGCCATCATATTTTTGACTCATGGCTGAAGCAAAAAATGCATCAGATTGATGCTTTAAAATATGGAATATTACACATTTTCTTCCAGGGGATCGTGCCCCCGGACCCCCTAGAGGGATACAAGTCTCTGTCGGAAGTGTTTCCCAATCGCCGTAAAAAGCTTTACTTGTAAAAAAATAGAAATGTCTGTCTGACTGCTAATGGCCTTTCTTGCATCCATAATGTCTATCCCACCACCACGCCTGCAGACGTAGGACTATATTGCAAATCGAGCCAGCAGGTCATTTATCCCAAAGAGCTTGCACCGCTGAACAAGACATGACCTGCAGGACAGCACTTTAAATAGCATCATGCACTTTCCTTCTCTCTGGACGGTCACAGTATGCACAACTGCACTTTACCGTCCTATTTATAGTGTGCAGTAGGGTCTGTGTCCTGGTGTTGTGCGTGCGTGTGGGTGGGTGGTGGGGTGGGGGTTGAGGGAAAGTCTGTTTATCCTGTCTTTCTAACGGTCTTTCTTATGGTCTTCTGTATAAGTGTATCAGACCTACTGTACTGTGTGGCGCAGAACAATTTTCCGCAAGGACAAATAAATATCAATCTATTTCTCTATGACGAGGGTTTTTAACAATTACGCATTTCATGACAACTAGGGCTCCATGGAGAACCTGTACACCTGGAACGACATGAACGAGCCCTCGGTCTTCAACGGCCCGGAGGTCACCATGCACAAGGACGCCGTGCACGGGTCCTGGGAGCACCGCGACGTGCACAACCTCTACGGGTTCTACGTGGTCAGTCCTGGTTGCACCCCGTCATTGGTTGTCTGTCGGGTCCTACGCAGGACTAGCATGGTTCTTGCTTGCTGTTGTTCTTGTTCCAAGTCCAATCGTGGATTGCATGTTGGTCTGATAAGGGTGCCGTCATTTTCTCCTGCACAAGAGGCGGGCGTAGTTCTAATGGCTGCAAGCAATTGGACAGTCCTTCAACCAATCAGACTGACGATCCGGGTGACGTACTGCGCAGAGATTACACTTTTAACAAACCCAGTCGGCAGTAAAGGGAATACATCCTTTCTTTGGTGGAATTGCTCCAGGGCAAGTTTCTGCTCAGCTTTCAAAGAAAACTTGCCCCTGAAATCACTTAAGACCGCAGCGACGGCTGCATCAACGGGTAGCGGTTGCTGCGCTTCGATGGCCGCCATGTTGAATGTAAATTGTAAACACAAAGCTGCTTGCGACGCTTCTCTGTCATCATCGTGTTTAACCAGCCAATAGCGCGCCAGGTGAAAAAAGCCAGCTTGGTGATTGGTGCCAAACGGATTGGGATAGGAAACAGAAGGATTAAACATGCTCCTTTCCAGCCCCATGTGCAGGGCGAATTCAAATCGCCGGCAGATGGGGGTGGGGCTACACAGTCTAACGCAGGACCTCATGCCTAGCAACGCATCAACGACCCCATCCTAGACCTCGCTGTACTGTTTAATTTGGTTTCTCAGAGGAACCGTGTACCTGTGAGGGAATTGTGGGTCTTCTACACGTAGGTCAATACTAGTCAATTGACCCTGAGGATTTTAAGGCCCTTGTCTCGTCTTCCTACCCATCCGTGCAGCAAATGGCCACAGCCGAGGGCCTCATACAGCGCTCTGGGGGAGTTGAGCGGCCCTTCGTCCTGACCAGGGCCTTCTTCGCTGGGTCCCAGCGCTTCGGTGAGTCCTCCTCCGCAGCGTCATGCTCTCCAGAACCAATTTGAGGGACTTTTTCTCAAGCGTGGAACTTTGTAGGTCAAAGTCCCTTTGTGAAATGTTACGTCAACCTGTTGGGAGCTGATGTCTGCCAGACAAGATTGTTGTCTCTTATCAGTCGTTTGAATGAAAAATCCCCCTTTTATATCAAACAACAGCAACAATTATTGTCTACCCCTGAAAGGCAGTAGACAAAGGACACGGTATTCATCGATGTGGTTCAGTCAAATGGGACCCGTCAAATGGGACCCGTCATGTGGTCACCTGACGCAGGGACCGGTGATGTGGGGGCACTCAACGGGAGCGTCTTGTGTGTGTGTCCAGGTGCCGTGTGGACCGGGGACAACGCTGCAGAGTGGGAGCACCTGAAGATCTCCATCCCCATGTGCCTGAGTCTCAGCCTGGTGGGCATTTCCCTCTGTGGAGGTAAGCGGCAACGTCACATGACCTCCCTAGCTTGGCCGCCCTCTCCCTGAAACTATTGATGGAGTCTGAATGCCGTGCAATCACGGTGCCAGATACATTCATGACCGCAGATTTTTGTTTCATTTTGAGGAGAACGGTAGAAATGGTAGAACGGTACTGGATTACACCTTTTATGTTATGGTTCTGCAAAACGTTGGTGTCATAGAAATTGGCACGATGGTGAATTGGGCTTTTACCGTCGTGGCCACTAGGGAAAACGGACATGGACACTATTTTGGACTACGGATGGAAATTAGCCCCTGGGCTATAATCGGGCACATGTCCATCAATGTGCATTGTCCTGAAGAAAAAATAACACTACCTACGTATAACACTACCTATAACAGTTCCAAGCCGTTGCAATGTCACTCGTGTGCAAATCTTGAAGATTTTCCGACTAAAATCGGACCCGTCCTCTGTGTCCACCCCCCTCCCAGCTGATGTGGGGGGCTTCTTCAAGACCCCCAACAGCGAGCTGCTAGTGCGCTGGTACCAGACGGGCGCCTACCAGCCCTTCTTCCGCGCCCACGCCCACCTGGACACGCCGCGCCGTGAGCCCTGGCTCTTCGGCCCTGACAACACGGCACTGATCCGGGAGGCCGTGCGCCAGCGCTACGCCCTGCTGCCGTACTGGTACCAGCTGTTCTACCAGGCCCACCGCACCGGACACCCCGTCATGAGGTGAGGCTACTGGGTACTGGTCACAATACCTCCTGTGTGCTCCCCACTGCCACTGAACCACGGAGGGTTATTTATATAACGCGGATGAAGTTAAACTAACAATAGTGGCAACTCTACTGTGGAAAATCAGATCCTGGGCAGAACCCTAGAACCTAGGCTTATAGAGCAGAACAAGATGGATCACTGGCGTCATGGAGATGAAGTACGTTCTGAGCCTGAATGGACGCCATTTTGATAAGCCCACTCAACATTCTAGGCCCGATTCAAACCAATAAGGCCAATGCGACGCTATGGTAATAATAATAATACGTTTATTTTATATAGCACCTTTCTCAAACCAAAGGTCACTTTACATAGAGGAAACACAATGTGTTGGGTTTGGAGGAGAACTGATCGTTACACAGAAAGGTCTTGAGATGTGTTTTGAAGAGCGGACAGTCACGGAGAGGTTATGGGGAGGGAGTAATACCTGGGTGTCTCTTAGCGACACTACGGTAATACCGGAGTCTCTCTTAGCGACACTACGGTAATACCCGAGTGTCTGTCTGTTAGCGACATTACGGTAATACCTGAGTGTCTGTCTGTTAGCGACATTACGGTAATACCCGTTTGTCTTATGACAGACCTCTGTGGGTGGACTACCCTCAAGATGCTGCTACCTTCGCCATGGACGACCAGTTTTTGATCGGTGAGTAGTTTTTGAACGTCCCTTTGCTCCACCTCATTGAGATGACGTTGTTCCATGTATTACTTGATTATATGTGTGCTTCAAAATGCTTTTACCATCATGTTTACACTGAAAATGATTGAGCTTTTGTTAAACCTCGGATGTATCCCTCGTCCTCTCGTACCCCTGGACGGCGGGTGTGGTCCCTCGATTGTGCCAGAATGGACACTCATTCAGTCACTGTCGGTGTGAAGGGACTAGGGTTAATGTAGTCTTTGCAGTGTGGTAAGACTGCTGCCTTGGAACAACGTGCCTGCTCTCACTGTCCCCATTCTGGACGTCAGGGAGGGATCTGCTGGTGCACCCAGTCACTGAAGAGGGAGCCCGCGGTGTCACCGCCTATCTGCCTGGGAAGGGAGAGGTAAGACGACTCCATTATGAACATTTGATTTGATTGATTTTTTGTCCAACGCCCGATACCTTATTTTTTGTTGTTGTTGCCGATTCATCAGGGTATCTACGGGGTCTTAAAACTTTTGTTTTTTTTAAGTCTTAAATCCAATCATTTGAATTTAAGGCCTTTAAATGTCTAAAATTCTCCTGAAATCTCATAAAAGATCTTAAATACGATTTGAAATCTATTGATACTTTTATTGAATACATGCATAAACTTCAGCCTCGCTTTTAAATGTTTCTGGCTATAACGTAACTACAGTAGTTCTTTGAGGGCTCAAAGCATGCAAAGTGCTGTACCGTTAACAGTCCCCGCGTGTGTTTTCAGGTGTGGTTCGACGTCCACACCTTCCAGAAGCACAACGGAGCCCAGGACCTCTACATCCCCGTCACCATGAGCTCTGTAAGTTCAGAAGCAACACGCAGGATGAAGAATTTAATGGATGGTTAACTTGCTAAAGCTTGCCTTTTGGACTCAGTGGCTTGTTATTTTAATTTATTAATATTATATTCCGTGTTCTATTGTGTTTCTCTTGCAGTTCCTGATTAAATGTCTGTTCTTGGACTTGGATTTTGTGAAATATATTTCTAAATAACTTGCATGTTTTTTCCTCTTCATGAGGCATTTTTTTGACTGATGACTTATACTTCGACTTATAGTTCGGAAAATACAGTACCTATTTGCACATCTTGTTGTCACACCCACTAAGCAGCGTTCTCTCGTGCCCTCTCTAGATTCCTGTGTTCCAGCGCGGGGGCTCCATCATCCCCAGGAAGCTGCGCGTCCGCAGGTCCTCCACCTGTATGGAGCAGGATCCCTACACCCTCTATGTGGCCCTCAGCCAACAGGTCAGTACCTCCGCCCCGCCCATACTGCCCTCCTCCTCTCCGACGCGCACACCCGCTGCTAGCCTGTCGCCACCGTCGGCCTGACAACCGTGTGCGTGGCTTTGTCCCCGACAGCGCAAGGCCGAGGGCGAGCTCTACGAGGACGACGGCCACACCTTCAACTTTGACACAAAGGGAGAATTCATCCACAGGAAGCTGTCCTTCCTTAACAACATCCTGTCGTCCAGGTGGGACATAACCCTGCACTTCAATGCTGCTTCTTTCCCCCCCTTAGTGGTCCCTTTTTTTTTAAATCCTCAAGAGTTCATCTCAGTTTGAACCAAAGGTTATAGAGCGGAGCAAGATAGATCACTGGCTGGAAAATACGTTGACAACAGTGAGGTATGTTCTCGAACTCGAGGGGAGTGATTTTAGTAAGCCCAGGGCCGTCTAGTGGCCCAGCATAGCTTTTGCGTGAAATTATATGTATTGATACAAGTTATGTTTAATCCTATGTGGCCTTATTGGCTTAAATCCGGCCTAGAATGTTGACTGGGCTTATCAAAATGGTGTCCATTCAGGCTCAGAACGTACTTCCAACTCCATGACGCTAGTAATCTATCTTGCTCCGCTCTATAATCTTTGGTTTTAACTGATCTGAATTCATGGGTCATGTATTTAAGTAGAACCCCTGTAACAAGAAGGCCCTCTCTGGTTGTCTCCCCGCTGCAGTAACTTGGCCCCTGCCGCACATCTGTCTACCAAGTCCTGGATCGAGCGGATCATCATACTGGGAGCCAGTAAGCCCAGCAAGGTCACCCTCAAGACTGCCGGTGAGTTGGGAGGTTCTACCACGGGGAGATGTAACCGGGAAACCTGTCCAAGTGGAAACTATTTTTTTGCAAATATCGGGGATGGAAACAAATGTTGGTGTCTTATTTCTGTGATTTTGATTCCGATTGGTAAAGATTGATCGCAGGATCTCTAGAAGGCATCGGCTCAACAGGGGCTCGAAAGCTTTTGTTGCTCAGTTCGTACTTGGGTTCCCCCTATTGGCTGACGTGGTGAACTACCGTTTTGCGTTGCTTAAGTGGACAGAACTGATTTATATAGATTTTATTAAGGTTACTGGAATAATGGCAACACACAGGATGTGGTTTTCTGTTAGGAAACAAGGCGCTTACAGCGCTGTTGCAACAATAAAGCCCTCTCTCTCTCGACTTTAATGGAGCATAATTTGACCTTACACTCAGCCACAGCAAAACTTGTGTGTAAAGAAAGGAATCGCACCCACGTATTTACTTTGGTTTTGTTTGAAACGTTAATGTGGGTTTGATTCAAACGCGTTCTGCGGACCTTTGATTGACCCCCCCCCCCCTCCTGCCGTCCTCCCCATGCCACAGGCGGCCAGGTGAGCCAGCTGGAGTTTGAGTTCGACGCCTCCATGTCAGTCCTGACGATCCGCAAGCCCGGCATGAACGTCGGGGAGGACTGGAGCGTGGCGCTCAAGTGAACATGGAGACACCGGGCGAGAAGGGGAAGGATCAAAGGCACTTGATGAACACCCACAGAGGACATGCGCTTAACACACACACACAGACACACACACAGACACACACACACACACACACACACACACACACACACACACACACACACACACACACACTGTATTTTTCACGTGCCCACCCACACCTATTCATGCGCAGTACCCAGAGATCCAATCAGACCACATGTTGGTGTGACTGAGCCACAAAACATTTCACGACCCTGTCCTTCTAGTGTCCATTCAAACAAATGCCATGACGATCGAGACCTTGTTTTTTTTATTTCTCCCATATGTATTACCATTTTTAGATTTCACTAATTAATTGGTCATGAGATGATGTGTTTAGTAGGGGGCAAGAGGATGTTTAATGAAGACACACATTCTCCCAGAGCTGGTGAACTACATGGATATGTCTTTTCCCCAGTCTATATTTCTTGAAAAAACATTCCATCCAGTTATTTTTCTATTTGTTTAGTCCTAGTAGCAACATCTAAAATGTTTTCATGGCACCGTGAGTCTTGCAGGTTTACTTTGGCTCTGTGATAATCTTGCCTACAGTAGTTGTGTAATTTACATTAAAAAAGAAAATCACACCAATATTCATTGTTTCTGACAAATGTAAAATCAAACCATGTAAGATCAAATTTGGTTTCAGCAAGTTTTTGTACGCTGCAACTATAATCACCCTACAAATTGGAACACTTAAAAAGAAAATAATTGCTACTACTGAAAAATGTGTAATGTTCAGCATTTGTTCTTAACCAAATGCATTATAGCAACAGGGATTGTGAACCACTGATGTTAATGATATCCTGTTTTTTTTGTCCTGTTTTTGTTTACTTGATATTTTCTTTAAATGCACTTCACGATGAGTGGGAAATAAAATGCAGTTTACCCGTTATGGTGTATACGCCCTGCTAGAGCGCGGTACCGTAGTTCCTTTTTTAAATTTTAGATTTCATTAAAATCCATGTGTCATTTGAGTTGTGTTGACGTTAAGCTATACACCACATTGTATCACCTATATTTTAAATGATCGACGATTAAGCTATGTCCAGGAAGAAAACCGTATACAACACCTTTTACAGAAAAATATTCACTGCATGATTTGTGATTGATAGTGGGCAGCACATGCGACACGTAACACGTGCGACTCAAAACAAGAATCAAATGTTAGCCCAGCAAAGAGGATAAATAATTAGCATAAAAGTCTTTCATATCCCATTATTGTTTAGCAAAACGGTATACATTTCTTGATTTATGAAATAGTTGCTGACCACTGATTTGATTTGGTTACATAATGAAGTCTCCTATGGCCCAGCGTGGACTTTGTGAGGTCTCTACATTCTACCATGCATGTATGTCCTTATCTGTTGGACAGGGGCTCCTGTGTGCTGACAAGGTAAAGATAGCTCGTCCAGAGACCACTTTGATGAGAAACAGCTTGAAGCCCTCAACTCAACACTGTCTGAAGGGTTGGAGGAAACCCACTTAGCCAACCTGATTGCCATATTAGACAGGGGCACATAAATAGAAAAAATGTCCTGAGGTACTTTTGTTTAGCTGTGTTCTGTAGGCGGCAGCCTAGCCTAGTGGGTAGGGTGTTTGAATCCCTGCAAAAAAGGTTGGGTTTGGGTTAGTATCTCCTCATACACTGCAAGCGGTCTACAATAAACTGGACTTCTTAAACCACCACCATGCATTCTCCTGTCTGGAGGAGCCCCGTTAAGGTAATGCAGCGGGGTGGCCATCCTCTGACCAAGGGTGGCCATGGCCCCCCCTGGCCCCCACGTGGCTACGCCCCTGTGTGTAGCATGCTACAGACATGTATCAAGTAATAATGTTAGTCTTTAAAATGTTCTTTAAACATATGATAAAACAAATGATCTTCAAATCAAAATAAATAAAATTGAAGATGGATGCATTTCTTGGTTTAATGCTTAATGCTTATTATTCAATAATTAATATATCTATATTGACCTTAGTCAAGGATGACCGATACGTCATGGACAGGTGAGGATGCCATGCCCGTGACCCTACTCCCGTCTGTGCTTTTTTATTCCCATTCCTACCAGTTTGGTTTTCTGTCGCGCTTTAATGACGTCATAGCAACGTTTCTAGTCATGGCGGCGGAAGGTTTGGAAGACCTGAGTGGCAACGGGGAACTTGAACATTCTTCAGGTTGTGTTCAATATGTTCATTGTATTTCTATGAATGGTATATTTGTTGAATTTGAGACATTTTTCAAAATGTTCTTGCAGTACGTGATTATAAAGGTTTACACGTGTATCCATTATGATCCTTAGTGTATATGACATGCTAGGCTAGGCTACTTCATACATAGAACTAAAGTGTTAAACGTTCAAATGTTAACACGTTATGTTTATAGTTTTCGTGTATGTAAATACCATGGCATAGGAATGTTAAAGAATGCATATACATAGCACCCAGAGATTAACCTACTTCAGAGACAAAAGAAAACCATCTGACATAATAGAACATGTACAAGGTTTGAATGATATATGATAAGTTTCCTTAACAATCTTTTTAAAATCTATCAAATTAGATTGGAATTCACACATGCTTGCATATCTTACTTCAATGTACTGTATACTGCAATCATATATCGAGGTTGTTTCTCTTTCAAAATGTATCCCTTTTGAGTTGTAACTCAATTCATACTTGAATTGTAAATGTATTATACTTGATGGCTATAATACAATAACATTAAATGTTTTTTTTAAGGACATTTAAGTTGCATGAATAGCATACAAACGGATTTCAAAGAAAATCTATGAGTTTATGTTTTTGTACACTGGTTTATGTTTTTGTGGGGGGGGGGGGGGGCCGGCGGGGGGGGGGGGGGGGGGGGGGGGGGGGGGGGGGGGGGGG
>JAOPJJ010000002.1:3951835-3964789 GCA_027122795.1 Enchelyopus cimbrius
CGTCTGTCGAGTAGTACGCGTCATCGTCTTTCCGTCCCTCCTCGTTCTGTGATTGGATATCAAAGAATCGCAAATTCCTGCGAAAGCAACCGGGCATAGCCACCAGACTGCCTGGCAGTTCGAAATGTTCGAGCGCGAGGTAGCCTGGGTACACCCAGGCTACCTTGTTGAGGGAAGCTTTCTAGAAGAAAAAGTAACCGTGATGGGAGAAAGGTTATTTCATCCAATTATACGAGTTGGTAAGTTGCTGTGTGAGCCGTGACAGAGGATGACCAGCGGTTGATCAGTGGACTGCGGTCTTGACACCTTGTGTGCATGTGTGTGTGTGTGTGTGTGTATGGGGGTGGGGGGGGGATGTATTATGCAACCAAAGGCAGAGCCAATGTGTTCCCTAGTATACACAAAAGACCTGTTTGGAGGACACACGCATGCCCTTTTTCGACCTGTTTTTCAGCTGCCCACACGGAGACACCCAATCACACACAAACACACGCGGAATAAAACCAATAAAGACTCGCACACAACGCGCAGACACACAAGAGATTGTCGAGCGGCTGAGCGCACACATATCAGGTACACCGCTGCAATCTTCACGGCTTCCCTGTAAAGTATGCTCAATAGTCATGAAATTGACTATTCATGTGATGTTAATTGACCGAGCGGTCCTGTGGGGACACTTATGAGAGTGAAAGGGAGAATTGCATTATTCAAGTCCCTCGGAAGAGGAATTAATCTGTTAGCGATGTCCCGAACGCCCCTCGGAGACCAGGGATTAAATAAATGCAGATGATCAGAATGCTTGCATGTGACGGAGATGTATAGATGTTCCACACGTGTTTCTATATCAAAGACGACGTGCGAATGAAGTTCTTCAGCGCCAGCGTTCAATTAACTGTGATATGTACACTCGGGTGGGGATGAGAATCAAGACGTCATGACAACCGACAAATTAGCTGTATTGTACTGCTGTAAAGAAATGGCATAAGCATCTGAATAAAAGAAACACAATCACGTTTATCAAATACTGAGATAACACTTTAAAAGTATTTTCTTGTTCCAAACTGTATCATCTTGATTTTCACAGTTAAACACATACACAGTCAGCATGGAGTTAGTCATAGCGACCAAAAAGTGCGGTGTTTTGCTCTGATAAGGGCTGCAACACTCAGACAAAACTGTCATATTGATTACGAAACAATTATTTAGATTGGGGTTAAAATTGGAGGTGTATGACAACAAAATATTCACTGAAAAGTCAGAGTTTTTGTAATCTCCCTCATTCTGTACATGAATAAGGCAACACTAATTCAGTGTGGTTCGGGCAAGCACGGCATAATGTTATCCGTATCGCGTTAATCCAACACAGCAAGGGCAGGGGGACCCATTCGAATTGGGGTTTAATGGTGCTTACAGGCTACTAAATCTGTGCCCGACAAGACTGTTTCTCCTCTCTTTTTATTACAGGTTTGCCAATCCGCCCTCCAGCCACAGCGTGCAGTGATTATGCATGCTTGTCAATTCTATTTAGCCCAGGGTCTGACGCCTCAAAATGGTCACTTTCGGTGTCTTGCGGTTTTGTTTTCGCTCCCTTCCTCGTCCATTCGGGCACAAGGTGCTTATTTTTCCAAACACGGCACACACCAGTGTGTTACGGGGGAGATAAGGAGTAATCTGCAGAAGACACATTAGGTAGAAATCGTTAATGTGTCAGAGATGCTCCGTGACTTCCTTCCTATTTTATTAGGACCGCTCTTTCACTGGAAATGTTCAACTTTGAGCCTCGATGAATTTTATGAAGTGACGAGTGAACCCCCCCTCTCTGTCCCCCGGTTCGTCTTGAATAACCTCCTGAAAAACAACACCTGAAACACCATGAAATATATTCCTGAAATCTTTTTCTTAAGGTTTGGTAAAATGCCATCAGGGCATTTGCAGGGTAGCTTTAGGCACTGCATAATTAAACAGGACCGTACCCCCAAGCTGACTTTAGTCAAGAAGTAAAGGGGGTGAAAACTTTGCTCCTGGCAAAATAAATACACTTTCTCTTATCTTCTTTGGTTTAATTTAAGCTGTCATCAGTCGAGATCAGGTCGAAATTAACTGACCGATCATTATCTTTGTCTGGTCGGCAACATGAGGTGTGCCCATCATTCACCATCTCCACAAGGAAAGAGGGAAGAAAGAATCAGGAACAATAAGGCAGTCTCCACCGATTTGAAGAGAATAAAGAGATAAACACTGGGGAAGTGACATTATGGCAGTATGGACGGGTTTCCACAGTTCCAAGTGAAGACTGCTGTGGCAGATGAAGGTAGTTAGGCTCCATAGGGCTGGCACAGACATTCTCTTCTGGGAGATAGCCTGGGACAGGGATTTTGTATTTAAAATAGTTTCAATTTGGATGGGGTCCCCAAGTGCGAATTGGTTGTATCCCCCGGGAGCTAAATTGTTCATGTCAAGCCATATTAGCCAAAACTCCTCCAATGGCAGTCTCCATTTTTTGTGTGGTTGCCTATTGGCACGCATACATGATAGAGGCCTGGAAGAGGCTGATTCCTGTGGTTGTGTTGGAGGTGCATAGTGCACTGTTTGCTGTCGACTTTGCTGTGCACTGGCGCTGCCGACTCACTTTTGTATCTCCTCATCATCTACTTCAATGACATCAACCCCTGTCTTTAAGTTGGACATTTTCGCGGGGTGGAAAACAGCCAATAGAACGTATATCCTGGAAAGGAGATTCCTGTCCTTTTAAAAAATATGTATAGAGAACCTAACTGACGCTGACACATATGTGAATTGATGGGGTTGTCCTGCAGGGATAGGTCAGCGTTTAATGCCTCGCACGGTGCTGCCACTTAACGTCACTGTCCAAGCGCGCTCTGCCTGAAACTTGTTTTGTGCCCTTTCTCTCCGTCGCGTGACGCAATACGATTTCACATCGCCACACCGTAAGTAGAATGACAGAGAAAAATCCCCCATCACAAAAAAAAAAAAAAACACATCACATGACTGTATTTCTAAGGGACTTTTATCTGATGAACTCTGATGCACTCCAGGAAAAAATACAGAGTGGAAAAAAAGCGAAGGTGTGTCTGCCCTGTCTGGATTGGTTAATATGAGCAGCTGACTTGCGAGCAGCCCTGTAGCGATGGAACGAGGGACTTGCATGTCGTAAGAGGGACGATTCCCATCCCTCAGTCACCCAAAGAAACCTTAAAAACAAGAGACGGAGATTGTCCGGTCTAGACACGGGTGGCAGGAGCTTGTCACCTTCTGGAAGGAAGGAGGCGCAGGGAGCACAGAATTGAGAGCTGGTTGGAAAAAAAAAGAAGAAGGAAAAAAAAAAAAAAGGAGAAGTGACAGGATATTGATTTGCTTATCGCGGCTGTGCAGACACACAGGAGTGAAGGGCGAGAGGAGAGGGGGTGGGCTGGTAGGTCGGAGGGCTTGTTGCCGTGGTTATCAGGCTTCCACGTCTGATAGGGAGGCGAGAGAGGGAGAGAAAAAAAGATTTATCAGCCGATTGCGCCGCCAAAATTTTTTGGTCCACTTTCTTTTTGTGCTTTACTGTAAAAGCACATACTTCATGAAAGTGCATATATATATATATAAAGAGCCCCCATAGACAGGATTATTTGGCACGGAAAATTGATGAGGGTCCTATCTAAAATAGCTTTTGATGTGCCTCATCAATGCTATGTACTGGCAGTGTGTGTGTGTGTGTGTGTGTGTGTGTGTGTGTATGTGTGTGTGTGTCGGGAGGGGGGAGGGTGAATGTAAGTTATTAAATTACATGGGGAGAGTGCCTAGTCCATGTTGTTTAAACGCAAACAAGCCGCTAGATATTAACATTTAAACAGTTTAGAAAAGGCTTTTATCCAGATTGTCTGCATTTCATGACAAAATAATATTCCATAGGTTCCATCCTCCATAGGTCTAATAAGGACACATCTATAGTAGCCGCCAGAGCTCTCTCTCCCTTAAAAGAGATAACTTACTTTAGCGTCTCCTGGCATAATGAGCAGCTGTGAGGAAGATGGAGGAGGAGGAGGAGAAACAGAGCGAAGACCTGCTAAAGTGTGAGGGGCTGTTGGACACAACTGACCTAGAGGCTGGGTAACGTAGCTCATACCTCCCAGTTGGTTCCACCTACAGAAATGATCCCACAGCGAATTCGCCATTCATTACAATCTTGGCATATTCCAGAAGGCTCAGTTGATGTTTGTACTTTGCAAAGGTGAACATCCAGCTGTGAGGGCTGGGAAGTGGACATCCTGTTGTTAGCTAGTCTCTCCTTCTTTCTTCATACAAATAAATATCTATTTATGTATGTATTGTTATGGTATACTTGCTGCATCTTTTTATAAATACTCAGACGAATAATAAATGTATAACAAATAAACGGCATACATCTATAACTGTATATATCAGCTATCTACATATATCTATATAGCCATGTACAGTACATAGTTGTGTACTGTATATATTTTATGTATATGTGTACATGAAATATCTGATGTCTAGAGCTATGTAGTGTATATATCTGATGTATATGTGTACATTAAATGTCTGATGTAAAAAAGCATGTTCTATGTATGTACTGTTTTATAATGTATATAGCTGTGTACTATATATATCTGCTGCCAACCGTCAGTTCCAGTAGGGGCTCGCCTTACTGATGGTAACACGGGCTGTTCGGTCCGCTCCCTTCCGCCCACCCGCTCCATCACCAGTTGGTGCTCTCTCTCCCTCATCAGCACACTCGATGCACAACCGCATCACGCACGGCCCCATGCCCCTTCGAACGTAAGCCACCAGAGTTCAGTTTCCTCTCACGACCCTGAATGTGCTGAAACCCATCGCTGAAGTGAAAATTCGTTCCTCTATATTATAAAGCATCGACTCTATTCCCCGAGGCTACACCCCTGTACATGGCAGTGTACTTTATATATCTGCCATATGTTAGGAGGTGCATCTGCTGTATATAGCTGTGAGAGCCGTACAGAGAAGTCACGTATCCGCGCTGCTAAGCGGCGTGCGGTTAGCAGAGACTGGGAAGGTTGTTGACACATTTTGACACTGGCTGCCGGTGGTTCACACGTGAACAAACTGCGGGCGCGCCTTGGCTTGACATGCCGTTGTCAGCAGGCTGGGGTAAAAATAAATAAGAAAGAAGACGATCTAAATTGATTGTCGGAGCTCTTCCCTTAATAGAAAGATCTCAGTGCCGCACGGGGACCGGGACGGAGGAGAATGGAAAAAAAAAAAGGTTATGAGAGGCAATGTGCGAGAAGGGGACTGATTAAATTGTCTTCATTTACTTAACTGGCTGTTAATATTTCAATTAGAGGGACTGCAGGCGCTGGCACTGTAGGGTTAAAAATGGAACAAGGAGAGAGAATTAGTCCAAGTGATTAATGGGAGGAAATGAAGACTTTTGCACACACAGGAGACATCCCTTTGGCGTTCTTCATCATTGACAGCCCCCTCCTCGCCCACTGCCCCCCCCTCCCCCCCCACACCCGCCCCTCCCTGTCACTCAATCGACGGCAACAAAAAAAAGAGAGCCTCTATCAAGGGCTGGCCTCAGCACCGCGAGGGAGAAGGCGACATGGCGGCGGACACCAGTTCTTTACGACGCTGTTGCCTCGCCGGAAGATGGACGCCCGAGCGCGGGCCGGGGGGACGGGGTGCGGCGGGGCGGGGGGCAGGGCGTGTAGGGTGTAGTGCCGGGGCTGAACTCGAGAAGAGAATACGTCTCCCCTCTATTACCATAAACCCAATCACTCATGATAACCATTAATGTAGCTTCTTATTAAAAAGCTATCAATACTGAGGCTGCCAGCGAGCTAATGGCCGAGAATCCCTCTCAGTTAAAGACTCGACTTTGGTCTCCACTTCGGACTAATGAGCCCCATCCCTCAGCATCTCTTTGGGCTAAATCACCTTTATTTGTAACTGCCTTCCCGCAACGTTGGCAATTTATAGCGCGGCATGCGTGCATGCATTACGGCAGAACCCATGGGCTCCGGGCTTCAGGACGCCGGCGTTTGGAGCTCAGAGGCAGGTAGTACGATCTGGTGGTGAGGTCGTGCAGTGCACAGGCAGCTGTGTGTGTGTCTGTGTGCGTTGTGGGGGGGATGTGTGTATGTGTGCGTGTGGGGGGTATGAGTCTGTGTGTGTGTATGTGTGTGGGGTATGTGTGTGCGTGTGTGTGTTGGGGGAGCGTATGTGTGTCTGTGTGTGGCTATGTGTGTGTGTGTGGGGGGGGGGGTGGGGGGATGTGTGTGCGTGCGTGTGAGAGCAAGGCAGTGAAAGTGACTTAGCATGCTTACCCAGCCCATTATATTTTTGGGGAGGCTTTATTGTGGGTTCCTTCATGTGTTTTCCAGTGCACCAGAGTCCTTGGTGAGCTGTTAATTTCTCCACGCTGGAGCTCAGGCAGTAAAGGATATAAAAAAGGGAATAAAGGGAGAGGATGGGGTGTCATTGCTGGCGCTGCTATTGATGAGACATCATTGTCTGGGGAAAGTTTATCTCCCGACGGCTATAGTCACAAGGAAGGAAGGCACGTTTGGTGCAAAAGCACCGCAGGAGTTTGCCCTTCCGCCACGGGAGGAATTGAACGACGCTCCATCAATCTGACCATTTTACTACCCGGGGCCGCCCAGCCGTGAGAATTGTGGGGGAGTGTTTACATTGGCGTTTATACGGTACGGTACCTTAAAGCTAACGCGGTGCTATTTGGCATTTTACTGTGAATACAAGGGCAATATAGTGGCTGGATGTATAAGAAGATATCTACTTGTTCCCACCATGCCAAAGGTACAAAATGTTTTTTGAAATAATTCCTGCCTTTTTTATATTTTTCTATCTTATTATTTTATTTTGCACATTAGCTATTACATTAGCTATTATTACTTTTTTGCATCTTTTCATGCATGTCAATCTGGGAAGAAAAAAAATGATTCCATTAAAAACCCGTCTTTGGATATATGCCGCTGCTACGCAACGGGAAACATGGGGGTAGAAAAAACGTTTCTGAGACATAAAGACTTCTTTAGAAAATAGGCGCTATATAATAAACTAGGTCTTTGCAATGGCCCAGTTTGTATTTATTTTCCCTGTGTTGCGTTCGACGTTGTGATCCATACTCACATCTGTAGCTGTGTAGAGGGAGTAACACTGGCTGTACTGAAGGGTTTTGGTCGCTCTCACTCCGCCAAAAAGGTACTTTTGTCAGGCCTTTGCTTTAGTGCTGTCCAAAGACACCCTGACATTTCCTTCATGAAAGAATATAATCTTTCCCCTACCCTCATTGTGTTTCAAAACTGAAATCTTATTTTTTTTGGTCACTACCACTTTGTGTAAACATATCCTTGTAACTTGTATACACAGCTGTTGTAATGATTTGTGTATAGCCATGTGAAGGGATTTGTCATGCGGCGTAGGTTGCAGGGACAAAAGGGATATGGATTCCTTCTCCTAATCCAGCACGTTCCCAGCTATATGTATATGTCGACCATGGGCAGGTTACAGGCTCAGTAAAACACAGTTGGTTGCTCTTACTGAGCAATCTATACAAAAATCCTTATTTAAAACCCTGGGGTGCCAGCGACTCGGACTGCAAGGTACGCGAGTCTGACACTGTGTGACCACCAGAGTCCACCAGAGTCTGCCACCATCACCATCAATGAAACCTCCTGCAGATTCATAGCCTGGGAACCAGACGGATGTCACAAGTTTAGGTTATGTTTGCTCTGCAGATCAGAACCACTTTCCAACAAGAACATACAGTATATGCCCAGTACCATATAGACCATCTCAATCATTCGTTTATCTTAGATACGGAGCCAAATGAATAAGATGAAGAGTCTCCAGATTATTAGCATTTTTAAATGTGTCTGGTGATGCCAGGCCAGCAGATTCATGGTGTACAACTTCGGGAAGATTTGTCCATACTTTGTCCACACCTAATTGGCCTACTTAGTTTTGTCTACTGCACCCCCTTCTGGCTGGTCTTCCTGGAGGCGTCCATCTTCTGCGACTCATCCAGAATGCAGCAGCCTGCATGGTCTTCAACCTATCTGGGTCCTTCTCGCACTACACCACTCCTCTGCACCCTGCACTGGCTACCAGTGGCTGCTTGAATCCGATTCCAGGCACAGGCACTACTTGCCTACCATGTAACAAATGGTGAAAATGGGCTGTATTTATATAGCGCTTTTCTACAACGACGTTGTACTCAAAGCGCTTTACAATGAATACCTCACATTCACCCATTCATACACACATTCACACACCGACAGCGGTCAGCCATGCAAGGCGACAGGATCAGGTAGGGAGTTAGGTGTCTTGTTCAGGGACACCTCAACACTCAGCTAGGAGGAGCCGGGAATGGAACTAGCAACCTTCTGGTTACTGAATAAGCCGCTCTACCCCCTGAGCTACTGCTGCCCCAATGGCTGCAGTCCATCCTTCATCCAGCACATGGTTTAGCCAACCACCCTAGCCCCTCCACCACGCTCCATGACTTGCCACACCCTCACTGCGTAGGGACCACAAGTGCCCTTCAAAAAAACATTGACGGTTGATGTCCTTGATGAAATAAGCCGAGTCCATTATAGTTGTGCATTTGCATTACTGTGCATTACTTCTGTGATCCAGTATGTAAGATCATTATCTGCGAGTCTTTGATTTGCCTATGTGCAAATGAACAATACAAAAATCTGAAAATACACAAGCTGCCCATCACTTCAGGCTCAATACAAAACTTTTTGGCCAATTATTATAGAAAAAATATTTTAAATACAAAGAAATTCTCTTTCTTCTACATTGTCACACATACAAAATAGGGGATGTGTCAATCCACTGATTTGTTTTTGTCAGTTTATAAGACAAGGCTGTCTTATAAGGGGTTTTCACAGCACATAATCAAAAATTGGCAAAGATCATTATGTTTAATTTAGTACGCTTTTGAAAAGAAACTTCCAAAGGTATATCAAATTGACGGTCATACATATTGAACAATTAAGAAAGACTGGTCCTTAGCTAGAATTGTCCAGTGGCCATGGCCCTCAACACAGAAAGATGCTAACTCACAAATCCCACCCTTGCATATACCGCATACATCCGCTTGTCTTGTCTCCACTCTAAACGTCTTGAGGAAAACTAATATCCCTTTCAGATATGTCAAGCAAAGTTGAGAGTTGAAAGTGTTTTTTACTTGACGTGTCCATGTTAACTTTAGCTTTTTAGACCTGCTGAAAGGGGAATAAAACTCAGAACACATTTTTTGTGTTCCGTTTGTCAACGTTCATGACATTTTTGTAATGAAACACATCTGTCTTTGTTGTTATTTTGACACCTACAAGTTTGCATCTTTCGAAACTCTGGAAAGGGTGAAGACAAGCATATGCAGTCTGTTTTATTCTCCTTAAAATCAAATCGTACATCAAACCACCAAGTTATTTCTTCCAAAATCCAACTGTTTTGGTAAATATTTGAACTCGGAGGGGAATATAACGCCAATATAAGTCTTAAGATGTATGTACATTGTATTCCTAAATTGCCCCAATTCATGAAAAATTGCAATAACAATCAAATGCATAATCAAGATATCAATCATTTGCTAATCATGGACCACGATGAATGAAGGGTTTAGCAAAATAAAGTTTTTGAAACCAAAGTCATCATTCATGTTTCGCTTCGGGTTTTTTTCATCCGGCCATCCGCCAACCATTACCATTACAATCATGGGCGCATACAAAGCCCTGGCAGACTGACAGATTGATAGCCTGGGAAGGGGGAGTGGGTAGACTCTCTCCCCATGTCCCCTACTGTCAGGCCAGTCAATAAGTACGGCGCTAAGCAGCAACAGTATACACGACAAAGGCTCCAGGCTGGCAAAGGTAACCAAGGGCAGTGGATCATTTAATATTTATGACCTGTGTCATTGGAATAGCCTATTCATTAGAGGCACTCTCGCCGCACATTAACGTCCGTGCTCGCCTATACGTCCTGTTTGTGTTGTGTCTTGTCGAGAGGGTTTAACATGTACTTTTGATTCGGCTTTAATAACCCGTTGCCCAACAAGGCCAATAACAATTCCGCTTTAAATAGCTGTCATGATGCTTGCCAGACAGGGCGGGGTTTCGCGTCGCTCTCTCGTCGTGCTATTATAGCAGGCTCCCTGCCTTGCGAGAAAGAGTGGCACTAATATAAATGCTTTGACGAGAGGAACGCCTGGCATGCTTTTGGACATGCGCCAGCCGCGCACCTATTTCCTGCTGACTAGACACTGCGGCCCTGCCTGACTCAAGACCCACTCCTTCAGGCTGCCAAACAAAAAAACTCCACCATGACTTCGGCATCGCTGTTGCATTATTCAGAAGATGCAAACAGAAGTGTGGCCACTCAACTCAGCAAATTAGATGCGACAAGGTAAAAATAGCAAGAGGCATGTCTTATTTTGAGTTGACATCGCTGCAAAGCCCCACCCTGATAGCTAATTAGCGGGGCTATAGGGTGTCAATGGACACATGCACTGGGAGGCGGCATTACTGTGCAGTGGGGCTGGCTAACGCTGGGCTCTATAACCAGTCAAATTAGCCACGTTGGTAAGGAGCTCAGATTAAATTAGTCATCTATTTGTCACAATGGATTAGGGCTACAGATGCGCAGATGTTCGGAGCGGTGGGTGGAAGAAAGGCTCCCGACAAGAGTTAGCTGGCGTTGTGCCTCCGCCATACTGGGATAAGGCTGCTAAGTAGCTTTCCTGGTAGAGCCCTGAGCAGGCTACACTGAGCTCGTCAGATAGTTTGAGTCGTTACCATGGAACCGATGCAGCAGACTTTGAAAAGCATTGGTTCGGAAAGAATGCGTCCAAAGAAGTGGTCCCTCCAGAGGAGTATATAAGATTACATTTTTAAGGTCAGGTTAATACAAATATATATGTGCAATGCAAGAGGACCAACGCAGGAAATTGTTTTATAAGCGTTGCTAGGACTTTATCAGAGGCAGGTAATAGTATTTAGTTTGGTAGAGCCTAAACACTTCTCCCGATACCTTTCCTCTCACAAAAATCACCATTATGGTTAATTCCACTCTGGTTCTCCTTATTGGCAGACGCAGGGCAACAGAAGACAAAGAAGCTTCCATCCATCTCTATAAATGTCGGATTGTGCATTAAGTGCCATAGCCATAATTTAGCGTGCATGCTTTGGCCTATATTAACGCTACAACTAGCTACTTTGTATGCTAATTGTTGCCAATTGTGTCCGTACTCAGCGAGAGAAGCCGTAGCAGTATACTGTAGCTCTCCCTCTCTAGTCACTGTTGCTGTTTCTTCTGAGACAGTGTGTTGACCAAGTCTAGATCTCCACAGGGTCCAAGTCAAGTTCATCACATCAGCCACTAGCTTCCTGGCCCTGCTGAAACTTTCTAATTCCTCCTCATTTAGTGGAGAGTGGAAGTAGGCTATCTGCATCTCCCCCCGTCACCGTTTGACATTTCCATTCGGAGGCAGCGAGTTTGCCAACCCCAAAGGGAGATTTAAACAGTTTATGCCACAATCTCTTTTTTTTCATGTTTATGCTCTTTTTTTACGAATTGTGCCAAAATTCCACAATAAACGCCCCCCCCCCCGACCGGCATTTGCTCCTTGGAGCCGAACAAAAGCAAACTCACAGAAAATAATAAAAATCGCAAGGTTTGCGGGGGTGGGGGGGGGGTGGTGGGGGGGGAGACAGAGGTTCCGTGGTGACATTGAAACATCATCGCTTGACGTTTATCACCCCTAAAAGCTGGGCGACGAGTCCCGGGTGGATGTTTTGGGCGATGCATGCGAATGAGACGGATCAGAATGCGTCCTGCGAGTGTCGTTCCGCCCACTAAATGTCACGTTAGCGCAGGGCGTAAGGCTGCTGCGGGCCGACGCATTAAAGCAACGCAAAAAAAAAAAAGGGAGCCGCAAATTTATTGGACATGAAAAAAAAAACGAAATGACATTTCATAGAATTACCATCGCCATTTGAAATGATTATCATTTTTTCTTTTTACGCATATCCTAATATGCGGGCGCGCATGCGGAGGGTTGTCCCTGAATTTGCGTCACAGTAATATTTTGGGGTCCAGGACAAAGTAGGGGAGTGAGGCACGTTCAAGTGCGCACAGACACACGCACACACATACACTAGTGTGTGTAAACTACGTTTCTTATTTATTTCTTCCCTGTGAAATTTCTCGTGTTGGGATAAACCAGTGTGAATGTCTCTCCGCCATGCCAAACACACACACACCCACACCCACACCGTGGAATCCGGCTCAACCACAGGTCACTCTGTGACATTGTGCTTTTATGGCTGCTCTCCATGGTGCTTCACATAAGCCCTGAAATCACTAAATCCCAGCGCCATTGTCCCTGACCCGCCCCCTCGCTCACCCGCCCGCCTACCAGCGGACCCGGGGCGCCCCCTTCCTCTGAGTGCGGCTGCGGCCACTCTCCCTTTGATGCGACCCCGCTGGTCGTTGGCTGGCGTCCGTTCCAGGGACTGATCCAGAGCCGCCGCATCGCAGGCCCCGCCCTGAGGGCTAGGACACCATCAGCCGGTGCCATCTCTCCCTCCCTCCCACCCACCCACCCTCTCTCTCTCTCTTTCTCTCCCGCTTACTCTCAGTCGCTCCAGCTATCTGTGTTTATCTCTCTCTCTGTCGCTCTTCCTTTCTCTCTCTCTCTGTCTCTCTTACTCTCTCTCTGTCGCTCTTCCTTTCTCTCTCTCTCTCCGTCGCTCTCTTTCTCTCTCTCTGTCTCTCTTACTCTCTCTCTGTCACTCTGTCTATCTGTTTATCTCTTGCTCTCCATCTCTCTTTCTTTCTCTCACTCTCTCCACCTTCTTTTTCTCCTCTCTCTTTCTTTCTCTCCCTCTCACTGTCTCTCTCTCACTCTCACCTTAA
>JAOPJJ010000002.1:4183075-4197515 GCA_027122795.1 Enchelyopus cimbrius
ATATATAGCAGTGCATCTGGAATCATAAATATTTGTGCTATTGTTTTGTTTATGGTGGAAGGCAATTAGGTTGATAAGTCAGAACTGGTGTCTCGCGGGACTTACATCTGCATTTGTTTGCGTTCCCTCGAGGCATAATTTTTTGCACAGATTTTACCCCTTGCCGAGCGAAAAAGCTTTTTGATATACGGCTCCCTCACTCTCCCCCTCCCCCCGTCCCTCTCTCTTTAATTTGCACCGCTGCGGTCGTGCAGCGCATGTACAACCGCAGCTTATCTGTGTATGATTTATTTTCCCCCCTTTTCAGTTTTTCAAACACTGAGGGGGTTTGAATCCAGCCAGGCTGCATGATCTTTTTTGATGTACATACACAAACACACACGCAGATGCACACACACACACACACATACACACACACACACACACACGAGTTGGAATGGAATATCATTTGAGTAAAGCTAATGGAACCTGCCATGGAGTGGCTAATAGGCTAAATGATGGCCTTTCAACCAACATACCCTGGGTGGGATTACAGTAAGGACTGGTTCATTAAAGCAGTTTGTGACTAGCTAACCGCCAAAATAAAGCAGTTCTATAGGGCCTTCAGAACTTAACATGCAATATTTACAAGTTTTTAAGGGGAAACTATTGAGCAGTCTAGTGGTGGTACTTAATGGAGCAAAATATTCTGACCTGCAAGTGCTAGGAGCAATGAACCAACAGGAGAACGCAGAGCCAAGAATCAGTCATTTAGTTTAAGGCCATCCAGGACTGTCTACTGTATGTATCTCTTTGCATGTAACATCCAGTTTAATATCATCATTGAAGAGAGGTTGAACGCACACACACACACACATACACACACCCAATTCACTAAGATATTTGCTTATATTCCTTCCCTGAATTTATTTGACTAGACACTATTAAGCATTTTGTATTTTTGCTGTGTAATGTGATACTATGTAAATAAACACCAGCAACAAATGACAGCGGCTAATTTGAAGTGGATAAAAAAAAAAGTGACCCGTCACTCTGTGTTTCTGTTCCGACTCTCTCTCTCTTCAGAGCGTGAGCGAGTTTGGCCTGGACATCATCGAGACGCCCGAGGGGGATAAGTGGCCGCAGCTCATCGTCCAGCAGAACCTGGACCGCGAGCAGAAGGACACCTTCGTCATGAAGATCAAGGTGGAGGACGGCGGCAACCCCCCAAAGTCCAGCACCGCCATCCTCCAGGTCACCATCTCCGACGTCAACGACAACCGACCCATCTTCAGGGACAGCGAGCTGGAGGTCAACATCCCGGAGAACGCGCCCACCGGGACCTCCGTGGCACAGCTCCACGCCACCGACGCTGACCTGGGCTCCAACGCCCAGATCCACTTCTCCTTCAGCAACCAGATCTCCGCGGCCACCAAGCGCCACTTTGCCATCGACGGCGCCACGGGCATGATCAGCGTCAGGCAGCCGTTGGACCGCGAGGTGACGCCGGTCCACAAGCTCATTGTTCTGGCCAGCGACGGCAGCTCCACCCCCTCCAGAGCCACGGTGACCGTGAACGTAACGGATGTTAATGACAACGTGCCCTCGATAGACATTCGCTACATAATTAACCAGGTTAATGGCACCGTGGTGCTGTCTGAAAACGCTCCTCTCAACAACAAAATAGCCCTAATCACAGTCACCGACAAGGACGCTGATCTTTACGGCAAAGTGGCTTGTTACACTGACCATGATGTCCCTTTTCGGTTGAAACCAGTCTTTAATGACCAGTTCTTACTGGAAACGGCGGCCCCGCTAGACTACGAGACAACTCGGGAATATGCAATTAAGATAGTCGCCTCGGATAGAGGAACGCCACCACTGAACACCTCAGCCATGGTTTTAATTAAAATCAAGGACGAGAACGACAATGCACCTATCTTCCCCCAGCCAGAGATCCAACTTTCCATCCCGGAGAACAATGACCCGTCGACGCAGTTGATCAAAATCAGTGCCACTGACGCTGACAGCGGGCGTAACGCCGAGATCATTTACACTCTCGGCCCCGACGCTCCTGATGGCTTCAACATAGACCGACAGTCCGGGATCCTGTCCGTTGGCAAGCGGCTCGACAGGGAGAAGCAGGAGAGGTACGCGTTCACTGTGGTGGCACGGGACAACGGCTCGACGTCTCTGCAGAGCAACGTCACGGTCAGGCTGGTCGTGCAGGACCTCAACGACAACAGCCCTGCATTCACGCACCCGGAGTACAACTTCTACGTGCCTGAGAACCTGCCCCTCTACGGCACCGTGGGCCTCATCACAGTGACGGACGCGGACGCGGGGGACAACGCCGTCATCACCTTGTCCATTTTGAACGGGAAGGATAACTTCCTCATTGACCCGGTGACCAGTGTGATCAAACCCAACATCACGTTCGACAGGGAGCAGCAAAGCTCCTACACGTTCATGGTGAAGGCGGTCGATGGGGGGCACCCGCCGACCACCTCCTACGCCAAGGTCACCATCAATGTGGTGGACGTGAACGACAACCGGCCTGTTTTTGTCATCCCTTCCTCAAATTACTCCTACGACCTTGTTCAGACCTCCACCAACCCTGGCGCGGTGGTCACCCGGGTGTTTGCAATTGACAATGACACAGGCATGAATGCAGAGCTTCATTACAGCATCATCAGCAGCATTATCATAACCTCCAGGGTCTCCCCGAGAGGCCTCTTCGCCATCGACAAGGCTACCGGGAATATAACCCTGCAGGAGAAAATACTGACTGCCGACCAGGGCCTGCATAGGCTGGTGATTAAGGTGAAGGATCTGGGCCAACCAGAGTCTTTGCACGCAATTGCCCTCATTCACCTGTTTGTCAACGACACGGTCTCCAACGCCACGTACATTCAGGAGCAGCTGCGGAAAAGTATGGAGACACCTTTGGACCGCAACATCGGAGACAATGAAGTCACGCCCCAGGCCAGCGGCTACGTGATTGTCGTCATAGCGATTATAGCAGGGACCATGACCGTCATCCTGGTCATATTCGTGACGGCATTGGTGCGCTGTCGGCAAACGCCGAGACACAAGGTAGTGCAGAAGGGCAAGCAGAGCGGGGAGTGGGTGTCGCCAAACCAGGAGAACCGTCAGATCAAAAAGAAGAAGAAGAAAAAGAAGCGGTCCCCCAAGAGCCTGCTCCTGAACTTTGTGACCATCGATGAATCCAAGCCTGATGACCCAACCCATGAGCACATTAACGGCACATTGGACCTCCCTGTGGAGCTGGAGGAGCAGACCATGGGGAAGTATAACTGGGCCACCACGCCCACCACCTTCAAACCCGACAGTCCAGACTTAGCCAAGCATTACAAGTCTGCGTCCCCTCAGCCCACCTTTCAAATCAAACCAGAGACACCGGTGGCCCCGAAGAAGCACCACGTAATCCAGGAGCTCCCCTTGGACAACACGTTCGTTGTGGGCTGCGACTCGCTCTCCAAGTGCTCCTCGACTAGCTCCGACCCATACAGTGTCTCAGAGTGCAGCTGTCAGGGGGGATTCAAGACAGCAGGGCAGATCACCACTCGACAGGTAATTCACGACTTCCTTTTTAAACCCACCCACACTAGTCTCCTCTCGGAGTCGTACTGCTGTCCCCAAATAGGTGATCTTGAAGGGAGAGGGTGGCATAGAGCTGGGGAATTCAGCCACACAGACCACCATGTCTACATGAATGTCATCTGCAACAAATTCTGAGCAGGCCCTGGCTTTACGAATAATTGGCGACTTACACATTTTCAGGAAAACCCTGCTTTCATAATCTTGTATAATCATCTGTAAAATGTCCCAAAGCCGAGAGTACGAACCGTGGTGTAATTGTCATATTGTGCAAGTCCTTTCTAGTCTTAAGGATGAATGGCTGGTGAAAGACACTTTATTGGAGAGACAATTGCCTTCGCAGCTTTGATCTCTGCACTGTATTTAAGGTCATAGGGGTAGAAGTACTGAGAGCTAATCTGACATGACTGACATGTTTAAACAAGCCAAGCTGAGTGGCCAGTTAACAGATGTGGCAGTCACAGTGAGGCATCGATATGGGCGAGTCCCTGCTTTGACTGTCAATTGTAGCCAAAAGATGTGAAAGCAGTGACTTTTTGCAACAGCAAGGGCTATACACATGCTTAAAAGGCTTCACAGATGAGTTTAAACGTTCTGGGTGTTTCATATTCAAAACATGAAATGCCCCCTTAAATGTGCAGATGAATCTTCTTGACGGAAATAAATTAATTTAAATGCCAAGGTGGGACGAGGGCTTATGATTCCCTTAGGAGTCGTGCCAAATGTAAAGTGCTCCAATAAATAACATACTAATCTGAGGCAAGAAAAGCTGCATTCAGATGTAAGGAGAGGTAGCCTAGAAGCTCTCCTGATGACGCAAAACACTGATGTGTGGGAGGGGTCAAGGTGATGGGGGGAAAAGGTTACATACTGAGGGAAACTTGACCTGCGAATACCACACACATTCAAATTCAACCTGAGGTTGTACGCACACCTTAGATATGCTTAAAATGACACAGACGAATGTAGAAACGGATACACGGTCTATTTTCATTGGATTCTCTTTTCCTCATGAGAGATATGATGTGGGAATGTGGGTTTTTTTAAGAACATGAATATAGATACGGGCATTGGGAGATATTTGATGGAAATATAGCTGCATTAACTACATGACAAACGTGAAAAAATCATTGCAGTCTACAATCTACAGTCATTCAAAGCTATTCCCACACATCAGACTGTAAACGCGTTTCACGTTCATTCAATTACATTGCCGCTGGTTTATTTTCATCTGTTTATGTTGATTATTACATATATCATCTATACATTTCTTGGTCAATTGCATCCCACCGCATTGATGATTTTAAGATGCCTATTATTTTGGTCTGCCCCCGATTGAGGCCACTTTTCCAAATCATTGGCTCTACTTACACATTGCTTTCTCGCTCCCAAGATGCCCCTCTTTGAAATCCTTTTTTAAAACCCCTCGTGACATAGATTTGCTCCATAAACGACTGTTTATCCGGGGGAATTATTGTTGCTGGGGATCATTAACGGCGACACCCACATAGGCTTGCGAGTCATTCCCCCCTGATCCACCTTTTATCTGAGACCATGGCTAAAGCAGAGCTCTGCCACGACGCCTTGTGCTGCGCCGATACGAGCTTACCAACATCACGTCTCACTTCTGAGGAGCGTTTCATGTCGAGGCCTCCTTATACCGCCCCGTGACAAATTGGCAGGATATTAGATTTTTTACCCGCATTTTTCGAATTTTTTTTTTTTTCTTTTTAAGGCAAATTAATAAACATCAGTTCAAAATCCGATCCCGTTTTTGCAGCACCGTATCTTAAGCTGCCGGCGCTTCTGCGACTATAGGGAAAGATTGTCCAAACGATCGTTCGTCATAACGCCGTTAGTAATCCCCGCCGACGAACGACGTTTTCCCCGGCGCTAGGAAAGCGATGTGTCCGCTTCCCCCCTTCCCCCTGAGCGATCAATAAGTGATAAAGTGTCCTAAGATATGAGATTTCCCTGTAGTTTTTTGGGAGTGCTTATTTAAAACCAGGTTGGAGAAATTACCCTAAAAAGGCCGCCAGCATGACAATCTATTTCCTGACTGGCTGCAGAGGTTAATTAAATGCACTAAAGGGTTAATCACTTGTTTCACAATATGATTAAAATCATTGTAATTAGGTTTCAAATGAGGTTGATAAGTGGAAGGGAAAAAAAAAACTTCCTTTAAGATTATTGTGGATGGCGCACACGTTTTCCCCAGGGGAGGCGGGATCTGGAGGATTGGGAGAGATGCTAAAAAAGAGATGACCTCCAGCATTGTTTGGGCTTCATAATCCCCCCTTTCATTTGAAACCATCTCACTCCAAACGCTTTCATCGTCTTAACATACCTACCTTATACACAAACACAAAGAAAATGCATCATGTTTGTTCTTTTTGCCATTTTTTGCAAGCCAAAAGAAAAGGATTGATGATTAAGTACTGATGGAGTCGGCCTATAGTTAGACCTTGAAATGGATAAAGGGATAAAGTCAGAGCAGCCCCCCAAACTGGTTGTATCGAAAAAGGTACGAGAAAAAAGATCTAATCCGTTTCAAAAAAGTGACAGACTAAAACCTTAGAATCCCCCATCGCCCCTCCACCCATCCCCACCTCATGGCCTCAGGATGGGAGGGAGGGGAGCTGACGGAGGACGGAGGAGAAACGCAACCAGTTAAATGTCAGAGCTAAATGTTTTGGCGAGATATTACAGATGTTGCCATGAAAAAGAGGATCTTGTCAACTAAGCGATTCCTTGGAGAGCATTTGATGTGCCATCAAATGGCCCCATTTGACCAAAAAAGAGTGCAACTCCCTCTCCCTTTCTCCCTCCCGACGTTTTTCTCCCTCCTCGCTCCCCCGTCCTCTTCAGCGTGTACATCTCATGGTTTTGTTCTTTCAACGCGCCGCCGTCTTCCTTCCGGAGGTCAGCGCCCCCCCCGGCGCTGAAAGAACCGTGTCGACCGCGCGTTTGTCCCGACCCGGATCAAATGAGCACCACGCTCATCTCACATATCATGAATATGAAAAACACGAGGCCGCTGCATCTCCTGTTCTGCTTGGTCTGTCGTTCCTTGTCAGGGCATGGGGTGGTGGTGGGTGGGTGGGGGGGGGGCGGTCTTACGGTATAGAAGCGACTCCCGATGTATTGTAGGAAACTCCTGTCCGATCTTCCTTTCGTTTAGATTTTTGAAGTACGCCTGCACTACACATACCGTTGACTTTTCATCTCCGTGTGCGGCCTTAATATCCATTTTGTTGTTAAACTGTCAGAATTAGAATTTTAGATAAATGATGAACTGTTAGTGGCGGTAAGGGAATACCTTGCAACAGTTTGAGTTTGTGCGGTTGACGGGGTTAGGATCACGCTTTCACCCCAGATACATACGAGGTTAAAGAGGCGCTCATGTTGACTCACAGTGTACGAAATGGACTAGACTCTCGTCTAAACCTCTCACTCAGTCCCCAAACCTTCCGTCCATTCACCTATGTGTTGTCATGCTTTTGTGAAAGGTTAATATCTATAATTATGTGCTTATTTTGTGCCGTGATAACGATCGTTTGCATCTTGTACGCCTGAGAAGTGGCTTAAAGATGCATATCTGAAGTATTTTTTTTGTTAAATCTTGTACATATCAGAGGATCCTCAGGAAAGGGTCCAAAACCGTTGTCCAAAACACCGTCTAAATTGATCCACAACGGCTTTCCGAGGGGCGAACGAGGAGCCGTGTGTAGTGTGGTGGGAGCAAAAAAAAAAAAAAGACAAATTGGAAGTAATGATTGGATGAGATTGCATGCTCTGATAAGTACAGGAACAAAACAAAAAACGCAAAATCTGTGACACCTGCAGCATTCTTCAAGGAGACCTGACGGCATAACCGGGTTGACTGTCGGCCATGCCTTGAAGAATGCTTTACGTATTCTTTTTTCGCAGCCCGCGCTGCACAGAGCTCAATGATATTGTAACAACAATCTCCCTATATCTGTCTGTCTCTCTATATTTCAGGAGACGGCACTGAAACCACCACACTATGGCACACTCTGTGGTACAGCCCGCTCCCACAGGATTAAAATCAATCTCTAGCTCCCACCGACCTAAAGGGAGGCAGACAAAAGCAAGAGGGAGAGATGAGGAAAAAGAGGGAGAGAAGGGAGGAGGGGAGCAATGAAGGAAGGACGAAAGGAAGGAAGTAAGGAAGGCGAGAACTGTGAACAAGGTGGAACAAGTTCTTTGCTGTCGCTACAGCCTCAGAATTCGCCTCTTGGCTCCAGTTTGAGTGGGGGGGCGGCAAGATGCACTTGGATGGGCTAGTAGTGTGTGCGTGTGTGTGTGTGTGTGTGTGTGTGTGTGTGTGTGTGTGTGGGGGTGGGGTGATCACACTGAGATGCCCTCAAACTTGATGGAGCTCCCCTCTCGTGGCGATGCTGGAATGCTTTACTCAAACCCTCACTTTGCGTTCACGTCAAGGGTGATCAGCTCGAGGGGTCCCCGTCGTGAAAATACTAACTTCCACGTCCCACCCTTCCTCCTCCTCCTCCTCCTCCTCCTCCTCTTCCTCCACCGCCACCACCACCACCCCCTCCAACCGGTCGCTCTGTAAAATAGGTAAAAACACAGTCAGCAGACTTGTACAAAGTATGTTTATATGTATGTGTGTATGTTTATCTATCACAGAGTTGATGGTGTTTCTATTTATTGTTTATTATTTGTATTTTATTGCTTTAAGAAATTGCCATGTGGACATTTTATTTTCTTACATGATGTTTTTGTATGCTTCTAAAATAGCTCTTTCGGGGCTCACACGGCTTGTGACTAATAGTGTTTTGTTTTTATGAAAACGTCTACAATGAGGCCTACATCAGAAGTTTTATGCCAACATCACAGTTTGCCCTTCTTACGTTTGGTACAGATATTCCCTTTCGTTGTGTCCCCCATATTTGGTGCCGATATGAGCAGTATTTCTCTAAGGAATGTGGCTGATGTTAGAGTCCGACGCATGGCCCCGGTACAACCGCAACCTTTTAATTTGTTGGCCATCTCCACCCTTCCCCCTTCACACACACAACCACATCCACACGCTCGCTATTTGCAACCCGCCTTTGTGGGACGCCCTTAAAGTGGTCAGGAAGTCGCCGCGCGGAGAAGTTCAATAGCGGAAGCTTAGCCACATGACAAGAGACGGAGGGGTTTGTAATCAAAAGCTGTTTATGTAGGGCAGAAAAAAAGCTGAGGCAGCACACTAAGCCTAACCTATTGCGTGTGTCGCACTTGACCACTAAGCCGGAGTTGACATAACCTGTCGGGGGGGAAAAAAGGAAAAATATAAACGGAAAGAAATATTGTTTTCTTCGAAAAAAATTAATAAATGGAAACACAAATCCAGATTGTGAAACGCAGAACAAACACAAATCCTCAGGCAGCCGGTGCGACAAAAAAACACACCACTCGGTCGGCTTCGGCACAAATTTGCTTAAATCTGTGCACTTATTTATATTGACGTTATTCATTAAAGTGACAGTTTAAGATAAGGGAATGCATTGCAACGCTGAAACGAGAAGGTAATCCAGGCTCCTGCTCAAAAGCGGCGCTAAAGAGGAAACACTCAAAGAGACACCCCTTCCTTCAGAGCACCCTACACGTTTTCGCCTCCGCTGTGCTCCCTCACATAGAATATATATATATAATATATATATTATATATAACTTCATTAAGCACCACACCAGTAACTCGATGGTTAGCAGCATTGTTGTCTAGTAGTCCATGTTAATTGGTAGGCCTAAGAATGCTTCAATAGGTAAAGCCCAGGCGTCTATGCAGTGTATGTGTGTGTATATATATATACACACACATACACACACAGTATAATGTTATATTAAAACCATTGAAATAAACAAGTCCTGCATAGTTGAATTATCTAGGGTGCCGAAAGACATTGTTTTAAATGTGAATTATATACAACACAGAGATGTACTTGGCCAGCAATCAATTTTTGTTCTCTTTTTATCTGGATATGGTGTTAGGAGATGATGTCTATTTCAACGCTTTTGATTTAATATCTGACCTCATAGTGAGCGGTATTGCTGTGACAGGAGGAGGTATATTCATGTAATTATGGTATAAAACATATTCTCCACTGCGTAGGAGTCCATAGTATGGTCTATACATAGCATCCTAGCACTGTGTAATGGTTAGATTTGCCTGATCTTTGGGGGAAAAAGACAAAAAAAGAGAAAAACAACACAAAAAAACAACCCCCCCTATATGGGTACACTTGTAAAAGGAGACCGAGAACCTCACGTTTATTCAATGTCAAATACAATACGCACCTTACATGATCTTTGTAATTGACTTTGAGTTGCCAGTTAGTTGAGAAAAACTGTACAATGTTTGGTTTATGTATGTGTGCGCTTCTGAAATTTATTAAAGTCTTTTTGCATTGTAATGTAATTTCTATGACTCTTATTGTTCAACCGGGGGAGAAAGAAACTAAAACGAAATGTCTTGTTCTGATTTAATTAGCATGATCACATCTCTTCCATTTTCCTCACTCAAAATCACGTAATTTTGCTGAGCATAGTATCAGGTTGCTGTTATACCTATACCTATTCTATAATGGCACAGATACAGAAGACAATGCATATTTCATTGAATTAATTGGCTGTGTTGTACTGTAAAAGCAAAATAGCCAGACTTGGTCCCGTTAAAAAGTGAGTGCGGACGACCAGCATGTTAGGACTTTAATTGGCTCATCAGAAGCTATACCGAATATTTTTCTGAGACTCTTTTCCATGCACCAACACAATCCAACCAGTGGGATGTGACAATGATACCATTAGATACAGATCTCTCATTAGCCACAGATTACAGCTCAAATGTTATGGACATTTTTCAGTGAGGAATTTCATTATTTGACAGGCACAGCCAGGAAACGGGGAGAAAAAAGGCAGCATAGTATTTTATTTTGGTAATGATGGTGTGATTATAAGCGTACTTCTATGGTGTTGAGGATGACGTCATACACGCTGAACTGCAGCACACAGGAAATGAGCGCGAGAGAGAACCTTTGTTGTTAGGGAAATGCTGTTGCAATAAATCTATTTTTTTTAAACCTCTGTTGTTAGTATGGCAACGCGATCAAAGAGGTTGAAAAAAGTGTGTCTCATGCCGTCTCGCAGCACATTTGATCCAAAAATATGGATGTTTTATATTTATATATATAGTCCTCCTTCAACAAAAACGGAGGCAACAAGAGTGCTAATTGCCCATCAAGGTATTTACATTTTGTTTATCCTTTTGCTTTGTGTTTTCACATCAGAAGGCACTGCTCCTGGATGGGGGGGGTGCCCACACGTGTGCTGTGAGTCCTAACGCCGTCACTAGACAACCCCTCACACACAAATGTCAGCTTGCTAATATTAGCTTGACGCAAACCCGATAAATTCCTGGTTCTGACATAGCACGGCTAGGCGCGCTTTTAGAGCAACGTCATTAACATGCGCTGTGATTGTCCACGCGACTCATTAACGTTACGGACTGCTTTCGAAATAGCGCCATTGGAAGTCAAATAGCACGCTGTGTTGCTGCATAGCGATGCATGGAAAAAGAGCAGTGCCTTTAGGTGTGTAATGGATTTGACGAGATTATATGTGTGTACCGGTATTTATATTTACCTTGTTACAACATTTACCCATCACTGTGCGAGCTATACTAACAGGTCCCTTTAAACCTGTTTACTTCTCCTATTTTCTCACTTTTACCATCCCTTTGAATGCATTGGCAATTGTTCCAGGCTTTCTCTCATTCTTAGTATATTCTTGTGGTTTTGTCTTCAGAGAGAAGAACTTCCAATGATTTGAGATTGTCATTGAGAAGAAACATTAAAGGGAAAAGTTTTCCCATGTTTTTGTATTGGGGCAGGGGGTCTTCCCTTACGTCCTGATTCATTATTCATGAGAATGTCGTGTTCAATTTCATGTAACGGCCCTGAAAGCCAGTCATGTATGGTCTGTTTGATTACAGATAATACAATGATATGTCTGCGGGCAGAAATACAGATTTCAGATTATTTTAGACACACACGCACGCACACACACACACACACGCGTGTACGCCTGAGCATACAAACACGCACACACAAGCGAGACAAAGCCAAAGGGCAGAGAGTACAACGTCAATCCTTTGTGCAGTGTGTCCACAAACAAACACCCTACTGCTAGATATTCTGCTCCGAGGGTTTATGGAGTCAGTACCACTTTTCTGAACTAGATAGATTTTCTCTGTCCACACACCACTCCACATCTTTCATCACGCCGTTCAGCGAGAGACGACTCCGTTCGGGAGCCGTGCGCGTCGGACCCGTCTTGCAGACGCGACCTTGTGACTTTTCCCTCGACCTTGAGCGTGTAGTCGCCGCGCCCCTATTTGTTCGTGATATTATCAGTGACTTCCTTTTATTATGTAAATGGAACATAATGCCCCGCGTTATTACAGAATCCGTCCGGGGTAGCATTTCCGAGATGCTAGCAGTGATAACAAAAGCCCATTCTTTCTTCACATTACATTGATTTACAATCCGCCCACACGGTCCACCGGGATCACGTTGTCATCTGGTGCACAAATGACAGACCGACACTAACCAGCGCCATAAATCCTGCCCATTCTCTCCGCTTGGGCGGCCAAGGTGCCATTTGCGCCGCCATTGCAGTGACGAAACGGCGGGAAGTGTTAATGGGATTCGTCAGAGGGACAGTTTTGGATCGTCTAATTGGTTCTAAGGTGCTAATCCCGAATCGGAATAATAGATCGCCCCCCAACCCCCTTAGAAAAATTAGAATAATGACATAGTTTATAGTTTTTAGTTTGAGCCTGTCTCAAACTAAAATTGCCAAAAGTTCCTTCGTGCTGGAATGTGTGTGTGTGTGTGTGTCTGCGTGCATGTGTGCGCTTGTGTGTGTGCATAATGTAAATCAAGAAGGAAAAGGAAAACAGCCTGTCCCCAATTCCCATGCCTTTCCGGAAGCATCCATTGGTCAAGGTGTCCGTTGGGAGATTTTTTTATGATTTTGTCGAGCAGCACGGAGGGGGGAGGGCCGGGGGTGGGGGGGGGGTGGTGGGTTAAGTCTGGTCCAGACTCAACCAGACTCAACCCCCCCAACCCCCACCCACAGGAACCCCGAAGCGATTCTGTGAGCAGGGGCTATTTATGCATGTGCTGTGCACTGGTGCAGGAAACGCGGGGCTCGCTGTCCTGCTGTTGCGCTCCATTCAAGGCAACCACTCCACACCATCGCCAAATCTGTGCGCGGAAACTGAATTATTCACTCGTCGCCCCGTAGCGGTGGTGGCCTCGCTACCTTTTGTGCGTGCGCAACAATCAAATCAGCGTGGCGGCCCATGGAGTGGCTCTCGGTGCGGATACACGCAGCCCGGAGTTTGTTTTCATTGGAAACAATTCCGGTGATTCATCCCGCGTTCTCAACCATACATTAGGAAGTGCTTATTTACTATTGTGCTTTTTATTCCCTGTTCCAATGTGCAATGTTTTAAGGAACTTACAGTAGGGTCAGTGGGGGAACAGTGCGGTGTAGTGTGCTGTGTTTGGAATATTATCTAACACTTTTGGTGGTGAGCGGAATTCAGGGCAATTGGTTTGTTTGATTCTGGTTTTCTATGTTGTGGCGATGCGTCCTGCACCGACATGTATTCACTGGTGTTCTCAGGGTGTTAGCTGGTTGTCAGTGCCTGATTGCTCTGCACAATTTGTGTTACTCCAGTTGTCATGAGGATAAGTGAGGTTAAGAGTGCGCTCCCCCCCACACACACACACACACACACACACACACACACACACACACACACACACACACACACCATTGACATTTTTGTTGCCCCTTAATCACATGGCTTTAAGGTTTGTTTTTTTGATGACATGTAGGTTTTACACTAATCTTGCTGGTTCTTGTCTTGTGGGTGTGTGTGTGTGTGTGTGTGTATGTGTGTGTGTGTGTGAGGCTATGTTTGTGGCTGTATTATTATGAATGATTGTATTTGTTGGACCAGATCGACATAACAACTTCAATGATTGTATGTGTTGGACCGGAGAGACGTAAATACATCTCTGTCCACATCTCCGTTGAAGCCACACCATCCTCGGTCTATGTTTACCTTCATACTTGATGGTCATGTTATCTTCTATCAATGCTATCAATTTGTGTGGTTCTGCGGGAGTGTTCAAAGTGAGTTCTCCTTTGTAGCCTAGTGCTATTGTTCAGCGATCACAGTTTTACGCCGTGATCCAAACCAAATGAGCTCATCTGAGACATTCCGTTAGATGCAGCTCATGGCGGAAGAGCTGCAGCCAGGTTAAATTAGCGCTAATGCTATTACATTGTTGACGTATTGCATGGCCGAAAATCCCCAAGGTAGAGGTTTAGCCTTTGAAGCTAATGGAAAGAAGCTGGGTTTTAAGGGCAAATGGCAGAGAACTGAAGGATTCTCCAGTGCGTCTGCGTCGCCAGACTGAAGGGCACCGCTTAAAGACGTCGTCCGAGGCGGGCCGTGCATGTGGCCATCTTAATCCTGCTCGCAGAATTTGTGATTTTCTTTTGTCAAAGAGATTGGGGCGGACGATAAGATGCCTGCCCTGTCCTTAGAAGAGCGGATAATCTGGTTTGAACAGAGGACTCAGGGGGTATTTATCCAGCCTTAACATTTGCCCGACCAGATGGCCCTGACGGGGGCAAGCAGCAACCGGGCCCCCCGGGGCCCGGGCGGGGGGGGGGGGGGGGGGGGGGGGGGGGGGGGGGGGGGGGGGGGGGGGGGGGGGGGGGGGCGGGGGGGGGGG